>OX411793.1:12512500-12712000 GCA_948252455.1 Acleris cristana
CATTAAATTAAACTAAGGGACACAGATTTTAAGAGATCAGTAACATCCATCAATGTGTAATTTTCTTAAGCTTTATACTCAGAAAATCGACCACTGTGAATAAAAATTTAAATAAAAATTAGATGCAATAATTTACATTAAGCTAGGGCACAGCGTAACCGTGCCTCCAATGACATGACAGTATCGCCTGCCTACTTCCTAACTGCGGACACCAGACACCAGTCATCGGTCACCAATCATCAGTCATCAGCCTTCAGGATCCTCAGCTCAGCATAGATGAACATGAAATATAATAAGAACACATAATAACACAAAATAAAATTAAACAACAAAACCTGCAAACAACAAGCATGAACAAGCATCCAGCTATCACGCCTTAACACTGAATGTAGGACCCATCTACCACGAAAGAACCAATATGCCATGCGATATGTGAGATGAAACCAACCGAGTTTCTTCCAACCTTATAGGCATAAAGGAATTCTCACAACCCCAGGCACACCAGACCCCATGGAGACATGCCCACATCATGCTCTTTTCCTCTATCTCCCCAATGGTTGTTCATGCTTTCCATAACTTGTACTGTAAAAGAAAACAATCATTATCACACTTAAAGAATTAAAGACATAACCTAAACTAAGCACTAACTATACCTAAACCCTAGAATAATATCTTTTTAGCCTATTAATATGTACAACCTGGATTTTCGAAGGCATACCGACTTTTCTTATTTTGTAATTTACATTACTAAGTCTGGCAGTCACTTCAAAAGGTCCCCGATATCGCTTGGAAAGCTTGAAACTCAGGCCAGTCTTCCTTTTAGGACTATAGAGCATCACAAGGTCCCCATTATTATAACTTATATCTTTGGCCTTTTCATCATAATAAGCTTTCTGCTTCTGTTGGGCTTTCCGAATGTTTTCGCTCACTTTATTGATCAATAACGACATCCGTGTCATCTTATTCGCCAAGCTTTCTGAAACATCAATTTTATTAATTCGCAACTCTACATCAGATCTATACAGCGGTTCCCTTCCGTAGATTATCATATGCGGCGATACCCCCGTGCTGGATTGTTTCGCACTATTGTATGCATAGCACACATAGGGTAAGTAGGTGCACCAATTACGTTGTCCTTCCGAAACGTACTTTGACAACATACCCAAAAGTGTTCTATTAAAACGTTCTATCAATCCCACTGTTTGCGGATGGAAAGTCGTCGCATGGGATAATGTCACATTAAAATATCGGGCAGTTTCCTTGACTAAATTGGATGTAAATACAGAGCCTCTGTCTGTAATTAACTGCTGTATGCCCCCAAATCGGCACAATAATTCTGTAATCAAAAAATCATTTATTGTTTCCGCCGTAACTCTGGGCACCGCTTTACATATGGCATATTTTGATAAATATTCCACTGCCACAATGATAAATCTATTTCTTCTATCACTGACTTGCATTGGACCTAATATATCAACTCCAACCTTTTGATATAAATCTGAAACAGAAATTGAAATTAACGGAGCAATTACTTTGTTTATATTTCTCTCTTGACAGCGTTGACAGGACTTGACGTAATCACTAATTTTCTTTTCTGCTTTATCTATGTAGTATCTGTCATTAAACTTCGCATAAGTTTTAAAGAGTCCGAAATGACCTCCCGTCACTGGATCGTCATGGAGTTCGTTCATGCATTCCGCGAAACACTCTCTTGGCAATACTAGTAACTCCTTCGACTCTTGACCGATATTTCTTTTCTTATATAATAATTCTCCCTGTAAAAAGTAATTTTGATAAATTCGAGAATTATCTTGTTGCATTCGGTTTAATATATTGTTACAAAATATATCAGCCCGTTGTGCTGCTCTCATATCGATGCTATTCAGTGCATATAAAACAAATCCATCCTCTTGTTCAGGAACTTTCTCTATGCACTCTGCATTGGGGTCTTCGATTAAGGGATTCCTGCTCAAAAAATCTGCCACTACATTATCCCTTCCACAGCAGTAGACAATATCGAAATCCCACGATTGCACCGATAAAGCCCATCTTGCAAGTCTGCCATTCATGTCCCGCTTACTCTTCAACCAGACCAACGCTCTATGGTCTGTGACGACTTGAAACTTAAGTCCCCACAAATAATGCTTGAAATATTGTATAGCCCAAATCAGACCAAGGCATTCCTTTTCTGTCACCGAATATCTTTGTTCAGCGGCACTTAATTTCCTGGATGCGTAAGCGATAGGTTTCATTTCGTCTTTACCCTGAAATAGACAACTTCCCAAAGCCTTGTCCGAGCTATCGACATACAATCTTGTAATCACTTCTTTGTCATTGGAGAAGTAAGCCAAAACCGGAGCTTCACATATTCTATTCTTCAATTCATCAAAGGCGTTTTGTTCTTCACTGGACCAAACAAACTTCTTGTTTTTCTTTGTTAAGCTCGTTATGGGAAATGCAATTTCAGCGAAATTATTTATAAATTTTCTATAATATGAGTATAACCCCAACACGGATCTGACTTCTTTTACATTCTTTGGTGGTTGTATTTTCTTCATAGCTTCCACCTTCTTTATATCCGTTCCAATCCCTTCTGCGGAAACCTCATGACCCAAAACTGTCACTTTCTGATAACCAAACTTGCACTTGGATGGTTTTAGGGTTAAATTGGCAGATTTTAGGCGTAACAAAACGTCTTCTAACGCCACCATGAACTCTTCGAAGCTTTCTGCAAATACCAAAATATTGTCAACGTAAACTATTACCTTCTTATATTTTATTCCGGCGAGCACTTTATCCATTACTCGTTGAAACATAGCTTGACTCGTTTTCAAACCAAACGGTAACACATTAAATTCATAAAGGCCGGAATGCGTCACGAAGGCTGTCTTATCCTTGCCTTCTCCTAGCGCAAGCTGCCAATAGCCCGAATTCATATCAAGATCGGCAAAATATTTTGCTCCCTGCAAACATCCTAATAAATCATCTGTCCTTGGAATCGGATAGGAATCCATTTTTATTTTTTTATTCAATGCGCGGAAGTCGATACAAAATCTTGGTGGCCCTTCTGGTTTATCAACCAACACGACAGGGGAAGCATATGGACTCCTTGATTCCTGTATAATGCCATTTTCTAGCATTTCTTGCACTTGTTCATCAATTATTTGTCTTTGCTTCTCAGAGACTCGATACGGTGCTTTATGGACAGGTTCATCATCTGACGTTTTCACTGCA
Source organism: Acleris cristana (assembly GCA_948252455.1). Lineage (NCBI taxonomy): Eukaryota > Metazoa > Arthropoda > Insecta > Lepidoptera > Tortricidae > Acleris > Acleris cristana. The sequence goes on from OX411793.1 coordinate 12,515,735, forward strand.
ATAAGTGAATCCTTATAGCACCCCAACTCACTTGTCGCAAACGAAAATGTTCTACGGAACCCTCTTAATAAATTATCGAGTTCTGACTTCTGCTTGACTGATAAATCATCGTTTATATCAAAGACAACCGGTTTGCTTTCCGAAAGGTTCAGCAAATAGTTTTCATTTCGTTGCACCAAATCTGTAAAATAAATATAATCAGTTTTCTTCATACAAGTTTCATGCACAAACTCTTTAGTTTGTATAGAAAAGCTAACTTTAGATTCGTTATGGTCCGACATTGATTTGAAAGGTATCGAAATGCTATCTTTCAAAATCAATTCACCATTTTTAAAATCAATAATGGCATTATTATCACGTAAAAAATCTTGCCCAAGAATAAACAGCTCTGCGGGATCAGAAATAATTAATAAATTATGGCGAAAATAAACATTGCCTATTATAAGGCCTATATCAGCGCTGCCTACCACATTGATGGCATGCCCCCCAACAGCTCGTAATGGAATCTGAGGAGAAACGACATGATCTCCGAGTTTCAAACTCTCCCATCGCGATAAAGATATGCAAGAGATCGACGCGCCTGAATCTATAAGAGCCTCACAATAATTATCATTCAGAAATACAGGAATAATGGGTACAAAAATATCTCTAGTTTTATCTACATCATCTTGCTGCTGCATAACCGGATTTAATGATCTCCACCTCGTCGCATCCCGGTTTACTGACGACGGGGACTGTAGTTTGGGTGCTGTCTCGAAGAAGAAGGTGTTGCATCTGGTTGCCTTCGCGAACCCTGCTGTTGACTCCACGGACGTGGACGCAAATTATGTGATGGAGGCGATTGCGGTTCAAAATGCACCCTGCGCGGTGTCATAGCTGCACCCGGTGTTCTATATGGCGTCACATACTCGGATTGCGGTGTATGCATCGGCTGATCTCCTCGACTTCTGATATCTTCAAAGGTCACTTCTGGATTGAAGATTGGCAATTCCACCTTTTGTGTATAAGTGTCTTCATAATTATATATATCTTCTACTTGTAATAGCGTTTTTCTCAATTCTTCCTTGGAAGAAAACAACTTTGAAGCCAACAACCACTGAAAGCGCATGTTCACAGAGTTTATGTAATGTTTGATGAATTTTGAATCATCCTTAATTTCCGCCTTTGCAGCCAAACTTTCTAAGGCATAGAAATATTCTATGAGCGTTTCCTGACGCTGTTGTTTTCTGTAATAAAATTTCTGTGCAAAATCGGTCTGTGAAGTAAATTGCTCTTTTAATTTATTGATTAACACCTCGTATGATGTGAAGGTGGAATAATTGGTTTTGTACCAATGCAATGCCGGTCCGTCTAAATACGCGGCAATTGCATACTTCTTCTGGTCGTCTGTCCAGGATTTTATAATCCCGATAGCGTCAAACTGCATCACGAAGTCCTCTGTATCCGACAAACCACTGAATTTCTTTGCCGGCATCTTCATGGAGCTAAACATTTTTCCTAAAGGGAGGGAAGAATCACACAAAATAGTAAAATAAAATGGTACGCTTTATACCACCGATACTGTCCTTGAATTACCGTTCGTTCTTCTTGGAAAATTGCCTTACCCTAGGCTTATCTTTCCTCTCTCCTGTTAAGCAACGTTTTTGCTTACGAGAAGTAGCGGGTAACCGTTGTACGTCCACCATCTAAAGAGGGGCGAGCCCTCTTATAAATAAAAACGATGTTTACTTGTACAATATTCAACTTTCTTTTATTTTTCTCATTGATTAAGGTAATACATGGTAGGTGTAACTTTGATCATAGCTCTGGAGCAACTCCTTGAAAATTCTCCAGAAAACAGACGATCGCTGTTCCATCGAAGTTTATTTTTAAATTTAAAAATTTAAAAACAAACTTTACATAAGATATAAAAAGGTATACTGAAATAAGGCCTATTCTACTATTTACAACCTTATTTCAGTACAGTACTATAGGCCCATTGGATTGGAACCTTGACCAACCATAGAACTGTGTCACAGTGCCGTTATGATTCAAGTCGTAAGAAGTGTCAAACAAATTTTATAATGTCACTGTGACACCGTTCTATGGTAGGTCAGGGTTCTATAAGGCTGATAATACATAAATATTTAGGAGTCAATGTCGCACCAATTGACCTAGTCGCAAACTAAGCTCTAGGCTTGTACTATGAGTACGGGAGAACGGGGCTAAAAGTTCCGATTTTTAGTGAACCGCCAAATTGGTTACAAATTTTTGATTTTAGTATTCATACGATGCGATCAAAATCAACTTACATATGTTACCCTGATTTTAAGACAGTATTGTTTGGGTAAATTTTTGTGAGTTTTTTTTTAAAGCCTTATGGCAGAAAGTAACAACTTACCCCAACTTGCGGCAAGTTGTTAACAAGCCGGGGTAACTTCATACCACATTTAAAAGCTACTTGAGAAATAAAAAAACAATAAATGTATCCTGAAATCTACGGTTGCATCTGATAATAGCAAAAGTAATGAGCTTTGCACTATGTTAATGTAAAATATTTTAAAGTTCGTGAATACACATTTGAAAATCAACTGTTTGCTGGAGCTCATATCTAGACAACGATTGAAAATAGGTAAAAAATGTAAAAAATCAAAGTTGTAGAGAATTTTACGAGCTGTAATAATGCCATACAACAAAATTTCCTAAGACGCATCGTTTTCAAGATGTTTCCAAAAAAACAAAAAACGGGACCTTCTTTGTGCCCCCCTTCCTAGGGCTCACCTCCGAGGGGTGGGGACTTTTAGTATTTTTATCTCCTAACTAGTCCAAACAAAGTTCCGAAGTCAAAATTTCTGCTTTCAACTTTTCCATCCACACCCCCCTTTTAAGCATTCATTTACTAAGCTAATTCGACAGTAAAAACTTACCCCTAATCTTCCCCCACCTTACCTTATATCATTATCTGCGCTACAAGCAGCTGCAATGCTGCGTGCTCTTGTATCACACTGGATTTTTCACTGGGATCTCTCGGTCGCACGTATTCATTCGCATCAATATTTCGTTTTTTAAAAGTCGGCAACCCGGAATCTGGACTGATTTTTCGTAGGCAACCCTATATCACCGTGTTCGCAAAGAAATGATCTTCATTTTGGTATAAATTTTATTCAATAAGCAGACCGGTGCAATTTATTACTACCGACTTCCTGTTTAGACCTGGCAACCCAATAGTTATGACGGGAAAAAAGTAGACAACCTAACGTTTGCATATTCTATAGGCTTCATACTTTCGATTGGTATGTAATTTGTGTAATAAGCAAGCCGGTGCAATTTTCAAATAAAAACCAATTTTTAATTTTTAATTAAATATACACTGGACTGAATTTTTTCAGGCAACCCATTCGCTACATATTACTTAACATATTAAATTTGATATAAAATACTTTTGATTGAATAAGCAGCTCGGTGAAGGTCGTCTCCTCTTCGTATCTCCTACTATAAAGTTCAATAACGTTTCTGTAAAGCTTTTTTCAGTTTCTGAAGATAGGTAAATAAACCTTATTACCATTGTAACACACACAACAAATTAAATTGCCTTGATTGTGTACATCTTATTGCACACTGGGCTTTACAAGGATAGACAACTATTTCTGAACCTGATTGCTCTCTTTCAGGTATACGCGGAGTCTCTGTTCATGGAGGCTGTGCCCTTTATGCCTCCGAACCTATGCGCCATTATTTTAGCCCTCGTGTTTTTTTTGTCGTGCCTCGTCTGCTCTGCTATCGTGGACAAGTTTGGGAGAAAGGTACGGTATAAAACTTGAGCTAAATTTATAGTTAATAATAATTACATTAAATTATAAACAGCTTTACTTACCAGTTCCTTTATAGTTATCGACAATCTTCATTGGTTCAGGGTTTCGTACCCAATGGGTGCCAACGGGACCCTATTACTAAGCCTTTGCTGTTCGTCCGTCTGTCTCTCAGCGGGCTGTATCTTATTAGACGTAATAGGTAGACAGTTGAAAACTGCACCGAGTTTATATTACTATAGCCGCTATAACAGCAAATAATTAATTATTAAAATAAATTTAAAATTAAACGGGCTTCTCATAGAAGAAAAATACGGAACCCTTTGTATGCGAGTTCCACTCGCACTTGGCCGGTTTTTCTACGAACTTCTGAGAAATACACTTTCGGTTAGGAGTGTGTGATAGAAACCGCCAGCCGAACACTGTTAGGAAGCTTGTATTGTGTACATACGATTTGTATGGACCATGCACAAGATTCTTCCACCATTCCTTTAATCTTTTTCTCCTAAATCTTTACTTTTATTTAGTTGTAGTAGAATCTTCTGCACGGTCTATTCGAATTACAATCACAGCCTTATCCTCCAACTACCGCCAGGCAGCATTTTTCACATTGATTGCTTTGTGATAGAGACATCTTAGTCCTTAGGGTTTTCAATGCATTTGCAGTCTCAATATATCAGTCTTGAGATTATTGTTTTGAAACTACAATGGTCTCAGATCCGTCTACTATCTAGTCGTCTTTGTGTACTTTTGCATTCTCTTCACCTAAAAAAAACTTCTCCCCAGCTACTGCTGACAACCACATCAGCAGCCTCAGGAGTGCTGACTTTGCTATTAGGAACACAGCTGCAGTGGACCTGGGCTCCACACTTGGTCACCGCTGTGCTCATTTATATGTATACTTTCATCTACACTTTGGGCGCTGCCACGGTGCCGTTCATTCTCTCTGCAGAGGTGTTCCTTCCTGAGGTTTGTCTTTTATTTAGTAAACTATTTTTATGCTTTATAGAAGGAAAACATGTATACGTGCCAACGTGAGACGCATGTAGACATTTGCAAAGTCAAGGCTGAAAACGCGTGGCCAACTCCGAAGAGTAAATTGGAATGCTTCTATGCTAGTTATTTCACCGGTTGTCTTATCCCCACACCGGATCACAACAATATGAATCGCAATCACAATAATGGTCGCCTTCGTCACGGCGGATAAAGCATCCGTCACTCTTGCACTTACTGATCAAAAAGTGACAGTTGTTTTATCCAAGTTTATCCATATCGATAAACACGGCCATAATAGGCCTGCAGTAGTTCAACATGACGTTAAAATGAAAAAGCGCTAAAATATGCAGCATTTTTGCAAATACCGCTCTTTTACTATTATGTGACGTATAAAGCGCCGCAACTTTACTTCTGTCTTCATCTCAAATGATATTATTGGTTTTCAGGTCCGTGGTTTGTGCAATACGTTCACAATGTCTTGCATGTGGATCTCCAACTTTGTGATGCTGTTCATCTTCAACCCGCTGGTCGAGCTCCTCAGCCTGGGCATGGTGTTCTGCGGCTTCTCCATCACCTGTTTCCTTGGTGCCCTCTACAGCCATTTTTGTCTTCCTGAGACCAAGGGTCTGCCCGTCGATGAAATCCAATTGCTGTTCCTCAAAAAAAAAGTTGCTAACAATAAAGTTTAGTGAAATACGTGTCTTTTATTCCCTAAAAATTTGTATTTATGAATGAGTTAGCAGTAAGAAAGTTAATTTTAAAGTTATGGGGCATTCAGAAACAATAGAGGTTAGGGTTAGTATTCTGGTTTTAGGAAGCAAGGCCTCTATTTTAGAAAATATAAAAACCACATAATAATATTTTTAAGAACATAAACATAAGTACCTACTAATTGGCAACCAAACCAAGTGCTGAGGTTTCTTGGAAAAAACACATCGGCTTATTGCTGTTATTGATAGTGTAAGTGGTAAGGAACGATTTGCAATGCTACTCCCAGCACAAAAAAACAAAATTCAGGATTTCGCAAAAAAAGGATAATTACTGATTTAGTACCTATGTTTTTGTTGAATCTTTAAGTCTGCATTAGATATTTTTAAACTTTCACGTGAACAACCTATATTACACCTAAAATCAGGTATTGCCGCAATGAAAACACAATACTACTACACTACCACCCACTAACACCACATACTACTACGTTTCGGCTAGGCTGCACCAACCGTGGACACGGAAGGAGAACCAACTAACCTATTTATTACGAGGCATGTGTATACTTACCTGTCGTAAGTTTTGATCACGTCAATTGATTTTATTTAAATTAAAGCCTGCGTTCCTAACACACATTTATATTCATATAAGTAAGTGTTTTTTTCTGAAACAGTTAATTTTTTGTGCAAAAAAGAGTTTACTTAGGAACTTACTTTTATAGTATTTGAATTCCCCCATAGTGGTCACTGATCTCTCTCTCTCTGTATATTGACGATTGTATTTTAATGCAAACAAAAAGCGACAAAACGAACTTCACAGTTTAATCAACCTGCAGAGGGATTAAGCAATAGGTTGCTCAAGGTCACAATACGTAGAAACAATTATGTAAATAGAACTTTCATTCACAATGAACTGCCAAGTTGTCAATCGGCATATCAAAATTTTCTAGCCAAACTTATCAACGGACAGTGAGAACAAAGTGTAACCTACAAGGAAAAATTACAAAAATTCAGATTAAAATGATCAATATCTCTGAAACTAGTAAAAATCGCTGAACATTCATTGGAGTTAAATCGATAGCTTTTTAGCTGGTCTATCAGCCCTCCCAGTTTTGGCGTTGGTTTTCGGGACAACCTGCAAGACCGCAAGACCGTGGATACAAGGTTGCATAAGAATCGGTCTATCCATTTGGCGGCAAAGATGCCACAGTCAGATACGCAGATACTTTTAAAATTCAAGGCAATGACTGAAGCATCTTCCTTAACAACCTCAAATGTTCGGCAACTGATAAGAAACGTGTTCAGTTGTAAGACGCTATCTCTAAGGCAATATTTGTCTCGTCTTCGAATCGTCCCAACATTGTTTAATTTATCTTTTAATACTCGCGAAATGTAGCTTCAACGGTTTCAGCAACCTTGTTCTATTAGTCATAAGCAGAATTTCGCGAGAGACGTGTAGAAACATTAGTTTAGTTAATTTAATATAGTATAATTAATTAAGATGGGGAAACTCAATCAGGCTTTAACTGGCTTGGCTGGTAAGTTTTGAAATCAATACAAGACAAAAGTGAACTTTTTAAACTACGGGAGAAAAAATATTTTCATCTGTTAAAACAAGTGTTTTTTTAAAGGGTAAAAAGCTAAAGACAATGCTCCATATTGAAAGTTTCGATTCAATAGACAAACTTAATATACCTAATTGACAAGAAGAATGAACAAGAAACGGTTTCAAATGACATGTTCATCAACTTGCCAACGATCAGTTGGTAACTAGAAAAACCTATTTAAAACAGTATACAAAAGGCGGACCTAATGCTAAAAGCATTCACTACAAAGATTGACTACCTTTGGATGAAACAAATCTTATACTAAATGTGAAATGTTACTCTATAATACCTGAATTAATTCATAATTAAAAAGCGCATTGCTTGCCAGCGTACAAGAAAGAATAGTTTTAAGACTCCTATCATTTTAATCACTTGGTGGACCGCCATTAATTTAAAGAACAAGAAGAAGACTCCTATTATAAATGCATAATGTAAACGGCAGGTTAATAAAAAAAAATTTGAATACAATCACGCATGTCTCCCGATGTAGACAGAGAATGGGAAACGATAGGTCCAAATAAAAGTAAAATAACTCATCAAAGTGATTTCAAATGTTTCTTTCAAAAGTATAGAGTTTCAATTAAAGATATTAGATTAATAACTAAAAAGCAAGTCTTTAAAACCCGACCGCGTTTTTTGATATTGTCGTCGAGATATGTTCAAAAATTACCTATAGCCTATGTAAAAATGTTATTAAAATATGAGACTCCTATGGCTATGTCAATCCCACAACTAAGACAAACCTAACAACACCTCAGATGTTCTATCCAACATCCATTCATCAAGCAGTTTAGGTTGCAGGGCATGCCAAAGAACAATCGTATGAATGAATACGTGCACTCGAAAAACATAGCCCTCTTTCTAAAGCTGTCCGGTAAAAATAAAATCATCTTACTTTCACTTTGACTTTTGACTTTGACTTTGACTTTGATATTTTCGTGAAAATGGTAGTTTGTCAGTCCCAAGTCCCAACCACGTGTGAGATATTTAACCAAAAATAATGAACAAGAAAAATTAAATGTTTGATGCAAAAAGCTTCAGTCATTCTTCACCTGGAACACCATTACTTAATAAATTCTCCAAGGGTGAGTTCAGTTTTTTTATATATAATTTTCCCTTCCAGCCTGTTTTGGTGCGATCATTATGGGCTCCCTAAACGTATGGCCATCCTACACGTTGGAACTCTACGAATCACCAAACACGACCATATTGTCAACACCCATGACTAAATTCGAGGCCTCATTAGTAGGCAGCGTGCCATCTCTTGGAGCTATGCTGGGAACTGGTATAGCTGGCCCAGTGATTGATACATTGGGGAGAAAAAGAGGTGCTATGTTGCTAACGTTACCATTCATGGTAAGTATGTGACTATAGTTTTTATCATTGCGTTGTCTAGGTCGATATTTATCGTTAAAATTTCCAATAATGTCAGCGGTATAAGGATTTATTGATGTGAAACAAAAACTTATGAGCTCGTATCGCCGTGATAAAAATCATTCTCAGTTATTTAAATGTGGTAAATTACGTTTAAAATAAAGTAAAATGATACATGCATATCATGAGATATAAAAATCTTAACGATATGAGCTATTAGTTTTTTACTTTAAATATTATTGAACCGGACCGATGGAGAAAAATCATGACCGACTGGATAACGGCAACTGGGGGCGATGATTTGGGAAAATTTAATCCAGACTGGCAAGTATTAGTCAGATCAGAACGAAGTCCAGTCGTGAGACACTAAATAAATAGGCTATTTGGAGACTACAAATATTTTTGACATTCTAAGTGCTACAAGTTACTTCTCCAAATATCCTTGTTAATACTGAAATTATATTCTATTTGCAGTTATGCTGGGTAATGATAGAGTTTTCCTCTTCTTCAATCCCGATCCTCATAGCGAGATTTATTGGAGGAGTTGGAGGAGGAGCTAACTTGGTGTACTCACCGATCTACATATCGGAAGTGGCTGAACCTTCTATAAGAGGAGCGTTGGCTTCAGGTACAGAGATATAGATACTGTATTACCTTTAATCCACAAAGAAGATAGTCCAATAAAGTGGTCTTGTAGCAAAATATAATGAGGCAAATAAGGATATCTCTAATATAAATAACCTACTTATCATTTAGGTACTCCATGTACTAACTTATTTTGAGCTCATGGTTCTTAGGATAGTAAACTCGAACGAGTTAATACAAGTCAAGATAGTTTAAGCAACTGGAGTACCAATAGAGGTGATGATTTGATAACCTTGTCAGACACTTCGTTTCTGTTCACGAAGGAAACACATTGAAGAAAGAAAATAAAAAGCTGTAGAAGAATAGAAATGGTCACACCTCGGCATGACACACCGTTGCTTTGTCGACATTCATTTGATAGAACGTATCACTTCCCTGAATTTTACTTTTATCGACAGCTTTTTCTGTTGTTATTAACATTTTGTTAACAAGTGTTACTTAAACTAACCTACATAACTATTATTTAAGATGTGACGCGAAAACAACAAGGATTTAGTAGATAAAAAAATTCAATGCAGTGAAATTCAGTGAAATGATACGTTCTATGAAAAATGAGTGTTGGTAAAACAAGAGAGCACCAACACAATGCATGATCTAGGGAATACAAATAACGGTTATAACCGGTTTTAATCGGTTATTTTCATACAAATACGGTTAATAACCGGTTAAAGAGCATTCTCTAGCTACTAATATTTATTTCCAGGACCAGTGTTTCTGTACTGCGCAGGAGCATTAATGTCATATTTGAGTGGTTGGGTCCTCTCGTACGGGATGATCATCTGGCTCAACCTCGCCCTCGGAGTGCTCGGTCTGCTTCTGCAATCAGTGATAGTAGACAGTCCACTTTTCTTGCTTAAGCAAAAGAGAGAACAGGTCAGTTTCACAAAAAACCGGACAAGGCGAGTCGGACTCGCCCACCGAGGGTTCCGCACGTGATACGGTTAACTCAATTCAAAATTTGCACCGCCGCCGTTCCTGGCATAAAGACCCTGATTTTTTTGTGATTTAATTAAAAATGTTGGGGTTTCAGTTTTTTTCCTATATTTGTAGTATGAGACGGTATTTCTTGCCAAATTTCATAGTTCTAGGTCAACGATAAATACCCTATAAATTTTGATTCCCTTGAGAGTGTCGAAATATACGTTTTTAGCGGCATAAACGGCCGTATCTTTTTTTATGTTAACTTAGAAGTTTGATTGTTTCACAGCTTCATGGGAGTGTAGACTTGAGTATATGGCTCGATACCACCTCGCGTTCCCGAGTTAAAGGGTCTTGACAGACAGACGGACAGACGGACAACAAAGTGATCCTATAAGGGTTCCCTTTTTCCTTTTGAGGTACGGAACCCTAAAAATGAATATAATATTTACAAAATAGAAAAGTAACGAGTGAATGAAAGTACGTGCGTTGCAGGACGCGTTAAAAGCGCTGGCGCACTACCGGACGGGGTCGACGACCTCCAAGAATGTACTGGAGGAGTTGTCAGTGATGAAGCAGCAGCTGTTGCCAGCCATCGAGCTAGTATCCGTCAATGCAGGTGAGGGATACAGTTGCGAGAGCAAGCGTGATAACATTAAATTTAGCCAGCACAACGCTAATAAGAAGTTAGAGTACTGTACTAAGATGTTTAATAATTCTGGTAATGGTAATAATTTACTACTACATATTATAGTGCAGTTAGCCTAGTTGGTAACTCTGCCTATGAAGCTAGCGGTCCTAGGTTCGATTTTTAATCTGTATATAGTTCTGTATTTCTCTATAGAAGTATGTCTCTCGTTGCCTATATACACATAGTACATGCCTAGAGCTTAGTTTGGGACTAGTCGCCGTACTCAGAAATATTTCAGAGGGTAACCCATAATTTTATCGAATTCAACTTCATCCGAAAACTTCAAACACTATTTTCTGCTGAAATGATATTTGAAACATTAATTACGTAGGTAAGATAAGACTAGACTTGTGACAACCTAAAAAAAATATCTCACGCGGCAAGGAATGCCTTTCGATGAAATCCTCCTGATATCACTTTTTTTACAAATGAAGACTGTTTCTGTCTAGTGATTTGCATGTGCGACTGCCTAGAACTAGATTTATGGGAGAAATATAATAAATAAGCCTAACTGGGGACCACTCACATAAATGAAATTGCTTTTATTTACGTTATTCTTTCTTTACATCGTTGTTATTTTTTTTTAGCTTGCCTCTATTTTTCATTAGGTCAGAAAGGTTTTTATGTGATTTGATAATGTAGTTTTTAATTTGTTGGGTACGTTTATTTCATAAAACTTTGATCAAAAATTAAATACTACTTTCAGATGGTGAAACAGGAGACGAGCCTGAGAAAGAAAAACTGAATATTGACAATGGGGTTGTATCGGAGCCACCAAAGGCGTTCGCAGTTACCATATTGTGTGAGTTGAAATTGTGCTTACTTTACAAAGTTTACGTGTAGGTACATTATCAAAAAAGCAAGTTTGAAAAAACGCGACTGTTGCTGACCAACTTTAAATCGTTATAAATCCTAAATGATTATTTAAAACCAAAAATGATGTTAGAAACGATATTCAACGATATCCCACTATTCCCACTTGTAATAATTTGTCGATTTTTTTGTTTATACGATATGGCGTCTGCTTGCCATCATATTAAAATTTTATTAGCGTCATAAGTATATAGACGAATCGATTGACATAAGAATCATCAAAATCGGTCCACGCGTTTATTTCTAGAGCGCCACAATGGAAGAAACATATATACAAACATATATAGGCTGACATATTAATCTCCTGTGCGTCGCGCAGTCGGGTAAAAACATACTAGGAGAACTTAATTTCTTTTCAACATTTTAATTTTTCGGACAAGCGTTTGATTGATGTCGACTGTAATTATTTTCTAACCGCCGACAAAAAAGAGGGGTATTATGAGTTTAAGTAAGTACCTGTGTGTCTGTCTGTGCCATTGTAGCGTCCAATTTGGACCGATTTAGATGCAGTCTAAACCACGTTAGGCCCACCATTCTTCAAACAGGGAGTTTTGTCAGTGGGACTTTGAATCTACCATCAAGGCAATAAAGTTCAATTACGTTTGTTTGATAATGCCATTTTCAGTTTATGAAGATAGGAAAATAAACCTTATTTCTATTGCAACACAGTTCCAACTAAATTGCCTTGATTATGTACATCGTATTGCACACTGTGCCTTACGGGGTTAAAAGAAAGTTTTGCTATTAAATTGGTTTTATCTATTTTATTATAAGCTTTTATTGCAGTCATCATTTGCTTCACCAAAGTTCGGCAAGTCTACGTTAAGAATAGCGAAATGGCCCTTGCCATCTTCCGGTTCTATTGTCACACCATCTGTTAGATACCAAAACATTGCATTGTCACCGGGTTATCAACTCATTTAATTTAAGGAGAACTGGTTTAAAAAAATACCTGAAAGATTTGACCTAAATACACTAACACGTGAAGTTAAAATAAATGCTTTTAAAATAGAAGACAAGTAAGTAAATGAGAGACGAGAGTAATTTCATGCCATGCACGGGTAATAGATCTTTTATTTAATTCATATTATAAAACCGATTATTATCGAGATTCGTTCAACAAATCACAAATGAAGTGATGACATTTTTTGTACAAATTTTGAAGAAATATGAGGCCATTATACCATTAATAATGTACATGATATTTTAACATACGTAAAATCACGTGTATTCTGATTGTGAGGTAAATACTATTTGGTAAAGATAAAGTATCTTTATTTGTTTCGCGTAAATATACTACAAATCAAACAAATTGCAGGAAGGTCTTAATATTTAATCTCTCCTGTACAAGTTCAATATTAACATGTCATTTTTATCTTGTACTTGAAATACATTAAAGTATTCAACTTCTAGTTCCTTATTCGGAAAATTATGAATATTTTCTAATTTCTGAAGCTTTAAAACAATGGAATCATGTTTATTTTCATTGATGTTTTTATGGTGATTGATTGTATCTTTTTTTTTATATTAACTTTTAACTTTGTTTTCAGTTACTACTCCCTCTAGCCGCAGAGCCTTTCAATTGGTTGGAACAATCTTAACACTTCAGGTTAGAACCGCTTTATTTCTATAAACTATTCTACACGGTTGGAACAACCACGCATCTACCAAGGTCTTCTCAACTTCAACTAATTCAATTTGGTTTTCCCACTGACGTCTACAAGATATTTTTTTTGTTCATCTTGTTCAATGACAACTTTATCTTCGAAGAGCTGTGTGGTTGTTCCGTCTGTGTTAAAAGGTTCAAGTAGCAGTCAGTTACAATTGTACTTGCGAATCATATCATTCGGCTGCCTCTTCTGCTTGACTTACTCTATTGGTTGTTCTACCATTTTGTCCAAGGGTGGGTGTGTATGCATGTGGTTTGCAGGGTTCTCTGATATAACAAACGTACATTTATTAAATGCAATATCTGGTATTTCAAATAAAATTTTAATCCCTTTGTTTTTCAAACCACTGTTTCAGGTGATGATGGGCATGGTAGCCGTGCAGGTATACGCTGGTGACTTGTTCCGCAAGGCGGCTCCGGACCTATCCCCAGACCTCTGCTCCGTGCTGTTCGCTCTCGTTCTGTTTGCTGGAGGTGTCGTCACAGCCCTTGCTGCTGATAAGGCTGGTAGGCGGGTAAGTCAATCTAAAAGTCCCTACAACTACCTACACATTAGGGATATCCATTTTACAGTTAAATAGAATGTGGTGACACTCGAAGGCAGGCAAGGCAGGAGATAGAAGCAAGGCGTCTTAAGAGGATTGTGAATCGACGCTTAAATCGCGTAGCTGTAAATTTTTTCCATACAAAATGAGCTTCGGGCTATAACGTGTCTCACCCCTTCTATTATCACGATTTTTTTAAATGTTGCAGTTATTATGAAAAACTAGGTGTGTACGTTTACATTTTTTTATTTGTGAAAACATATAGATCTACAAGAATATATCTACAACATATTCAGAAATTTGAGTTGTTGGTAATTCTGTAGCTTTGCCTACCCCACTATGGGAATGAAAGCGTGAGTGTATGTATATATTACGTAAAAAAAAACATAAATCATAAAAATCGGGCTAGGTTTCAGGGGAGAGAAACTTTATCGTATTTTGGATGGAAATTTTCAGCTTCACAATCCTCCTCAGATATATTTAAAAGGAACAGACCACACTACTTTAATGTCATAATAATATTATAAATACAAGTCAAAAAATAGTGTCATATATTTCATGGCATTGTATTGTTGCATTTTTTTGTTACTTTTTGTTTTTGTTGGCGGAAATTGTCTAAAACTTTACGTAATGCTAAGCAAATTCTTTGCCCATCAAGAAGCTAGCGGCATTTATTAAAATTTCTGTCAAAATTCTTTTGAAATGATTTTGTGAAACAACTTACTAAATAGCTGAGGTCTTATTCAATATTCAGATATATATATTGCTCGTATGTCATTAAATACATACGAGCAATATATCTGAATATTGAATAAGACCTCAGCTATTTAGTAAGTTGTTTTTAATCTTTTACAACTTTCTTGCATATGATATCTAATTGTTTAGCCCCTTGCATCAAAAGCACAGAACAAATTTATCACGATCGATTTCAGGTCCTGCTGATCATATCTTCAGCAATGGTGGCCCTGTGCATGGGGTCACTAGGATTCCTGATGCAGACTGAGGTGGCTCCAGCGTGGGTCTCTGCCGTGGTCATTCTCATCTACTGCTTCTCGTTCATGTTTGGAGCTGGTTCGGTTCCTTACGTGCTTCTTGCTGAAGTGTTTACTCCAGAGGTATGTTCATTTTATAGTTCAGAGAAGGCAAACGAGCATACAAAACTGATAGTAAGCGGGATCGAGGTGCTTTTCCACCGGCAAGGTGAGAATTTAAATGTGAAAGAAAACATCATTTCGTTTTTTTTTAATATACAAATTTTAAGTCTCGGCTCGCTTCGTCTCGTCTTGCCTCACTAGTGGAAAAACACCTTGAGACCCATATACCTTTGCAACTTAAGGACAAACCTAAGACTTGCAAATGCTTGCAAGTGCCTGACCAACCTTAAGGACTAAGATAGAATGTCTTTATGCTATTTATTTCCACGGTTGTCTGATCTCCACATCGGGACACAATGCAAACAAAGCTGTGCGGCAGTTAAAGAATCAGTGGCCCGAATCACCCATATGATCCATTATGTGAAACTTATCGTTATTAAACATATATAGGATTGACGTTAGCTGCCGGATGGTCACGTCGAACGCTTATGTCAATTCCATACATTATGTCGGTTTTCGAAAATCGTTTACGTTAGCGTTATGCATCTTGTTTAGGGTTTAAGATGCTGAAGGTCTTACCACTGCTAAAAATATTTTATTACCCTTCGTCTTTCGCACTTGGGTAAAAAGCAGGGTCATTGTATGTTTCGAGCCTTAACAGTTAACTCTATTAGCGGGCCTATTATGGTCGTGTTTATCGACGTAGATAAAACATCTGTCACTTTTTGACCAGTATGTAAGTACGAGAATGATGGAAGCTTTATCCACCGCGATAAAGGTGACCATAATACGGGCCTAGGTGCATTCCAGAGGTTTCCGGTTTCCTCCTTCAAGCGCAGTTGGATAAAAAGTCAATTTTAATACAGGAAGAATAAACAACTTTCAGTACCTTGTTGAGGAGCCGTATTATGTGCTCTTAAAACCTGCTAAGCTCCAGTCGGTGAATGAGATACAACTAGATGAGTCACATGTCGCTATCCCTTTTCCTGATTGGTAAATGTCAGGTTTAGCTCATTAGGCCTCTGTACGACAGCGTTATTGTTTCTCAGGTCCAGGGCATTGCATCAATGATCCTCGTTGAGTGGGTGTGGCTCCTCAATTTCTTGCTCATCGCAGTTTTCCCAGCCATGCAGTCAATGCTGGGTAGCCACGGTTCCTTCTACCTCTTCGCGTGCATGGCTGTTACCAACACGATCTTCGGCTACTTCTTCATTCCAGAAACGAAAGGGATGTCAAATAAACAAATACAAGAACTATTAGCAAAATAGGTAGGAATTCTGGTGCTGAATTTTCTCGGCTAACATAAAATAAGTTTCTGAAGTCGTAGATGTCAAGGCTTCTTCACCCTATTTCACAATTGTCAACGATGAGACAACTGACAATTTAGTATTCATTGTAAAGTTAACAAGCGTATATATCACTGGAATTCATGTTAGGTGCGCGATGTAAACTGATGTTATCTACCACCTGCTATTGTTAGGATGATGAAAATGAGAGATGGTCTTTGCAGTTTAATACATTTTATTGTTAGTATGATAATTTGTCTTGTGTATAAGTTATTAACTACCTACATTCTTGACACAACTAAAACATAATTTAATTATTAAAATCGCAGTTGCCGAGGCAAAAGTTAATTTTGCTCATGTTGTGTATTTTCAATTTGAAGTACTCGTAATAACGAAGGGTATTAAAGAAGTAATTAATTGTTGTGATTTTTGTTTTGCGTAAAGACCTTTTTTCTTCTTTCTCGAATTTTCGATAAAAGAGCCGTGGCGTCAAATTAACTATTAATTAAGCTTGAGTATGTAAAATATAGATTAAGGTTATTGAAATCGCTTTTTAGCGGAAAGTCAACTTATTGAATGATTTAATTTTTAAACTTAACATGTACATGTTTTTTTTTTTTAGCAAAAAGTGTTTTGTAATGTTAACTACAGCAACGTGATATTTTTTTGTACAATTTATTATTGCCATACCTAGTTTTTGCTTGACAATGGGTCCAATTCGGGTTACCGTTCTCTAATTTTAAACATCTGTAAACTTAAATTTATAAACGTCAAACTCGATTTTGACAGGTCTAAACGCAATCGGTATTCGGGAATGCCTTATTTAAAATTATAGCCATTTTTACAGCTCTTAAATGAATCTGTGCGTTACCACATCAAAAATATTGACTGGCAGAATTGATAAAATAAAAAAATAGGCATTGTAATACTTTTTTTACGTTTGTTTAGCTATAGTATTTTGAATAATATGTTTTCTTAAAACCTTAATACAATTAGTTCTGAAAAAATAAGAACCCGAAAAAACATAATTTTATATTTTATTTACTATTTTATTGCAAATAGCAACTGGCAACATTACTCATAGGAACAAATTTAAAAATAAAGAACTACCTTACCTTGTTCTTTAGCTAGCTAGTTTTCTATTGTAGTACAATGTAAACAAAACAAACAGATACGGGATACCGTTTCAGCTTTAGTTAGACTCGTATAGGTATAATATTTTGGCGCAGCAATATGCATCGTGAAAACTATGAAACTTCGTTCTTCTGTTACAGTACTTACAGTTGTTTTCGTCAGGAATACGGTTGTTAAGAGTTCATCTTTGGAGCATCAAGGTTGAATTTAGTGATCACCTTCGTGTTATAAAATAACTGTATCTATGAGTAATATGAATATCAGGCTGTACCTACTAGAAACAAAACTAACTTACTTATCGTACCTAACATTGGCGTCAGTTGAAGGTTAAAATTGAATGAAGTTGTTTTTTCACCAGTGACGCGCGCCGAGACGAGGCAGCCGCGTTTGATTGTTTTAAAAAATCATTTCCACCGAGGATCTCGCTTGGCCTCGCCGGTGGAAAAGCACCTTGAGTGAGACTGTGTATCTGGATTGTACCAGGGTCCAGCTAACAAAACAAACCATTACTTACTCATCAGCTACTTACATGTAATTTAAAGTGACAATCACGGGATATTTTGTTTCAATACGTACAACATGTGAGGCCCAGAATAGCACACTCCCTCATTCTACTGCTGAGATTATTGCTGTAGCTTAAAGGTCTCTACCCAATACACTGTATCTCACCATTACCGTACTATAAACATATCAGGCCTGGAAGGTAATTAGTATTAAAATTTTGTTCGGTGATGGAACAATCTAGTGGGCATAGACTCATTCTTATCAATACAAAGTTTTTTTTGTCTGACATTTTCTTATTACGGTCATGGTGTGATAGGGTGTAGTGGGTAGAGACCTTAAGGATGTCATTCTGGGAGATATAAAATAATGTCCTTAGTCATTAACCATTACTAGATACTTATATTTAAAACAATAATAAATAAAACACATGTAATTATTATTAAACAATAACATTTAATTTGAAAATACACTAAATACTCTAGATGCAAACAGTAAGTGCATTGCTTACTTTTCTATATAACCGAGTAATGTAAGTTCTTCTGCATCATACAAATTTCACCAGCATTTTATCAAGCATATCACCATGGTCAGCTGAAACAATATTTATATTATAAGGTTGCGGGTTCTCAATATCATAAAAGTTTTTATTATTATTATTTAGCCTAATACAGTGTCCCACTGCTGGGCAAAGACCCCCTCACTTGATTTCCACACCTCTCTCTGTGGCAATCATCAGCCAATCCTTCAGAAAAGCCTGCAAGCCATCCCGCCACACAAGTTAAATACAATAAAAATAAATAATAGATCTGAGTGAATTGTGGCATGTCTTTAGTTAGATCATTAAACTGTAATCTATGCACTTCCCCATGGCACTACACAAAAACAATTTAACAGAAATTATGTATTAGAAAGTCTGACCATTCCTTACTAAATATTTAATGTGCAAATATTTAGATTAATTTAATAATACAGCCAAGTTTAATTAAGGTACTTAGATAGAGTTAAACTTTGTGTGTGTAAGTAACATTGGGACATATTAACAGCTGGTAAGAATTGAGTCATGGGTGTTTCATAGTTATGTGGGAAACAAACATTTTCACCTGAGGAATTCAGTATCAGCATCATACATAAATTGACCTACAAAATAGCCTTTTATATTTACAAATATATATCTAATATAAAAATGTTTAATACAAACATTCATTTTTAAGTTAAGTAACTATTAATATTGTTTATTTTTAACAAGCAACAATCTTGTACACTACGGTTTGTATACCAACCAAAGTAGACAATTGAAAATACCAATATAGAATATTAAGGAGCTACTTGAGCGCTGCATCTCATAAAAAAATCTATTTAGGTAGTTCATAATAATGATACATCACAAACCTACTTACCAACAAGTATGTACTGGAGAAATATTCCTTGTTTGTCTGGTGTTTATCTTTATAACATGGGTGCAATATATCACTCACTGCATCGTTTTTGTTAATAGGTACTTGTGGCATAACATTGTGGAACACTAGAAAGGCAGAAATAGGTGGTTAGTTGTTTACTAGTTAATAAATCATAAGTTATCAAGTTATCATTACTATCATACTTAGATATAGGTACAGAAAAAACTTTAATAAGTCTAAAACATTCAGCAAAATATTAAAACTAGCCATCTAATCGTTCATAGGTAAGTAATTAAATGATTTACCTTTGATGTTCGGGGAACAATATATCCATTTAGGCAGCAACAGCAAACACATTCATGGCATGGGCTGACTCGGAGGTGAGCGAGAATAACTCCTTATTACAACGTGCAGGTAACTGTTACATGAAGCACTTGAGTGTTAATCGTTTCTTGTAAACATTTTCACGGTCGATAATCGGTAACAGTGTTTGTGACTTGTGACAGTCAGTTTTCTTTCATTTCAATTCACTCACAGATCCATTTTCATTTCGCACTTCGCAGTTTTCGCACACAGACAATAAAGGCAGACGCAGGTCAAGTGTTTATTTTAGGGCTTTTTACACAATTAAATTATTACGAATCCTTTTTCGGATTTAAAAATATCTGATTATTATTTAAAACTTGCAATTAAATCTGGAAATACCATATGTATATACTAGGTTAGACCAGGCAGGCTCATTTTTTTTTAGGATTTTATCTTATCTGTCAATAAATTTACACGCCACTGTTTAGGTGGCTCCTAAATTTACAGAAAATTTAGGTTAAATTCTGTATTTTGACGTTTGGGATGTGCATCCGAATACCGAATGGCGTCTATCTCTAAATTTAAACGACTAAATGTATGAGATTCTTAAAAATGACATTTCTAAATTTACAGATTCTTAACTTAAATTTAAATTTAGACGGCAATCATCCGAATTGGACCCATTGTCTGTTATGGCCAAATATCCTATTTTTGAAGACGGAATAATTGACAATACCTCAATGGAAGAGATCCCTTATAGAGATAAGCTCACATTTTTGCATTTTTATTTTATAAGACTCAATTTGTTAAATGTTTATTTGTGAAATTAAATAATTTATGTACATTCAAACATGCATACCTTTGCGACATTAAAATTATGTGAAACTCGTCCTAATTTGTATTTTCCCCTTTTGGTTATCAGAGGCGTTAATCAGGAGATGACCAGTCGAGGCAAGCTTAACTTGACCACAACTGAGATTCTACACGTAAAACTTTATTACTTATTACATGCTATCGTATTGTTAACATTTGGTTAGCTCTTATTTTACTAATGGCCGCCGTATTAAAAACAATACGATACAGTAAAATAGAGATCTAATTCTCGCGCATGAATAACACGGTTAGCCATATCTACGACCTTTTCGCAACCAAATACTAAATTTGATAAAGAAACTGATTACGTTGGCTACAAAACCGTTGCATTTGCTATTGATTTAGCTCACGAAGCCAAAGTAGAAGCAGAAGGTCATTAAATTTGCGCAGTGGTTAAGAACGCTACGAGAGAATTAGACAACTTTGGAGTTAATTAATGATCTTTCATTACGTCGTGGACGAATACTTTACTTGATTCCAATTAGAGGGTCTATGCTATCTGTTCTTTCCTTGAGTTCGTCGATAACAATTGGGTTAATATTTTTATCAATTTATTTTAGGTTTCTTAAATATTTTATTGAAAAACCTTGTTCAAAATGTACTACTAAAATAATACTAAATAAGTTGCCTATTTTTTAATAAGTTAACAGGGTTTGATTCAGGTCTCAGAAATGTAAGTGTTTAAAAAGTCAATTTGTTAAATTACTTTGGTACCACCGCTGCCATCTGATTATTTTAATTTTACAGCCACTTTTTTGTTCTATTATCCTACCAGCTCGAAGGTTTGACCATGTACCAGCAGAGCTACTAAATAGGAGTAAATGTAGAGATGTTAAATGGAAGAACCAGAAGAAAAAGAAGAAGACGGAGAAAATCGTTTATTAAGTGCAAAAAACCAAACACTAATAAAAAAATAAAAAAGAGCCTTTACGCAAAGTTTCAAACACACATTTCGACTCTTTTTTGTAATGAGAGGATACTATCATTACTACAAGGCTTTATAGTGACTCTAAAAATTAAGTCTTTGGATTATAACTGGTATTGTCTTTGGAATTGCATAACTTGCTACATCTGTTTTTTTTCTGGACTGACCAGCGATTGACGAAGCTCGTTGGTTCAATCAAAGCCTATTCACTCTTGATTTGAAGACATCCAAATTATATCTCGCGGGAAATACAGACGAAGGAAGCGAAGTCCACTCTCTAGCAGTTCGAAATAAAAAAGAATCAGCGAATCGCTTTGTGTGAACAAATGGTACTTCGACAGCGTAAGGTTGAAGTCGCTCCCTCCGACATCCGAATATGGAAAGGTCATGGTGGAATTAGGTTATGCAATTCCTGCACACACTCTGCAAAGTGTAACCTATAAAAGACAGAGAGCCTCACTACTCTACGTCGATGATCGAAGCTCTGAAGTTTAGGATCCTCCAACAACTCATCGCCAAGGAGTCCACGAGTGTATCGTTCAAACTTAAAACTCAAACTCACAACATTTATTTGACAAAAACACACAGTTCACCGACATTAAAAAAATATTTACTCACTGCCGTACTCAGAGACGTCAATTAAATTTAATGCTCGATTAAAGTAGCTGCTGTCACTTTCTGTGCTTATAGCAATAGAATAAGGCAAAACGTCTCTGAACAAGTATTAAATTTAATTGACGTCTCTGAGTGCGGCAGTTAGACAGTAAAGTTAATCTATGAACGACTACACAAACTACCTTTAATATTTTAGAATCCTTCAAATTACAAAGTTTTCCTTTACTTGGATATGGCAATAAAACGTTAAAGTTATCTATTTTTGTATGTACAGAAGAGCACTCGAAAAGCTGTCTGTGGTTTGCAACTCAATGGCTTCTGTCAATTTTAGTAACTATTATTTTTAATATTCTATTATTGTGTTAGCTTATCGAATTAATCTTTTATTTAGTCAAAAATATGTGAAAACTGTATGATGACGATTAGGTATGTGGTGCACATGGAGAGCATAGTGATCGGCAGTCGCAGATCTAGTGGAAGCAAACGCCATGCCTTCTGCAGAAGTGTTCGAGCCTTCAGGTAACGCAGCACTAGGTTCAACTCGGTGATCTTTGTCTTATCTAAAAGAAACATTAAATTAATAATCATTATCATCATCATCATCATCAAATTAAAATGTTTAAGTGAATAAGTATTGTTGTTTTGATTTGTAATGTTAAAAAATTACTGATTGGATGTTTTTTTTAAGACAATCCTTAACGGACATAATATTTTATACCTAGTCGGTTCGCGTTAAGAATGCAGTGAATTATCAGTGCAACCGCAGGATAAATGTGTATACACAGTGGAGTTAAAATTGAAACAAATTGTATTTTAAAAGATTAAGTTTAATGGATAAAACTGCATTCTGAGCGCAGACCGACTATAGTTTTATTGTTATTGTTATTATTATCCTTTTATTTCTAATTTTGTATATTTTTAACGATTTCAATATACTTTTTTGTACTTTGACATAACATACCATGTATACTATGACAAACTATTGGACAATAAATGTTATTAATTTATCATTCATTCATGACCATCATAATACTAGCTGAATAACGTCCACTGTAACTTCTGGGCAAATCCTTGGTCATACATTTAAAAATATTACCCGACTGACATTACGGGAACCTAAAGTTTTGACCTATATGTATGTATGTACGTTTGTATTATTATGATTGATGGGCTAATTTTGGCAAACGAGGTGTCATTAAATTCTTAGCTTCGTAAATTTGTTATTCCGTGGTCGTTAAATGGCAGAGTATAAAACGGGAACACCTTTAAATTCCGAATCACTTTTCTCCGAATATTCATTTGTCCGAATTTTCATTTTTCCGAAGCTATGTTACGCTGGAGCTATTTTAGATTAAATGCACAATTTAATTGTCAAACGTAGGTTAGGTTAGGTTTGATTTATAAGCGATAGCAAAAAGGTATGTATTCTATAAAAAAAATGCGTTCGGAATTATGGAAATTCGGAATTTTGATCAATTCAGAATTATGACTCTTCGGAATTATGTAGTGTACCGATATAAAACATATACACAGTATGCGTATTTTTTGACATTTTGTGTCAGCGGTGTTTTTTTTATTTTATTTTATAAGTGATTGTGTTTAGTGTTTCATTGTAAGTTTTTTGTTTTTATGCCATCTCAGCCCTGTTTTTCGGGAGTGGTTCTATTAAGTTGCAATTTATGCGGAGGTAATAAAAAATATAAGGGACAGCGGGGGCTCGCAATTCATACAGCACGCAAACATGGCACGCGTATGGATGTCGACCCCCCGCTCCCGAGCGCCTCACAGCCTGCGCCAGCATCGACATCAATCCCTCCATGCACTGCGACACCACTCGCCGAAAGATTGGGGCTGTTGAAAAATAATGTACCAATCGTAAAAAGAATTCCCCGTGGAGCGCGCACTTCTGTGGCCAACTGCCTCTCCGAGTGCGTCGCCAAGGTTGTCACGGAAAACTCCCCTCAAGCCTGGGAGTGTCTGCTAACATTCCCTTATTCAATTCTTCATGCGGACAAAAGTAAAAAAGACTCTCTTACAAACCAAATTA
This sequence comes from Acleris cristana, assembly GCA_948252455.1. Taxonomy (NCBI): domain Eukaryota; kingdom Metazoa; phylum Arthropoda; class Insecta; order Lepidoptera; family Tortricidae; genus Acleris; species Acleris cristana. The sequence goes on from OX411793.1 coordinate 12,539,729, forward strand.
AAAACAACACCTTATCTTCTGACAGACCTTTCGATACACAAATGCGTCCAAATTTTAAAAGTAGTAAAAGTTATTTTCAATGTTCCAAAGTGAAACAAATAGAAAATAAACTTTCAGAAGGGAATGTTAGCAGTGCTGCCCGACTCCTGTTTTCGAATGACGACTTGGCCACGCACTCCGCTGAGACCTTTGCTGCTCTCAGAGAGAAGCACCCAATTCCCCCCGCCTCCTCTCTGCTTCCTGACCCTCCCTTGTCTGATGACATTGTATTATCTGTAAACGAAGATGCCGTCCAGCAGGCTATCATGTCATTCCCTAATGGTTCAGCCGGCGGCTTAGACGGACTTTCACCACAACATCTTAAAGATTTGACCACCTCGTCCTTAGGGGATGCGGGAAAGGCTTTACTACAAAACGTCACCGCTCTGATTAATCTTATGTTGTCAGGTCGCGTGAATGTCGAGATTGTCCCGCTCCTCTATGGCGCCAATCTTGTGGCTCTAGCCAAAAAAGATGGTGGTATCCGCCCTATTGCCGTCGGCTGCACCTTCAGGCGTTTGGCGTCGAAACTTTGCTGCCGAAAATTTCGTAATAGACTGTCAAACATTTTCAAACCCCGGCAGCTGGGTTTTGGCGTCAAGGGAGGTTGTGAGGCAGCTGTCCATGCTGCGCGCTCTTTTCTGAGCCGTCCGGACTACGAGGTATTTGTAAAAATTGACGTCAAAAATGCTTTTAATTCGGTCGATCGTGGTGCCCTTCTAGCTGCTGTCAAAAAAGAAGTTCCAGAATTATATAGCTATTTGTGGCAATGCTATGGGGCACCATCAAAATTACTTTTCGGTGACAAAATCATATCTTCATGCATGGGTTGCCAACAGGGAGACCCGCTCGGGCCCGTAATTTTTAGCTTAGCCATTCATCCAATTATTTCAGATCTAAATTCTAAATTCAATCTGTGGTACCTTGATGACGGTTCCCTTGGCGGGGACGCGTCAACTGTACTACAAGACTTGCAAACGATCATCACTAAATTTTCTAATATAGGCCTCTCATTAAACTTTACTAAGTGCGAAATTTATATACCTGATCACATTTCTTTAGAAAAAAAAATTGATTTCGTCACTAAATTTAATGCAGCTTCACCCAACATTTCGGTCCATTCAAATTCATCTTTAACACTATTAGGTTCACCGATTTTTGACGATGCAATCGATCCCATTATAAATTGTAAATTAAATCTGTTTAAAAATACTTCTAACCTTTTGTACGAAATAAACCCCCATATGGCGCTTTTTATTATTCGTTTTTGTCTTTGCACTCCAAAATTCATGTATTTGTTACGGAGTTGTCCAATTTGGAAATTTCCAGACATCATGGCTTCTATAGACATTACCCTTCAATCAACTCTGTCTAAATTATTAAACATTCATTTTAGTTCAAGGCCTTGGACTCAAGCGGTTCTCCCAATTCGTTTCGGTGGACTTGGTATTCGATGCTCTTCTAGCGTGGCACTACCAGCTTTCCTGTCCTCCGCTTATGGTTCGTTGCCTCTCGTCAGTATTATCTTAAATATCCCACAGATACTTGACGTTGAGATTGCGAACCTGGTGGAGGCCAGGGATGCTTGGTGTGAGTCGTGTCCCGGAGTGGATATGCCAGTCAAGAGGCATATCCAAAGAGCATGGGATACTCCTCGCCTCATATCAATTCATACATCTCTCATACAAAATAGTCCGGACGATTCAGATCGCGCCCGTCTTCTCGCTGTCTCTGCAGGCGAATCAGGTCACTGGCTCCACGCTCTTCCTTCCCGCAATATAGGCACAGTCTTGGACCCAAGCTGCTTGCGCATAGCAATAAGTTTGCGGGTTGGAGCTAGAATCTGTGAACCTCATACTTGCACGTGCGGGAAGGAAGTGAGTGAGCTGGGACGACATGGCCTTTCATGCTTTAGAAGTGCCGGCCGTTTGTACCGGCATGGCACAATTAATGATCTGATCCGTCGTTCGCTTGCCACTGCCTCTGTACCAGCTGTCCTGGAACCAGCAGGTTTACATAGAGACGATGGCAAGCGACCAGACGGAGCTACATTGGTGCCGTGGAAACTGGGTAGGGCACTGGTGTGGGACGCGACGTGTGTTGACACATTCGCCCTGTCCCACGTCCAGTCAACCCGTAATCGGGCCGGTGCAGCAGCTGATCAGGCCCAAACCAACAAGCGCCGCAAATATTCATCATTATTAAATAATTATGAATTTGTGGCGCTTGCAGTGGAGACCATGGGACCTTGGTCAGCTGATATGAAAAGCTTTATTAAGGCCCTGTCATCCCGGCTCATAGACACCTCCGGAGATCCTAGAGCTGGTGCTTACCTCTCCCAAAGGATTGGGCTAGCTATCCAGAGAGGTAACGCAGCCAGTGTCATAGGGACCATGCCGCGAGCGGACCTGCTAGAGGGGGTGTTCTTTTTATAGTGGTGATTATTATTTACGTCTTTAATATTTGAGTAGCTTAGTTTTTATTTTAATTTAAATAAGTTTAGTTTTAACTTTTAATTGTTACCAAGATATCAAAACGACAGATTCAAATTGGCTTTAGGTTACGTTAGCATGACTTTGAAAATCAAATCATATTGTGTGTTTGAAGCGCTTGATAGTTACCCTTTTCAATCAGTAGTCGTTCATTTAGAAACAATTTCATCGCGTCAGTCTGTACGCTTATCAGTTCGGCAAACAGCGCAGGGACGCAGATCTCCACGGTGACGTGAAGGGCCCAAGCGTAGCTGCAGGCGTGCACCAACCAAGACTTAACACACAAATAAAAATGTGTGTTATGGTTAAAAAAATGACTGACTGCTGAGTTTCTTGCGGCGTTTCTTCTCGGCAATGGTCTCCTCTTGGGAAGCGCTGGTAGACTCCTGACGTGTAAAAGTGCCCGTGCGGCCTACTTACTAAATAAATGTCTTTTATCTTTTATCTTTTAATATAAAATATATAAAACATCATATAAATTCCATAAATAAACAAAATCTTGTAAATACGACAATTCAATGACTTATGTCATAGTACAAGCCTAGAGCTGAGTTTGGGACTAGGTCAATTGGTGTGACATTGTCCCCTGATATTATTTATTTATTTATTTACGTCACTCAATGAAAAAAAACTGATTTCAATAAATTAGTATTTTCGTAAAGGGCTCTTTTTTATTACCAATACATAATATGCTACTCACTTGGCATTTTTTAAATCAAGGATAAGGTAGGTAGACTTGTTGTATATTAATATGTTTAGAAAATGTATGGAACAAAATGGGGACTTCCTCAGCTAACAGCACTAAACATACGTGTACACAAAAAATGTTTTTTTCCAAAATGCAACTTACATTGGTTGCTTTTATTAAAGCAACATGATTCCATATTATACTCATCCACTTAGGGGACTCCGTCACAAATCCCCAAATGAACTGAAATCAGGAAACAAAAAAATAATGATTTCAAAACTATGTCTAACATAATCAATGTTAAAATAAATAATACTTACAACTGCATTATGAGTTGATCTAAACTTATCAATTGCGTTGGCAACAGCTTTGTACCTGGTCAGTAAAATATCTAAACTTGTCTTCTGGTTTTCAAGTTCGTTTCTCAATTGCCTCATACAGTCGTAGATAAAGTAAAAAAAGATGTAGTGAGCAACGGGAACGATATCTTGAGCCAATAACGGGATGTGCATAAAAAATGCAATCGTCAACTTGCGGTCGTCCGTACACATCCGCATATTCAAACAATACACTACAGCCGCGATAATTTTTATGACAAACATGGAACAAGTGTATATCCAAGAAGTTATTCCCAATTTGTTGAATTGCGTTAACTCTGGCAGTTTGTTTATAGCAGTGATGTCTGAAATAAACTCACACAACGAGTATTTAGCTGACATTAGTAATAAAAACGTCGGTATGTATTGTATGATACAATCATCCAAAATTGACCGATTCCTTCAGCGGTAAACGGTACAGATAGAGTAAGGATCATAACACACCCCATTATAGGAGTGATAATTTTAATAGCAGTTTTATATTTATCATTTGTCAATTTTACAAAACCAAAATCAAAGCCAAAACACAGTTGAGACATGGCGAAAAATGCAATTAGTGAATTAGATAACTTCGGTGTTACTTTTGTATTTTCAACAAATATTTTTCGTAATCTTGTTAGGTCAGACATTGTTACACCAGAAACTACTATTGTTCTTTTGAATATAACAAAGAAGACTGGCTTCTATGAAGCTGACTGTAAAGCATTTATAAATAAAGTTCATTTAAAAAGCATTTACATTAACAAAGATGATTAATGACAAGTGCCACACTACACAAACAGAGAAAAATAGCAAAGTAATGCATTATCTGAATTGGTTAAAAGCAATATTCATAAAAGCATCGCTTAGCAAAAAAAAGCAAACTGAAGGCTTCAAACAAATAGCACCCATCCCATTTGTGGCTTAAAAATAATACTATCATGTTTAACTATGGTTTCAGGAAATAAAAAGGAACAATGGACATCTTTTTAACAAATCAAACAATTTATTTCTTACATAGGTGCAATAAATTATTTAAAACAATTTATTTCAGGTATCGCTAGTTAAAGTATTAATACAAGAAACTTAATTTTATTGTAAAAATAATAAACCTTATTTTGCTAACCAATAAATTATCGACAAGTGGAAAAGAGACAATGAAAACAAAAGAGCAAACTTAAAAAGTCACTTAAAACTACACTAATCTAACAAACCACTACCAGTGGGCATCGTTTAAAAATGGCAATGCTTAATCTTTGTGCCATGTAAAGACCACCATTTTGGTCACGAGATGCATTGACCAAGTGCTTAGATCTTTAAAAATATGGTGTGCCCTTGGTCCTAAAGCTTGTATTTTAAAAGGCTCTACGTAACTTCGATCAAGGTGACTGTAATTTCTATTTTACTTTAATAAAATATATTGTAAAAGGGTGTGAAGAATACTTTAAGCTTCGTACCTTATTATTATGTGACATGTACAAATAGATTATTAATTTATGAGAATTCCATTGTTATTATTTTACCGGTCTTAAACTCCCTACGGTCAATAACTACTACAAGCTCCTCCGTCGTCTCTATGACTCCGACTTATTATAAAAAAAACAGGATCAATGAATTGATTTAAATTTGTAAAAATAACTAAAAATCCAGCTTCGACCTTAAGTAGTATTCTCGAACCTCACTAGGTAGTATTCTCGAACCTCACTTTTTAGTAAGCAATTAGTCACACCTTATGTATAAGTGAAGACAGCCTAGTACAAGTGTGTTAACTGCACAAGCACGATAAGGTAGGTGGCGGTCATGCTGAGCAGCGAGACCGGCAGCCGCAGGTCCACCGGCACCAGCCGCCACGCTTTGTACGTCAGCGGACGGGCTTCGATGTAGCGAAGGAGAGCAAGCAACTCTTTATATTGTTCTTGCCATCTGTAAGTAACATTTTGTTTCACACAATGTTCAACTTATTGATAACTTATTTGTAATTAGAATATAGCTTACTCGTTTCAATCAGAACATGCTCGAGTATTAGCAACTTTATTTCGTCTATTTGGACGGCAATCATTTCAACAATCATAGCTGGTTGGCATATTTGTATCATCAAATACACTGTTTCAACGATTATTAATATGGAAATCATCATATCGGGCTAAAATAAACAATAATACTTATTACACAACAGCAATGACTTGAGTTGACTTTTAGACTAATGTGATGGAAAACTGGACAAGAAAAATACTAGTGTATAAAAATATTAAACAATACTTGGATGAGGTGTAAGTTATAAAGAATAATTAACATATGAAGATCATACAAATGCCTATAGAGAAAACACCAAGTGCAAATATCTCACTGAAAACTAACAATGAAGGCAGCGAATGTAACATCATTTAACTATTTCAAACGATTATAATAACAATTAACTTACAGAATCTTTCTGAAGTTTAAGATACAGAAAAAGAACCGATATACATTTAAATAAATTCAAAAGAAAACCCAGCATGACCTGAAACAACGAAACAAAAAGCTTGGGTAAATCAAATATAAAAACTATATATTAAGTAAATACAGTTTTAACTTACCAATTTATCTTGAGAAAGTCTTATCTTGGAAAAACAGTCCGCTAGGTCCTTAAACAACATGGTTACTTTTTTTATCTGGCGTTCTTCCTGCTCAAAGACTTATCGCATATAAATTACGTTGTAAATCAAAATATTTACAACAGTCAATACGAATGATAAATAATTCTTGGTTTCGTAGATCACAGTCATTATCAGAAAAATCCAACCTTTTTCAAAACATCTTGAAAACATACAAAATAGTACAGATACAACTATTCTAAAAAAATACGCCAAAAATAAGAACACCGAAGTTTTCAAGCCAATATACGAATTCATATTAAATTTCAGACTGACATCTACCGCCATCAAGTCCATAAGAAAGTTATACACGGTGTACTTTGAAATTAACATTGTAATTAATGAGCCTAAATAATATATAGCGAGCACTACAGCTCCCAAGTCCCATTGAAGAATATTGTAAGCGTAGACTATCATGGTGAGTAGGAAATTTATCGCTGAGCCAAGCTTAGCGAGTGCTCTCAAGCGCCTGTTCGTCACTGCAGCGAAGAACCCGTAGTTTATGCCGAAGATTATCTGGATCAGTACAAATACAGCAACCAGTGGCTTCGACAATTTTTTCGGTTTGCACCAATTTGGGCGGATTGCGGTCACCACTCCGGCGGCCTGGAACATTTCCCCCAGAGTGTTCATCGATTTGTTGGTTTTAAAGATACTTTATTTGTGAGTAGTGGGACTCGTGTTCCTTGAAATCTTCAATTGCATGTAAAGATGCATCTTAACTCATTATTTTCATTTGTTTCGGCGTCAGCACTACCCAATGAATTTTCATTAAATGCTTGAGGTTTTAAGTAGGTACTTAATTTATGTAACTTACTAGCACTTGTTTTAATAACAAAATATCAATCAAGCTATAAAAATGATTAATAGACGAGCAAGGCCTTGATGTCATTAGGTAATTAATAAACATCAAAGCAAACTTATAGCAGAGAAAGTTAACAATGAATGAGGTAAATTAAGCTTTTTTCTTTTGTCTTAAATTTTATTGTTTTGCAGAGAATTCAATGCTATTCTTTTAATTTTTTGCAAATAAAAATGTGTAGAACGTCATTGGCGAAAGAACGACGTTTTTCAAAATTCAATCCCTGACGAAGTTGCGGGCGTCATTTAATATTTTATTGTTTGTTTTGGGCAAAAATGGCACAGCAAGACTAATAACTTACTATTTAACAATACACTAACGAGTAAAATTGCCACAAATTACAATAACTTATTATTATAATTGTAATCTAAATGTGCAAGTAGAACTCTGTTTTTTTGGATTTCAAAACAATCCAGAGTTATGGTAACAATTATCAAACTGTTACTAAACTAAAATATTTGAGTGGGACGGTCAAAGTTTTCAACTTAATTAATGATGGATTGAAAATACCAGCTTGGGAATAATATTTTCTTTAAAAATGTACTAAAGAGCTTCTATGCAGTTGACTGTGAAGTTATTACTTAACGAAGTCATTTTAAAAAGCATTAATATTATCAAAGACAGCTAACGCGCAAGGACAGGTGTCACTTCTATAACAACGGGGAAAACTAGGAAGTTGTGCATTATTTGAATTAGTTGAATGCAATATTCATAAAAGCATCACTTTTAATGTACCTGTATACAATAAGGATGATCTATGGCAGAGAAACGATAAAGCAAATAGATAAAGATTTTTGTTTTACACATTTGTGTTTTAAAAACTCTAAATATTAAATAATAGTTTCAGGAAATAGTAAGAAACTAGGCACCCCAAAATGACCTCAAATTAGTTTTATCATTAAACAATTTAATTCTTAAATAATGTATTATGCAATAATTAATTTATAGGGTGTTCCTCGGAATCCCTAACGACGTTTGTCCTAACACATCGTTTGTCCGAATTTTCATTTGCCCTAAACTGGTTTTCAGCTGAGTCAAGTCACTTTTTAAGTTTTCCTATTATATGTGTGGTTCGGTGAGGTTAGGGTTGTATTAAACGAACACTAAAAAGTTCTAAAATTTAAGCGGAAATTGTTTTAGGATAAACGAAAATTCGACCAAACGATGCATTAGGACAAATCACGATTAGGGATTCCATACGGAAACCTAATGTATTTCATTTTAACTATTTATTTCATTATTTTACCCTATTACTCATATTGATTTTAAATACACAATATTTGGAATCGCACAAGGTAGTGTTCTCGGACCACAATTAAGATGGAAGAAACTTGAAGCCACACAACTCTGGGTCAGAAGGAGAGTTAAACTTCCGAGTGTATGTATGTATATAGACGACACGTTAACCTAGTTGGTGGTGACCCCGCCTACGAAGCTAGCAGTCCCGGGTTCGAATCCCGGTAAGGGCAGATACATTTGTGATGAGCGCGAGTAATAAGGAAATTTATCTATACATATACGTTAGTTTATCGTTAGAGCTTAGTTTGGGATTAGGTCAAGTTTTGTGTGTTGTCCTCTAATATTTATTTATTTGTCTATTTCTTTGGCACGCTAGGCAACTTGCAACCTGAACGGCATGATGGATTTTAACATATGAGGTTTCGTTAGATTCGTCTTGAAGGATGACTAAGCAATCATATTTTAATCAAAGTACCTAATGATGGGGTATTTTATTTATTATACGTTGACGACAATATCAAAAAATGCAGGGATTTTAAAGCTTGCTTTTTATTTATTTCGTACATGCATATACACTTTATTACATACCACAAACACAAGATAAAAATAAGTCAATCCTATGGAAATAAGTGCGAGAACTGCATAATAACGATGACGTAGGTGGCGCTTATGCTGAGCACCGCGATTGGCAGCCTCAGGTCGACCGGCACCAGCCGCCACGCCGCGCGCGGCAGGCGCCGGGCCTGCAGGTAGCGGAGGAGCTGGAGCGTCCGTTGGCGCTCAACACCATCTCCTGGAATCACATTGTTGGTGGTGGTGGGTAGCATAAGGTCCATTACTGAGTCCATCCGGATTACTACTTTACTCTTTCTTATCCTTTAACCTAACCTACCGACACGCAGCATTATTCGCATTGCTGGGTTTCACGGGGTTAGCAACGCATTTGTCAGAATGCAAATGTGTCTTAGATCGGTTGCCGTATGGAATCCCTAATCGTTTGTCCTAATGCATCGTTTGTCCGAATTTTCGTTTATCCTAAAGCCATTTCCGCTTAAATTTAAAAACTTTTGGCGTTGTTATGAATGTTATAATAGAACTCTACCCTAACGAAATTCACAATCCTTCGCTTAATTCAAAAGATCCTACTTCTCCCGATTAGTTATACAAACAGTGAGCCTTGCTCTGAACCTTTCTACATATTAAGCCCCAGTTAGACGTGCGAGTAAGTACGCCGTAATTATGGCTCGGCGACCTTTTTCTCCCGTGTGTCACCCAGAACGCGAACTTCTAAAGGTAATCACGGGCGAAAAAGGTCGTCAAGCTTTAAGTACGCAAACTTACTCGCCCATCTATCTGGGACTTTATACTTAGATAATACTATGATCACTACCGACGACTCTTACCGTTTCCCAATAATAGCTCTCGTTTAAGCAATAGTCGCTCGTTTAAAATAATTTTAATTGCATCTATCTCAACCCCAATCATTTCTGCAACCACTGCTGGCAATATTAACTGAAGAGTGTGATGCACCGGATATACACTTGCGAGCAAAACAATCAGCCACGATGACTGAAACAAGATTAAGATGGAATTTCTGAACGATTCATTGTTTTTCCCAAACGAAGTTGAAAAAAAAGTGAAAACTTTGGTACTTAGAACAAACGTAAAAAATATGGTTTCTAAAAATAATTTAGTGTTTGCTGAAAAACCACGGAGAATTATTTAAGTAAGTATATTATATTCCAGACTTATTGCCGATAATTTTTTAAATCATATTTTTTTAAATTGTTTTTCAGTTTCTGGGCAATAATCTTCTCTGCTTAATAAACTAAAATAATTAGTGATACATACATTTAACTGTACGTAGAAAAAAAAGCTGTAGATGTAGGACATCCATTTCCAAGATTCAAATATAAACGCCATCAGAAGCTGAAATTACATTCATATTAAAATTACATTTCATTTCAAATAGTCAGCCAGTGTGCAAGAGTTTTTTTTTGTGTTTTCATATTATTTACTCATCTTATCCTATCTTGCCAACTCTGTCCAACTACTAGTAAAAAGCGACTTTGTTCACAGAATTATATTAGTTTACTCAGCTATATCCTTTTATATCTGCTTTATCTCTTGTGCTTTAAAATATTGGGTGCACAGCATACTTGGTATGAGGTATTTATTTTGCTTCTCAGTACAAGAATAGATCTTTATCATCTTATCAATCTCTACTTTTTTAGTATCGCTGCGGTAATTTATAAGCATTTAACAAATTTACTTACCAGGTTATCATGTTTTACTAGGAGGTTATCTAAACAATCAGCTACTTCTCTAAAAATTGATTGCACCTGCTCAATTTCATATTCACCCCGTTCTAAGCCTCTTCGTAAATCTTTAAAATGTACGTAAACATTGTAAAATATAAGAAAATTAACGACAGGCACCACATCGTCAATCGTCAGTGGTATCAGAGGCAGTATAAATTTAGCAATTTGTACAGTATCATATGGTATAAAGATTATGCAAAATGTTATAGATACTGTCCATTTTACAATAAACGCAGTAAACGTATAGAACCAAATAAGAAGTCCGATATTTTTGATGGAAAGCTTTATCTGCCATTTCTTGTCGATAGCATTCAGTTCGTGTAAGAATTGGTATAACGTAAATTTAGAAGTTTTTAATGTTGTATATATAAGAAGATATTCAATAGAGTGTAAAATTGATATATTGAATCCCAAAACTTGTAACAACGTAGTTGAAGAAATAAACGTTGCCATTACGTATGAAACACAGGTTGCTAAAACCTTAGCTCTTCTACCAAGCACAGTAAAAAACCCGAAATGAAGACCCCATAAAAACTGGACCGTAACAAAGAAAGCAGTTAAAGATTGAGACACCATGTTCTATAGTCAAGCGAACACTTTATAGACTAATGCCTCTAAGACATCATTAATTAAAGTTAATGTTGTGTATCCACGTGAGGCATAATGTGCCTTTAAATAATTGTATTTGATCAGGGCTCTTGGAATTCCAATTACATTAATACACGGTTTATATGACTAGGACTTTGAGTTAACCATATTTCAACATAAAAAGGTTAAATATTTGCTAAAAAGTAAAACAATTAATATTATATTCGGTCATATTATCGCAAGTCATATCGTTTTTTTTAACTGTTGAGTACTTTTCAGGATTTTTAAATCAAACTTTATTTCTAAACTAGCTTTGTCTACGTGCACGGTAGTTATTTAAGAAATTCTGGAATGTTAAAGTTCCAGCAATATAAAAATCATGACTATCAATAATTATGTCAACAATGACAAAGAAAAATAGTAAAAAAAGAACCCTAATGGTGTGACTACGGTGTCTGTCTGCCTGGTTTCCTCTGAAACAATAGAAGCTATCAACTTGAAATTTAGCATATTTGTATAACTACCTAACTTGCTTGCCCGCATCTGTTTTTCGTACAAACAATTATGAAGTTATTTACACTAGGACCCCAGTAATAAATACAGCGACAAGCGTATTTAGCAGTTTCTTCGGTTAGCGCCAATTCGGGCATAATAGGGTCACTGCACCAGCTGGCTTAAACATGTTGTCTGACAGTGAGCTACAAGTCGAAACTTGTTAAATTTATAAATGTGTCTTTATTGTATAATTTACAAAAAGGGCTTTGCGAGGGTGCATTTTCTGTCAGGTATCCTGCTTTTTATAAAAGGATGGCGGCCGAGCTGTTAGCACCTCAATAACTGAGGCTATGGTGATGGGATATTAATGGTTCAAGTATAATGAAGATAAATGATAGAAACTGCGCAATATTATTTTAAGGGAAGGAACTAATGGATTATTTTTACATTAATTGTTGCCTAACTACTGGTTTATTTGAGAAAAACAGTATCGATTGCACGCGGTATGTAGAAAGATGTAACATCAATCGGCTTTTGATATTGTTTAAACTACGTCCGTGCTTGCATAGATGTATAAACCACAATAATACGTACCTTTACGGTTTTTTTCTAAACTATCCACGTCCGAAATAAACACTGGTTGTTAATTAAGAGTTACTAAGTAAATATTATTTTTATATCAATATGTGTAGTCCAGTAACTAAGCAACGTTTCGATAAAAACAAACAAATGTTTCCTTTTTAGAGTTCCGCAGCCAAACCCGCCGTAGTCCTTTTGACTTGAATTATTGGGAACTAGAAACGTGGGAGACATAATTATTACACGACAAATCTTCCGAGCATGGTGAGAGGGCATCAGGGGGCCTAATATAGCTGCGTTTATCGCGTGAAAAAATGTAGATAAGATATCCGTCAATTTTTGACAAGAATGACGGATGCTTTATCCACGTTTTGTCACGCGATAAACGCAACCAGTACATATTATCATTTACTAGGCCCGCTGAGCGAGTTAGTTTAACATTCGCAGCTCACGCTTCCTCCGCATCTTGGAAATGTTTCAGCTTTCCAACTTCAAACCTGCATTAAAAGGCTTGTGCTTGTGGTTTAAGCCCAGTTTAAATGATCACTAGCCTCATTTTATAATTTGGGAAACCAAACCAAACTAATCATCTCCAAATCAGGAACATGTCAACACTTTATTGTACAAAAGAAAAATAAAAACAATGCAATGAAGGATTTTAACAAATGTAATGTTAAAATATTTTATTTCAATTATTTCTTCTTGTACGTTTTCTTAAGTAAATTATGTCGATGGCTCAGCTAGTTAAGCTGCTGGTGGGCGCTGCTGTCGTCGGGCACACAGCAGGAATGTCCAGGAAGCTGAGTTAGTCCGTAATGCTTGGTCGACGCGCTCTTTACCGTTTTTTAATGTAATTGAGCTCTGCTTATTACCTATCATAAAACCTAATTATACTACTGCGGTAGAACAACGGGGGAGCTTCCACGGGCTATGAGCAATTTAGAAATGAAATATATTTCTAGTATAACTACAAGAATAAATTTATTTTCTACATAACTTTCAGTGTTCTAGCCACTGGACAAAATGTTTAACTGCGCCGGACGTGTGACGGTGTTCCGCCCACCAGTGCTCCAACCGAAGAAGCTGCCGAAGCCGCTGGTCGCCGTGTTTGTGCTCGCGCAGCTGTTCTCCGGCATCAACTTCGGATTCTTTGCTGCAGTGTCGAGCAAGCGCTTGAGAACGCTTGCTAATATCCTTTCAGCGCTAAGTAGCCTTCTCGTAGCGACAACATATTTATTAAAAATTTCTGAATGGGATTCTCGAGCTCCTGCCTTTGCTGCAGAATATCTCTTCGTCTTCATTACAATGCGCTTTTCAAAATACACAATATTTAACTTCCTTAAAGATTTAATGGCAATAGACGACAAGTATAATATAGAATTAAATTCGCGTTTCGGCTTAATAATATCCATTTGTGTTTTATTTGCTTCTTGCCATAAAATAACAGGTAGTTTCTTGTTTTGTGGACTTATAGGGTGTTTCAAAAACGGAACAATATCTATGATGATGTATGTGGTCTACGAAATGAGGCATATATTTTCTATTATTTTGGGTACCGTTCACATCATAGTCTATTACGTTATTTACTTACGTGTTAAGTTTATAAAATCAGGTTTTGGGCAGCGAGAGCTCGAAACGAAACAAGTTGCGATGATTTATAAGTCTCTGTCGGATTGTTTTAAAAAGATAAATGTTACTCGAGATACCTTGGTAAGATTCTATTGTATTCGTCATTTAAAAGTAACATTTTTTGTAACATGACATATAGTTTTTTTTATTTTCAGGTTGTAGCGGGTTTTATGACGGATTTCATGAAAGTCATAGCATATTTTTGGCTTGGCCTGACAATCACTAATAAAGGCGTAAGTAATATATGTCAGTTCCATTATAACTATGATTTGTTTGTAATTATGTGTTTTGTATGTTTATTCATATTTTGTTATTCTTGTATTCTTGAAGAGGCCTGCCAACCGTAGACATGGTTAATGTAAATTCATCTCTTCTGTTAAAAAAGTAAGGATTTTTATATCTCATTAGCGCGTCGAAAATTGCTATTCCACGCCTAGGGCGGAAAGTGATTTTAAATACAGAATTGGTCAAACACTGAGCCAGGTTTTTTTGCTGTTTTTTTGCTCAAAATTAATAACGGTATTAGGTAGGCGCTTGAAATATTCACAGAATATTTACATGTAAGTTCACTTTAAAATTAAATAATCAAATTAAAATAAAATAAATATTTAACGGGCGCGTCCCATACAGCAAACGTGATTATTTTAATGTAATAGTACGGGACCCTTTTTGCGCAAGTCCGACTCGCACTTGGCCGGTTTTTTGACTTAACAAGTAGCAGATCTAACCTAACCATTCTTTTCTGGCACAGTTTCGTTTCTGTTGGAGTCACTGTTCTAACATTACCTACCTTTTCTGCTTGCAGAAAAAAACACTATGCCATAATAGAAGTATGCTGTACAATTGTTGTGGTAGATAAATTTATGTTAAAAAAAGTCGACGAAAGTGATCTGCTAAATAAAATGACGCATAGTTATGCATAGTGATAGGTATAATGATTATGCAAAAATAAATTGTGGGACATATGGTATGCGAAGTGTATTTCGAAAAATAACTTTAGCGTGTAAATCTGTCCGTTACATCCAGGCACCAAAAAAGAATGAACCAATAAGGACGCGGTTTAAAAAAAACGCTTATTTAACAAGAGTAGTTCGTCGTTATTAAAAGCACCGTTTTAAAAAAAACTATTGTATAATTAAGTTTAAGTTTTATTTCTATTTTTTACCTTGTTTTAAAACCTCATTAAATAACAAAATTATAAATTTCAGTCTCTCTCGCCTGGTTTGTTGTTTTTGGCCGCTGACATAACAATTTTGCTACTACTAATATGCCTGCCATCTGTGATTGCCGAAATGATCTCCGCTCAAGTCGACGACATGAAGTTGTTGATACACGACCGGCTCCTTAGCAGATCAAGTAAGTCAATAAGAACATAAAAATTTAGTTGTAAAACATTATTGGGTTTCATTTTGACGCTCAGCAGAATATTGACGCAAAAATGTTTTTGGTCAGCAACTATGGTAAATAGGTCAGCTGAATTATAATGTGATCAGCAATTAATGTCATGTTGAGCTGCTTCAAAGTACGCCAGTTAAATACATTTGCTGCATTTTATAAGACACATTTTATAAAATTTCGGTTTCCTAAAATAAATACATGTGTACTATGTAAAAATTTCAATGTCTTGGTCAACTAGACATCAACCAGCCTCCCTGAACAAGCGGGATTCCGCCCTGGGCTTTCCACGACCGACCATTTGCAAACCCTAAACCAAATATTAGAGCAGTACCATGAATTTAACAAACCGCTACACCTGGCCTATGTTGACTACTCCAAAGCTTTTGACAGTATTACGCATCCGTCAATATTTGCCGCATTAGAGAACCAGGGCATAGAATCCACATATATAGACCTGATTCGCAATATTTATAATTTTATTACCGCTCGCATCAAATTGCAGTCTTCTGGGCCGTCGTTTTCAATAGAAAAAGGGCCAAGCAAGGTGATCCGCTGTCTCCATAGCTGTTCACTAGTACCCTTGAACAAGTCTTTCGTGAAGGAAAAGGGTATTCTCGTCGGCAAAAGAAGGTTATCAAACTTGTGCTTTGCCGAGGACATTGTCCTGTTTTCTTACTCAGCTACAGAGCTCAGGCTCATGCTACAAGACCTTAGCAATGCAAGCCGAGAGGTCGGACTAATGATGAATATGTCAAAGACCAAGCTTATGACAAACGGCACTAATAATAGGATAGAAGTAGCTACCTAGGCCTAATAGTCTCCTTCCAGGCTAGACAAGATAGAGAGGTTGCCAGAAGAACTGAAAATGCCTGGAGGAGTTACTGGGCTATGAGGGATTACATGTAGGGCAACCTTCTAATGGCGCTCAAGAGAAAACTCATAGATATGTGCATTTTTCCGATCCTCACCTACCCTACTTACCTACGGTGCACAGACTTGGTCTTTGACAAACATTCAGATGTCTACCCTTAAGGTTGGTTGGTACCCATGGAGCGTAGTATTCTAAGCGTTAAGCTTACAGATCGCGTCCGAAATACAATACTACGCTCCAAAACCCAAATTGCTGACGTAGCTCAAACAGACTCAAGTGGGGCTGGGCCGGACATATTTGTCGCATGCCGGATACCAATTGGGCAAAAACCACCACAAACTGGACCCAACACAACAAAATTCGGCGTCGCGGCAGACCTAAGCGTAAGTGGCGAGATCAGCTTGACGCTTTCAGAAGGGACTGGCAGGAGGCTGCACAAAACAGGGATGCGTGGAAGCTAAAAAATAATTGCGGTTGGTAAAATAGTCGCTCAGAACTGCGCAAATGGATTTTACCGGCTTCTGATTAGATAGGTACTTATAAAGGAGTCGTCGGCTTCTAAAAGAAAAAGGCAGCAAGCAACATGAGAATTTTATTAGGTTTCTAAAAATTTATACAAAAAAGACGTAGGTACGGAAACCTCAGTTGGTGCTCGAGTCCGACTGCCGCGTGACCGGTTTTTTTATTATGACAGATGGCTTTGATGAAGACTTGCCTCGTCTGCTGCGTTACGTGGAGGCGCGCCCGCTGGTGCGCGCGGCGTGGCGGCTGGTGCCGGTGGACCTGCGGCTGCCGGTCTCGCTGCTCAGCATGACCGTCACCTACCTCATCGTGCTCGTGCAGCTCACGCACTTGTACTAGACGAGGTATAGAAGACCGCGTTACAGGCAGTGACTATTTTGGAAACATCGACATCTGCAATCTTAAACAAATTGACCCAGTCCTAACCTAAGCACTAGGTATTTTTTGGCGTGATTGAGATTGCGTATGATATTACGGCCGTTAGGTGGCTGCGACCTAATTGATATTGCACAATTGTCTAGATGCCTGAAATAAATGAAGAAAGAAATACTTCAAATAAGTGACGAAGTTTAGAAATGAATTAGATTTTTTAAATATTATGAATAGTATCAACACTTGCGTGTGGGTTTTATGCTCTTCTTGTCATTAGATTTTTGTAATTAGATTTCCGATCTCCGCTATATTTCTAAGCTTGTACGTCGAAATCACAAGTATAAACGCCCAAGAATTACATGCCTATTGGTCACTGACAATTAAAAACATTTGTGCACATTTATACTTAATGTGATTTGATTTGTTTGTAGAACAGTGACTTTGACTGTATGTATGTATATAATATTATGCACCTGCGTGTTTGAATTTTCGTTTATGAGTTGTTTTATTTGTCAAATTGTCATTATTTCGAAGCATTATTTTGTAAAACTAAACTCATCTTTAGGTTGATCTTTTGCTAATACTATTAAATAAACAGCTTTAAAATAACCCTTAGGGTCGAGTGGTTGGAGCCCCGCCACAAGGTGAATTTTAAGTCATTTGTGGTGAGAGTACCGACCAAAGATCTGTCGACGTTTTTAAAGGAGGAATTCTGGCCGAGGGGTGTCATCTTTCGGCGTTTTCGTGGCCGCCGGCTAGCGGACACCGCGAAAGTGTATTAATTTTTGGCAGAACAGGACCACACTGTTCTGTTACATCGGTGTTAGTTTTAAGTTTTATATTGTTATGTATGTTAGTCTATAAGGTATTTGTAAATATGGGCCTCGTTGCCCGAAATAAAATTTATTATTATTATTATTATTATTATTATAAGACGATCTTACTTAGCAAACTTATCAAAAATAAAATGTCAAATTTGTCAACGATTTATTAAGTATTAGAAATGCCTTTACTTAAGTTAGACTTAGTTTTCAATAAAATAAATGTATATCTAAAATAATTTTGTAGTCTGTTTGTCAAATAAATGTTTTTCCTTCTCCTCATTTTCATTTTTTTTAGGTTCAATACCTAAACTGTGCGGCACAATTCAAAACTGACGCAAACTGATTTCAGGCGGAATATTAGAACAATATTCATGATCACGATGGTAAAGCCATGTGTGGAAGTCCATGACGACGACATTATATATCCAAACTTCACATCAGCGGATAGGCCCTCTTAGTCTGTTCACTTCTTAGACCTGAAGGAATGACTATTTAGACGTTAGGTACACTTCTTAGGGCTGGAAAACGAAAGAATGTTCAGCTAGTTCACTTCTTAGAGGTGAAGAAGGAATGATAGTTTAGACGTTACACTTCTTAGAGCTGGAAACCAAATGAATGTTTAGGTAGTTCATTTCTTAGAGCTGAAGAAGGAATGACAGTTTAGACGTTACACTTCTTAGAGCTGGAGAACGAAAGAATTTTTAGGTAGTTTAACTACTTCTCGGAGTTGAAGTAGGAATTATTATTTATTTAGAATTCTAATTCTAATTCTAATTAAAAAAAAAATGCCCTTGTCACATTACATTACATAAGGTAGAAAACAAACTGGGTATTCATGTGACGCCCTGCAAGGGCACATCATTTAAAAGTATGCGTTTTATTAGTTTCCAGGGCCTCTACGAGTATTCAACACGGTAAAAACAATATCGTTTTTGATCTGTTATCGTATTGTCAACGTTTTGATAGCTCTTATTTTCTTGACAGTAATGGCGTCTGACGTCATAACAATACCATAACAGGTCAACTACGATATCGTTTTTACCGTCGGGAATAGAGGCGCAGGGCAACGATAGAAAATGTCATAATGAATTAAAATTAAACCTTTTTAAAACGTTTCTTTATGTACCAATGGTGTTTCTAAATCAAACTGTCGAAAGAAAACTCCTTTATTTGATTTAATGAAAAGTAAAGCAAAGTAAGCGATGTGAAGTTGCGATGGAGTAGAACAGGGCGGCTAGCCAAGTTGCCCGTAACTTGTTTGTCACTCGGTAATCTCTTACCGCTATATACTGACAAAACAATCAAAAACAATACCATCGAATTCAACTATTGAAGGCGATGGCGTTGTTTTGTATGGAAGACTGACCAGATATTGGCAACTGGGCCATTCTACTTTTCAGTGTACATAAGTCGTTATCGTCCGATAAAAAGTATGCCAAATTATGAATCCGCTTCTAAATAAATAACATAAACTTAGAATGTTTAAGTTTAAAGGTTTCCAAAAAAAAACTCTCAAATTACTCAATTATCGTTGAAGAATCATGGTAACTCAGTGGTAAATTGCACCATTTCCATAGAAAAGGCGGGGACATCGACATCCACTGCGTTACTCACTTTATAGTTATTACATATAACTTTTTATGAATTAGGATAATTCTAAATATAAGCTTATTTACGTCTCTTTTCGAGTTTAAAGTTAGAAATGGCTGCACTTTACCCTTTTTTGAAATAAAAATAGTTTAGTGAGAAAGTGGCTGAAAACTTTTGTACAACGAAAAGTAGAATGGCCCAACTATCTTAACTAATGATGTGATAGTTCCCTCTTGTTTGGAAGGTACCTAAGCAATAGGTACGTATAGTCTATCTTGAAATAAAGAGTGTGGTAACTTCTAGTAATTTTAGAAAATAAGGAAAAATATATAAATAATAGATGTTGTCATGACAGAGTTGTTTATTCAAGTGAAGTCGTTATAAAAGTTCTAAACACATGACAGGATAATAAGATTACCTACTAGCCAGTAATTACAACAGCCCCCCTTAATCGAAATTATCGTTAAAAACAACAAGGATTATAAAATTACTAGACAAAGAAAAATAAATTATGTCAAGGGCACTAAACCTATACTAGCTGCACATCTTTTATTTGCAACAGAACCAAGTGGTTTTGTTAATATATCTGCAGGCATCTTTGAACTCTCTAAATATTCTAAAGATATAATATTATTAGACAATTTTTCGCGAATAAAGTGATAACGGGTATCTATGTGCTTAGACCTGTTATGGTGCACGGGATTGTGTACTAGGCTAATGGCACTCTGGCTGTCTGATATTAACTTGACAAAGTTCGACTTACCAGTAATTTCCGAAATGAATCGTCGTAAGTAGCATGCTTCCTTTGTAGCTGTCGCAAGAGCCATATACTCAGCTTCTGTTGACGAAAGAGCTACGGTGGGTTGCTTTTTCGACTCCCAAGCCACTGCTCCTCCAGCTAACTTAAAAACGAAGCCTGTGTAAGACTTCCTATCTAAAGGACAATTTGCCCAGTCTGCATCCGCATATCCTCTTAAGGGTTCATCATTTTTCCTGTAAATCAGAGAATAGTTCAAAGTACCTTTAAGGTATTGCAAAATCCTTTTGGCTTCCTTCCAATGTTCCTTTCCAAAACATGTATTGAACTGACTCAGATAACTCACCGCATATGCGATATCAGGTCGTGTGTTAACTGCCAAATACATGAGACCTCCTATTAGATTTTGATACGGGAAGATTTCATTTGTCATATTGGATTTTCGTTCAAATTTCTTCCCAGATAAAGGAGTACTAACTGTCTTGCAGTTACTCATATTGAATTTTTTTAATATTTCCAATATATAATTTGATTGGCAAACTTCAATAGAATCTTTTTTGCATTCTATCTGTAAGCCCAAATAAGTTTTTAACTGTCCGAGATCTTTTAAAGAAAAATATTTATTTAGATAATTCTTGACAGTGTCAAAAGTCAAGTCAGACTGAAAATAAACAATCAAATCATCGACAAAGACCCCAAGTATAACAAGTTCTCGATCAAAAAGTTTTGTATAAACACAAGGTTCGGAAGGAGTTCCTATAAAACCTATTTTTATAAGTGTTTCGTTTAACTTTTTAAACCATTGTCGAGGAGCCTGTTTTAAACCATAGAGTGATTTTCGAAGCAAGCAAACCTTATTTTCTTGACCTTCCGCTGTGAACCCAGAAGGTTGTTCCATGAACACTTCCTCTTCTAAATCTCCGTTCAGGAACGCTGTGTCCACATCCAAGTGCCTCATTTTTAGGCCCATCTCCGCAGCTAAGGCGAATAATGTGCGAAGGGAAGAATGGCGAATAACTGGAGCGAACGTTTCGTCATAATCAACTCCTTTTACTTGGTTAAAACCTTTGGCTACGAGTCTTGCCTTATATCTGCTAATATTACCATAGGCATCTTTTTTCAGTTTGTATACCCACCTGCATGGTATAACTTTCTTATTAGGTCTATTTACCAATTTCCAAGTGTGAAGTTTCATAAGAGATTGATACTCATTTTCCATTGCTAGTTGCCATTTATCTGCATCTTCGGCATGAATAGCTTCATAGTAGGTTATAGGTTCATTAGAATCACTTGATGAAACTTTATATGTTAGAAAATCTGGTGCTTTTCTACTTCTAGTTGGATATCTTGGCTCAATGTGTTGTACTGGTGCCTCCACTCTTACTGAGTCGATTTCATTCTCTGGCTCTGTCGACAGAGGTAATTCAGGCTCGGAAGCTAAATCCTCAGCACAGTCAAAATATTGAGAAACCTCACCATCAGTTTCATCTTCGAATATTATTGTTGAACTTGTTTGCACAGGTTCTCCATTGTTTCGTTTTAAAGTTGTAAATATATTTTCAAAAAAGGTGGCATCTCGAGACTTATATACTCTTCTCGGATTAACCGCATCCCGAAAAATATAAGAATTCGGATCTTCTGAGTATCCAACGAACACAGCTTCTTCTGCCTTTAAATCCAATTTACTCCTACGACATGACGGTATATGCACTAGTGCACGACATCCAAATACCTTTAAATGACTAAGGTCACTTCTGCGACCACACCATTTGTCATATGGTATTTGTCCATTTAAGGCTCTATGGGGAGATCTATTCTTCAGATATACTGCAACCCGAAACGCGTCCTCCCAATACGCTTTGGGAAGAGAACTTTCAGCCAACATTGACCTCGCCTTCTCTGTTATAGAACGATGAGTTCGTTCTGCAACTCCATTTTGTTGCGGACTGTATGGCGTTGACGTTTGAAACTCGATACCTTTTGAAGAAAGATAACTTACAAACTCGGTATTAACATACTCTTTTCCTCCATCTGTTCTAATAGCCTTAATTTGAGCATTCAACTGTTTTTCAACAAGTGTTTGAAATAAAACAAATTTATCCTTTACTTCCGTCTTAGAAGCAATAAAATAAGCAAATATTTTACGTGTAAAATCGTCGACAAAAATTAAAACATACTTATTTCCTTGAAAGGAAGATGTAGACATAGGTCCACAAAGATCACTATGGATCAGCTCTAAGGGTGAAGTTGCTTTTATATAAGCTATTTTTTTAAATGGTTTTCTAGCTTGTTTGCCCTCCACGCAAGAGATACAACTACTTTTATCTATTTCGGTAAAGTTTACACCCACCTGGTGATTCTTTAACTGCATCATACCTAAACGACATAAGTGCCCTAACCGCTTGTGCCATAGTTGGTACCTGTTCAGACAGTCAGAGTGCACATCATGTATTACATAGTTTTTAGCCTCATCACGGGGAATATTAGTAGTACAATCGAGTGCGTACAATCCACCACAGGCCGAAGCATGAAGTACCGAATCACCTGTAAAAGAGAAAGTATCATTCTTATAAAAAGTACAACCATTTATATCAAAAACGCAAACAAAACCTTTTTCTATAGCTTTCTGTACAGATATCAAATTTACATTTAAATTGGGTACAAAAGCAACATCATTTATAGAATCTACAATTTTATTTGGCGTATTTATGGAAATATTACCAATTCCACAACACTTAATCTGATCTCCATTTGCTACGGTTACACTACCAGTGTCAAATAATGAAAAAGTTTGAAACCAGTCGCGTCTAGAACTCATGTGTTTTGTAGCTCCAGAATCTACATACCATATATCCTTATTAGAACTTCCAGAAGTATTCAATGCAGTAAATGAAGTGACGTCATTATTCACCGCATTTGCCTTCTCCTTCTTATTTTTTAAAGGACAGTCAGGTCTTTTGTGTCCAGGAACTTTGCAGTCATAACACACAATATCTTTCTTCTTAGACTTCGATTTCAATCTCGTTTGAAGAACTGTATCTACTGAATGAACCATGTTTTTCTTGGACAATTCATTCAGTAATCTAGTCTTCACTAAATCCGTAGTTACTGGTATATTGCAGTTTTCTAATGCCATGATGAGGGGCTCATAATTAGACGTAAGTCCCCCAAGAATTATAGCGGCTATGGACGTGTCTTCAATAATTTTATCAATATCCGCGAGATCCTGTGCAGTGGACAGAACTGCATTTATATATTTTTCAATATCATCAAAGTCTGATAAATTCAATCTATATAATTTACGTTCTAATGACAATCTACGTCCCATTCCTTTATCTTCGAACGCCTTTTGCAAGGATGTCCAAGCTTCGGCAGCAGTTGTCGCACATCGCACGTGAACAATAGCTCCACCGTCGACTGTTAAGCATATCTTTGCAAGAGCTCTACTGTCGTTCTTAGATCTCTGACATACAGGAGTCGTATCTCCTTCAGGATAACCGACTATTGTATACCATAGCTCCTCATGCAAAAGATAGTTTCGCATTTTAAACTTCCATGTCGGATAGCCATCTCTATTATGTAGGCTGAAGGTAGGCATGAAAAAGACTTACTTGAACGTGAAGATGAAGAATCTCCATTTCCTTGTAAATGTGACATTTTTCTCAAGTAATATTTTAACTATTCTTCACATTCACAACAACTTAACAACTTTCCTATTATGTGACAATTATTCTATTATTTTCCTTTTGATTTCGTGCTGATAACGTGTGGTAACTTCTAGTAATTTTAGAAAATAAGGAAAAATATATAAATAATAGATGTTGTCATGACAGAGTTGTTTATTCAAGTGAAGTCGTTTTAAAAGTTCTAAACACATGACAGGATAATAAGATTACCTACTAGCCAGTAATTACAACAAAGAGGAAAGCGAATTCTACGGTTAAACTCAATCGAGCATCCTTTGCGGCATGCCCAAGTTTACATTTCAGATAATACATTCTTAGATATTATTACTGCACTCAATGTTCTAGTTTTATTTCTGTTCAGAAATTACATTATGCTTTTCTTGATAGGAAAGAAGAAAATAAAACAAATGGGCCACGCTCAAGTATAACATTTTTTTATTAGTGAAAACCGCAAATGACAAAACCTAACGACTGTGATAGTGCAAACTTGTGACGAGATTAATAAACATCCAGAGACTGGTCAAATTGTATGGCTCTACCTAAGTCGTATTCAAAATACGTGTTATTTAAATCCAAGAAAACTATTTCAAATATAACCTAGCAAAAGAGATGTCTTTGGAGTCCATATTGGCTCATATAAAAATGGTCTTTAGATTTTTTATACAAATAACGATTTGTGTCTATACTCATCATTTCATCGAAAAATTTTGCTCATACTTATCGCAACTCATAATGAGTTTTTTTAAGAAACTGTTACTTTTTGAGGATTGTTATAAATCTAACCTAACCTAACCTAATTTTATCTATACGTAAGATATTTAAGAAATTATGAAAAGTGTACGGTTCCATGAATATTGGCGTTATAAGTTCAGATGAGTATGAGTTCCGATCATTAGTATGATTTTTTTTTATGAAGAGTATGAGGAGTGATCATTATGATGTAAAATGGTATAAGAAACATTTTCGGAGTTCCAATAATCAGAGTTGCAATTTTATATGAACTTTGGCGCACCCATGTCTTTGTCTAAAACTTTTAAAACAAACACTCTGAATTTAATTTGTCTTTCACTTCGTAAGCTATAACTAACTAGATTTAGACAATTTCATAGTAAAAATACTAATCTAATTGCTATTGTTAAAACGTCGTGAACAACATCAAAAACAAACTTCTTTGCAACATTAAGGTGTATTTTGCGTACAGTATATACCAGCTCTTTATCTGTTTTCTTAGACAGGGACAAAACAAAAGTAATTATCCAAGCCGTGAGCTTTTCTTACTCCTTTCCGTTCTATGCCTACCCAGCAGCTTCTCTAGTATAGGTGCGTGAGCTGCACGAGCACGACGAGGTAGGTGGCGCTCATGCTGAGCACCGAGACCGGCAGCCGCAGGTCCACCGGCACCAGCCGCCACGCCTTTTGGATCAGTGGACGGGCCTCGACGTAACGCAGGAGACGAAGTAACTCTTCATCAGCGCTACCTAAAGTTTCAAAATAAATTCAACATCATAATCACAACTATCACAAGGTCGAATTTCCTTTTCCAACTGTTTCACATGCCAGTGGCCTTAGACAACATGCAAGATGCATAAGAGGAAGGTAAAGGATTGACAAAAACTTAATTGATTAAACGCCAGACTGGCTGTTCACAATGGAGTGCTGGCCCCCACACTGATGTATGGTAGTGAATGTTGGGTGTGACCTGCCGGTCATACATGAAAGTCGTATAAATGCAGTTGAAATGCGCTCTTTGCGTAGTATGTGTGGTGTGAAACTGACTGATAGAGTAAGGAATGAAGAAGTCAGAGAGAAATGTGGACTAAAAGAAGATGTAGTGACTAAGTTTGAAAAGGGCATGCTTCGATGGTTCGGTCATTTGGAAAGGATGGATGAAAGAAGATTGACGAAAGAGATAAACAGAGCGAAAGTGAGTGGAAGGGTCGGAAGGGGCCGTTCTAGGCGTACTTTTTCGAATCAAATCGGAGAAATACTGGAAAAGGGCCAAATTTTAAGTACCCGAAACTGACGTGCGTGCATGACTCGATGTATGAATGTGGAAGAAGCGAAAGAGATTTGTCAAGATCGTAGCAGGTGGAAAGAAGTTGTATTTGCCTACCCCTCTGGGAAACAGGCGTGATTGAATGTATGTGTATGTATGTATGATTAAAAAAAAAGGCATATGGTAATGAAAATTTGACTTTGTGATAGGTTACTTTTCAAAACCGAGTTAGTCTTACTTCCGATCAGGAGCCGCTCGTGTATTAACAGCTTAAGTTCTTCTATTTGGGTGGTGATCATTTCAGCGACCGCCGGGCCCCCGCATATCAAGAGTAACATAAGGGCTACGTTAACGTAATTCATGAATATTAAAATGCTCCAACCAAGCTGAAAGTAGGAATGTTGTACGATTAATATTAAATAATAAAACTACTTGCCCTAGGAGTTAAACCCGCCTCACAATCTAAATGGAGGGGTTAAGTCATGTTTTACTAAATCATCAATATCATCATTCAGCAAACTGTATTTATAATCATTTTATAAACTTTCATTTAATATGAAACCTTGTAATATTTACTTTTGCATGATCATGTAAAAATAGTTTTTTTTAGTTTACACCATGTACCAGTACTTAATATAATTTAAAAATTTTAGGCATAATTTAGCATGTTTTAGTAAATATTCATGATTTTATATGACTTAATAAATAAATAATTTATTATAAAAAAAGGTAAGTTTTCATCTAAAAAGGATTTAAAAAAAATGTTCTTAACTACCAGTAAACTTGCGAATGACTTACGTTAAATTTCATGTTTTTGATGTTATACCATAGATATACCACATTCTTCAAAAAATCTGCTACATATCCCGCCACGACCTAGAATATGTTAAAAAAATTACTAAATGTAATAAAAATAAAATTCGGTAGGTAGGTACCTATTATTTTATCGAAACACCTTTCAACCAATTTGTCAAAACGCAGAATTTTAATATCTCTATGCATGAGTTTTTTTTTGCTAGTCGCCAGTCTAACCTAAACCTAACCAACGTAATTAATGTTTAATTTTTTTTTCTGAAAACATCATGGTTTCAGCAAAAAATAGCTTTAGATGTAAGAAAATTCAATGAAATGATACAAATGATTCAGTGAAATTCGATAAAATAATGGGTTACCCAAACATACATATTTATCTAACATGATTATTACTTACTACGGTGTCGTGTGAAACTTTTATATTGTTAAAACAGCCTGCTAGAGACTTAAAAATCACGCCGACTTGTTTTGTGTCGAGCTCTCCCTGCTCAAATGAGGATCTTAAAAACTTTACACGCAAATAAATTACGTAATATACTAAGGCATGACTTACTTTCAAAACAAAAGCAAACAGGTGCCTCATTTCGAAGATTACATACATAGTCATAAAGATAGATCCTAGCTTGGAACATTCTATGTATATACAAAACGTTGCAGACATAGTTGCTCTACAGCAAGTACCCAAAAGTATTAACAAAAGAGTCTTTAAGCCGATACGAGAATTTATATTGATATTAAATTTAGTGTCTATTGCCACCAATTCAGTAAGAAAGTTAAATAAAGTGTAATTGGACAAGTGAGTTATAATCATTGTAATGAAAAATTCTGCTGCATAAAATGATACTGTACTGTCCCATCGATCAAAATTGTAAATATACGAAGTGATGATGAGAAGGGCACTTAGCGCTGAAAGGATATTAGCAAGCGTTCTCAAGCGCTTGCTCGACACTGCAGCGAAGAATCCGAAGTTGATGCCGGAGAACAGCTGCGCGAGCACAAACACGGCGACCAGCGGCTTCGGCAGCTTCTTCGGTTGGAGCACTGTTGGGCGGAACTCCGTCACACGACCGGTGGGGTTAAACATTTTGAGCAGTGGCGAGAACACTAAAAGTTATGAAAAGCCCGTTGAAGTTCCCCTGCCAGCCTTCCGCATTATTATTAGGTTTTATTATAGTAAACAGCGGAATAGCATCTTGGTCAATACACAAAGAAATTAAAATTATTTATTTGCTTTGTTGTGTATTTTTTTCAAAGATCACTCTTCCGAACTTCATCATTAACTGTGTCGATGACACATTTTTTACAAAATAATAAAGTACTGTTTACTGAATTAAACTAGCTTGCCACAGCATTAGTGACTTTATGTGGAGGAAATGTTGACTCAATACATAAATTACCTACATTATAATAACGTTACACTTTTTTTTTATCAGATCGTTGCGTAGTAACTGGCTTACAAATAATGATGTAATATAATTATCGTTACTTACTTAATTAACAGCAAGAATTTATTTTTTACGTGGTTCAGAAAAAACATAGTTATTGTTGTTAATGCATCAACGCGACATTTTACTTTTTTTTTTAATTGTCTAAGACGATTGATATAACATAAGAACTTATAAAATTAAAGAATCCCTATATACAGCCTTAGAATAAAAACACATAGAAATATAGTTTTACACGGCCGACGCGTCAAAATTAAAGCCGGAGTCATGTAGGCGTAATTTAAAGTATGTACAGTGAAGGACTTTAATTCTTATGCCACTATGGAACCCTGTCGCATAACGTTAATCATTAATGTTGGCGTTATTTCTTTCATGTGGTTTGACACGGTCATTATGACAGGGTTACATAGTGGCATAACAATTAAAGTCCTTGACTGTACCTACGTATAGTATCCGCAGCGCGCTAAGGAGAAGTCGTAGTGTAGAAATTCACTACGTGTTGTCCTTAGCCCGCTGCCAATCCTATACGCGCGACGACACACCCCCAAGTGCATGAATAATGTTGCAAGTTGATCACAATACAAATTCTATAGTTGCCAAAAAAAAAAAAATCTGCCTTGTTGTTTCAATATGACTGTCATATTAAATAAATTAAATGCTGAAATTTGAACTACCTTTGTGTAGAATTTTGTGGTCCGCACAACGCAGTTTTTTTTTTGACAGCGGTAATATATGAGTTCAGAACCTTGTGACAGACTGATGAACGCGGAGTCTTAGTAATAGGGTCCTGTTTGCACCCTTTGGATACGGAACCCTAAAACTTGACACGAGGCAATTTTTGTAGTAGGTTTGTTAAAATAGACTAACGGCTAATAATCTAAAATTATAGAAATAGAAATTTCCGGCTTCTGATTACTACGATAAGGAGTGGTCGATATGACCCGTGTGTGAGGCTTCTTAGGTTTATTAGCTTTCTAATATTTTATTCAAATAGGTGGGTAGGTAAATATTTAAAAAATTCAACCGTTATTGTTGCCTTTGTGGCGACCTAGAGACATCTAGCGCACACTTGTATCAACCAAACTCGCTAACTCGCTAGCGCCACCAACGTCAGACAGCGCAACTAAAGGTTCTACATCGCGCTAACGAAGTTTCTCCAGTCAGTTGATATATATACAACTTCCAACTTCATCCCAATGGACTTCGGTCCCCAGGCATAACACCCGCCTGGAGAGAGATCTCTCTATTGTCCTCTCTTTCTACACCTTCTCAAGATATTAACGAAAATAATGATAAAACCATAAATTTTCGATGTAAAAATAAATGTTTAAAAAAACAAAAAACCGCCTTCAAAAACGAGAAAAATAACTTCTACTACTAGGTACTTAGTAGTAGGTACCTATCCTATTAGGTTAGTCCAACTGAAGTCGGCTTTTTGTTGAAAATATTGTGGTCGCAGACTTCAGTTAGACTAACCTAATAGGATAGGTACCTACTACTAAGTACCTAGTAGTAGAAGTTATTTTTCTCGTTTTTGAAGGCGGTTTTTTGTTTTTTAAACATTTATTTTATTTTACACTTTTTAGTGATCATAATAAGCTTATGTAGTCCCACTTCTTAGTTGATATATGAAACTTTAAGACATTTCAAGCTCGCCGCAAGCAACGCCGCGGGAAAAACATAGTCATTTTAAAACAATTAAATGTGCTTCGTTGTAGTCGCTCAACTATCTTAATCGAGATATCTTATCGCCACCCTTGAAATCGGTACCGTTGAGGAGTTCCGGTGGCCATCTGTGGTCTTCATCATCAGTTCCGCTTCACCAAGTGACACTTTCTGAATGCAAATGCTACACTTGTTACTAAAAATACTAAAATCGCTATATGTTTGCATACAATATTTGAGGAGTTCCCTCAATTCCTCACTGATCCCCTCATCAGATTCAGATTTGGTGACAATGGGATCACCTCGGAAGTATACTCTATCAAACCAAAAAAGAATTTTTAAAATCGGTCCAGAATTGACGGAGTAATCGGTGAACATACATAAAAAAAATAAAAAAAATAAAAAAAAATACATACAGTGGAACGTATAACCTCCTCCTTTTTTGAAGTCGGTTAAAAACTGCGGACACGGGAGCTTAGTTTCCATTGCATTATGAAAAACCAAAACCTTGGTAATTTTATCTGGTATAGGTACTTACTCGTATCAGCCATTATAAAATTTACATTATGATGATCATGCTGATACGTATTCTTAACCATAATTTAAAATATGTTAATAGTAATTTGTTGATAGATTTTATTTTATTTATAAGCCAGTCGCTAGGCAATGATTAATGAAATAATAATCAATTAGTTTCTTTCGTAATAATGCTACTGCGCAGTTTTTATCATTAATCTTCATTATACAGTATCCATTAATATCTTATTACTTATCCTCAGTTGAGGTGCGGCAGGCCGTGTCGTAAACCGAATTCTATATACATTATTAAAAAAATCTGACCAAGAGCAGAATATAAATATAATGCTGATGATACAATTACGAAAAATCTATTAACTGTACAAGTTTCAGCCTATAACAAGCTTTAAAACAAAATGTTCAAGCCCACCGGACTGGTGAACCTATTTCGTCCAAATTGGCGTCAGCCAAAGAAACTGCCAAAACTGCTGGTCGCTATATTTATACTTATCCAGTTATTATACGGCATTAACTTCGGCTTCTTCGCGGCAGTGACGAACAGACGTTTGAGAGTGCTTGGAAATATTGGTTCTGCTCTAAATTTCTTGCTGATCATGATAGCCTTCGTTTACCATTATTTCAGTTTGAGCTGGGAAGCAGCATTGTTCACTGTATATTATTTGTGCGTATTTACAACAATGATAATTTCAAAATACACCTTGTATCACTTTTTTAAAGACCTCATGGTGATAGATGTTAAACTAAATTTTGAAATGAAGTCGTGTGTCGGCGCGAAGACTTTAGTATACTTTATGTTTGCGTTTGGCTTTAAAATAGTTATGGCTGTTCTAATTGGTTTGGATATGAGTCTCTTATACAAAGGAGAGACTATATTTTTAATAATGAATGTGATCTATGAAATAAGGAATTTTTTGCCTATTGTATTGACTTACGTAAATATTTTAATTTTTAACGTAATTCATTTGCGGCTTAAATTTCTTAAAGTAAGTTTTGAGGACAGATCACTTGAAATTAAAGAAAAAGCAATGATATTCAAGGCTCTGGCGGATTGCTTTTCGAAGATAAGAGTGTCTCAAGATACCTTGGTAAGTTAAACGTGCATTAGTACCTAGACCTAAATTTAATTTTATGTCTGATTTGGCTCAAAACTTATTTCGTTGTATGTTATAGGTCGTAGTGGAGTTCGTTGCGAATTTCATAAAATGTGTGATATTGGTTTGGGGTCACCTAAAATATCTTAAAGAATATGTAAGTTACCTGTATTTCTACCAGTCGGTCGTGTCACGCACAACTCTTCTATCTTAAGTTAGACGAGTTTGGCCTAATCACCGTGAAACGGTTTCATTTTGGATGCTCTATCTATATCGTTTTATAAAACATTATACATAATTAAAGGCTTATGGAAAACAAAATCACGATCGCATTTGTGTAAAGAAGGTTAGTCATACAACCTATATGGGTAACTTTCGTTACACAAAGGAATCAATTAAGTTTTTTTTAAATTAAAGCCCTTAACTAATTATGTGCATTTTTTGAAAACGACCACAAACTAACGCGTAAAAGTTATAGTTAGGCTTTAAAATATATGATGTAGCAAATTCGTTCAACTACAACTTTTTATAACCTTGTCATGCACATCTCATCTATTTTAAGTTATAGTGGTTGTGCTTGACCGCTAACAATTAATAAGGTAATATTAAGGTAATGGCAATCTCGTTTAATAGAATTTAAAACGTAAATAAAACAATAAATTAAAAAACTTTTTTTATTATTTAGCTAGAAATAAAGTACTGATGAATTCAAATAATATTTCAATTACCTATCTTTTGTCTGTAAAAAAATAATGTAATGTAATTTTGTTTTGTTTTGTTTTGTTTGCGTTTTTCTCAAAACTCACTTTTCAGAGATAGTGAGTTGTGCGTGTGAAAATATTGTTTAGCTTTACAAAATGCTTCCAACACTAGGCAAGGCAAGGCTGTCCTGTGCAAGTTGTGTCTAGGACACACGATGAAAGGTAGAAATGTTATTTAGACATAGGTGTATTATGTATGGCTAATAATTATATATATAATAGTAGGTTAACAACAACAATAATGATGATTAGTTTTAACATGATAGCTTATTTCAAGACCATTTTAAAACATAAAATTGAAATATTTAAGTTATTCAACTATTCAGTCATTACAAATACATTATTTAATTATTATATTGTGATAGTATGAAAGTATTAAATCACTATATGATTAACTATCCTACTAATATTATAAATGCGAAAGTTTGTGTGTGTGTGTTTGTTACCTCTTCACGCTGCAACGGCTGGACGGATTTGGATGAAATTTGGAATAGAGATAGCTCATACCCTGGATTAACACATAGGCTACCTTGAATCCCGAAATAAATCAGTGTTCCCGTGGGATGGCAAAATTACTAATTCTACGCGGACGAAGTCGCGGGCGGAAGCTAGTTAAATTATAAGGTTTTTAAATTTTGTATGCGTGTGTAGTGAAAGTATTAGACAAAGCGCGTGCAAGTGAAACAAAGTGCGTTACTAACGACTAGGCCGCTGATTAACTTATTATGTTCAGTTGCTTAGTTATTTTTTGGAAAGTATTTTCCGTGGCTCGGTAGTCCAAGGAGCACCAGTCTTGTACTTCAGATTTAGTCTCATACGTAAACAAATTAACAAGTTTAAGATAGTGTTAGTGAGAGACATATGTGACTCTTACAACTCTTCCCTTTACACTGACTGGAACATGGTAGGTTTTAAGAGGTATCACGGGTCTCTCACTGTAAAATGTCTGTCTGTTTTTGATTACAGCCGAACCTGCTGGTTGCCGTTTTAATACACACAGACACAGTGATATTAATAATTCTAATATGTCTGCCAGCGGTATTTGCTGAATTGATCGCTGCCCAAATAGACGAAATAAAGTTGTTAGCAAACGAACGGCTCCTGACTGAAACTGGTAAGTAACTAGAGCAAAAAGCAAGAAAGAAAGGTTTAAAAACAAAAAGGAAGGCTGCCATCTAAAACAACGTACTGAAATTAATACCAATCAGCAGCTATGACGGATTAACGCTGGTTATTCAAGAAATTGTCCTATCACAATGAGTTAATTAAAACTGGGGCTCTATCAACGCATGAGTTATTCCGGACTTAAAAATATTAAAGCATAAGAAAGCCTAATTATAAGAATCGGTCAGAATTGCATGTAAATTTAAGACTAGATTTGTAAGTTAGGGTGGGGTGGATTTGCAAGGTGCGTACTAAGTAATGATTAGTTGGAAATCTAAAGAAATTATTGCTATATATTACTTAAACAGGTAGTTTATTTTAACATTAAAAAATATTCATGTTTTGTTAAATTGCAGATGACAATAACAGTAAAGAATTACTTCGTCTCCTGCGTTACGTGGAGGCCCGTCCGCTGACGTACAAGGCGTGGCGGCTGGTGCCGGTGGACCTGCGGCTGCCGGTCTCGCTGCTCAGCATGAGCGCCACCTACCTCATCGTGCTCGTGCAACTCACGCACCTGTACTAGACTTGATCCCGGTCTCATTCCTCACAAAGCTGGTGGCTGCATGACCATTATTATCAAATCAGAAAAAAGTGGCCCGAGGACGGTACCTTGCGGGATACCAAAGGTTTTTTAAAGCACTTTGTACTTAGTTGAGTATGAGTAGTTATTGTTTTCGGCGCATTGAGTCAATTTTATTAAATAAGCTGAAGTACAAATTGTAGTTTGCGCGACCAAATTAATTAGTCGTATCTAAAAAATGTTAACATAACCTCACTCTAACGCCGCAAAGGAGTATGTAGGGTATGTACACGGTAAGACTGGAATTACTCCGAGGTCGAGTATTTGTTCTTTCGTTACTATGATATTTGTCTCGATGATGCCTGAAGTATGTAAAGTACTAGGTGACTTATTGTATGGAAGACTACGGGCTAAAATGATGATGATATCTTATTCTAAGTAGTATTCTAAAAACTAGAGTTGAGTTTGTAAAATAATTGTGTTTGGGTGATGTTCTCATTTTGTAAATATTTTTGTATTTAGATTTAAGTTATCTGCTATAGTTTAAAGCTTGTATTTCGAAATAAGGTTACCGTTGAAAACCGTTCGTGTATATGCGAAATAAAAAGCATCATCGTCACACTTTCTATTCCGCACATCCTTTTCTATAGCCTAGTTGTATTTTACGTTAAATCATGTGATTGTACCGAAAAACGGACAGAATCGCTTTAAGGGCGCTGAAACATCTGGATTTTTACGTCTCGATTTACACAAAAAAATTACAGTAATACTCTGCATAACGTAATAGTCTAGCTCCTCTTGCAAAACGCCGTGTCTATTTAGAGCCAATTCTTTACAAATTAGTGAATAACTATATTGATTCACCAACTCTTCTTCAAAAAGTTTACGCGACCCCTTAACTTTCCATATCAGCGTCTGTAGGTCAAATTAAGCTAAGAACGCTTTCTTTATACGAGCCTGTATTGACTAAGTACAATACAAATTTTATAGATTTGGATACATTTTCGTTATCATTGTGTAAATATAGTAGCGTTTTAAGGAGTCTTCTTTTATCTTGATAGTCGCTAATATTAGTATTTTAGTAGTTATTATCAGTTTCTTTTATACCAATTTCTATGAGCGCGTCAGCTGAGATGCTGGTACAGTCGACTACAAAGATAAGGTAAGGTGGGGTAAGTAAGGGACGAATCATATATTTTTTAGGAGATATTGTTGGTTTGGTGCACTCGCCTCGTAGGCGCACTTACCCCACCTTACCTTATATATCCACTTTTGGACCTTGTTACAAAGTTATAAGGTGAAAAAGTGGACACATCTTCTTGTAGTCGACTGAACATATGTACATCTGTCGGTAGTTTCTTTCTTACTCCGTTTTAAAGAAAGTTTCTGACATATAAATTAAACTACCTATAGGTCTTTTTATGTTTTTGTAGTTGTATCTTGTTTATATGTGACTTTTTTGTTTCCTTAATAATAAAATAATAAAAGAGGATTGACTTGATTTAACATTTACACAACCGAAGTTCATATGCTCAAGTTTGAAATCAATAAATGGATTTCCAAGCAGTTTATTGCTATGCAATTTAAAATGCCGTATATTTACAGCCATGCACAACCGTAAAAAAGTTGCAACATCTAAAACACAATTTATAGCTAAAATAAAATACAATGTGAAACGAATGTAATTTATTGCGAGAGTGACAACATTTCTCAATACATTTAGGTGTCTAGAATCTAGTTTTGTCTCAATTAATTTTAAAAGTGCACATTCCTCATGTTATCTTCAAGTGTCGTCTTCCATTTTGCTTTTCTTTGTATTGTCGATCCAAACCACGGTCTTGAAGAAACTTATGAAGACATGGTGCCCATGGACACTTACCGTGACATAGTTAATCAAATATTCTCTAGTCTCAAACTAAGAACAAGTAGAAACAGTAAGATACAGGAGTACGCGACCGTCCACAAGTT
The DNA here is from genome assembly GCA_948252455.1 of Acleris cristana. Taxonomy (NCBI): domain Eukaryota; kingdom Metazoa; phylum Arthropoda; class Insecta; order Lepidoptera; family Tortricidae; genus Acleris; species Acleris cristana. The sequence goes on from OX411793.1 coordinate 12,575,633, forward strand.
CCTCGTCAGCCGCGCGCGCCTCCACCGCCACGAGTGGAAGGAAGAGTTAAATTTAACGAGCCATCGAGGCGGTGCCACGTACTTTACAACCATCATAAACGACGTGTTGAAAGAAGAAAAAGAAATTGGTCAAATCAATTATATGCGTCACGAAGAGGACGTCGATAAGTTTATCGAACATTTTAATAGCACACTGGCGAAACTCAGAGACATTTTGTTTTTAAGGAATCAATCTCGAAGCGATATCTATAACGAAGTGTCACAACTGTTTGCTGAGGCCGGGTACAGACAAACCAATGAGACCGAGCAGGAGCTGGACTCGGTAGACGACAGCGCCGGCGAGATACAAGTGTGGGGTAAGTTTATTTCCGATTTTATAAATTACGCTGCTGTATCCCACAGACTGAGTACTTTTAAAATCATAAATATATTAGTTTAAAAACAAAACCTTCCACATTACTCCAGGAACTTAATATTCTATGATGTTTAATAATGCTCTTCGAAATCTTTACAGATATACATTTTGTTCAATTTCCTGTTAGTTTTGTGGACGCTTCTCATTGGTTGATAGAGCAGCCACTAAAAATATCCCCTAAAAACATTTAAACAATCCTTTAAAGTATTGTAAAATCAAGATGATACTTTTAATTAAATAAAAATCTTAGTTTTATTATTTTGTTGTTTGCATGATTCAATAGTTCCACTGCATTATTTTACTTTTCATTTACTTATAACAATCTAGTTTGTGCTATCATAGGCCGGGTAAAATATTACACTTTAGCCAAGATAGCCTTGAATGTGTTGGAGATTCCTGCTATAAATCCTCGTATCATTGGCTACATTCACACCCATTTCAGACGGGATTGTGCCGCTAAAAACATTAATAAAATTGGTAATGTACTGTAAAACCTTGTAGCAGAATAATGATCTAGTAACGCTCGAGCGTGTCAAGCCAAGAAAAGAGAACTGGCGAGCAGCACCCATGTGAAATATTACACGAGACATTTGTAGACATTTTTGAACTCTTGATTAACTTTTTTCTTTTTAAAAACTGTTAATCATCACACAAAACTTAACCCATTTCCAGTTAAAGAAGTCATATTTTTATTAAAACGTTGTTATAGCAGAAAAAAACAAAAAAATGTGTTTCAAATTCACTTAAGAATGTTATACGTTCTTATAAATTTTCAGGACTCTCTACAGACCTTGGCACCCATTTAGATCTCAAGTGTTTAGCCGGTGAAGTCAACCACCACACCATAATGTTACTATCTTAACATAGAACTTGGTTCCCATCCTCACATTTATGTTATTGGTAGGATTACTTTGAGGAACTACTAACAGGCTTTCATGATGGCTCAATAAATAAATTGATTGTTTGTTATTGTGATCCCACACATTATGTATAATAATTTACTTTCTCAAGTCTGTAAATAAATTTACTTAGTTGTTCTCCCCTATGCTACGAATATGTGACGTATTTGGTTGCCTCCAACTGGTTGTATGTACAGTCAACCAATTTGATTCCTAGGCCACTATAAACTTCGTCAACGTGACGTTGTAAACCAAATCATAGGAAGTTTCTTACTTTTGGTTGCCAACGTCACTTTATCGTCAAATCATATCCTAGCCTAGACCTAGAAATCAAATTGGTTGACTGTACGGACAGTATGTGGCTCCACAGAACCAGGCGACACCCGCCGCATCTTCCAGGGCACGAAGGCCAGCGTCAAGGAGTTCCCGTTCATGGCCAGCATCCATATCCTGAACCAGTTCTCCTGCGCCGGCTCCATCATCGACGACGACCTGGTCATCACCGCTGCCTCAGGCCTGCAATTGTAAACCTTACTTAATACATTTTATTTAACATCCTTAAAGGATCAGTTTTATTGGGCGACAGTTCGCGTCTATAGCAATCCATTGCCGAGTTGTTTTGAAATTATTGAGCCGGGAGCTATTACAGCGATGCAATGTATCACGAAAAGCAAGCTCAGTTTTATCGACCAATGAAACTAAGCATTAAAAAGAGTTTCAAACTATAACGGTGTCTTAATGCCAGTATTTTTTTATTCAGTGGAGGCAAATCTATTTTTTTCATAAAATTGTATTCCATTGTGTATTATTGTTAATCTAGGTTAGAACCTTCGTTAAGCAGTAATACGTAATATTTCAAAGATTTACCTACTTTCAATCAATATTTCGTGTACTCCAATTCAAACGACGAATAAATTACATAATTTTATTAAGTACTAGTTGTACTAGTAAAGTAAAAAAGTAAATATAGATTTTTTTGGCCAGAAACCCTCGTGGGCATCTTCAGAGCACCCTACCAAAATTTCATCACAATCTGATCAATCGAGGATGAGCTCATTGAGGTCAAACATACTTGTATTTTTATTTACACTGATACGGAAATGAAACACACATTAGTGGTTATTTTTCACAAGCGCAACAATCGAAAAATTGTTTTGACGAACCCACAACATTTTTGAAAGACCTATATAACGACAGCCCACACCATGGGGTAGACGAGTAAAAATATACATCTCCACGTTACGTGAAGGGGAGGTACCCTAAAAAATCTTTTTTAAGATTTCATTTTACCACTTTGTCGGCGTGACTAATTGGTCTAAGATCCGAATAGGAGACGATTTGCACCGGGCTGCTTATTCGATCAAAAGTATTTTATTTCAAATTTGATACGCTGAATAATATGTGGCGAATAGGTTGGCTGAAAAATTTCAGTCTATTTTCATTGATATAAAATACTTTTGATCGAATAAGCAGCCCGGTGCAAATGGTCTCCTATTCGGATCTCCAACTAAATTATGTATTCATGCCAATTTACAGCTTTCTAGAACTAAGAGACTCTGAGCTAAACTGCAGACGAACGGACGGACGGACATTGCGAAACAATAAGGGCTCCTAGTTTGACTACGGTCACCATAAAATAATAATTCATGCCTTCGTTTTTAGAGCCTACAACAACCGTTTCTACCGCGAGAACCCCTCGTTCCTCGCTGTGCGCGTGGGCAGCAGTTTCTACAACGGCGCCGGCGACCTCATCCCCGCGCTGGAGGTTTACTTCCACCCCTCGTACGACCCCAAGAGCCTCTACAACAACCTGGCCATCATAAGGCTTCAGAAAAAAATCCTGTTCCAAAAAAAGATCAAAAAAGTGCGGAGGATTGAAATCGATACAAATAATTGGGCCCTGCCGCTGAACACGTATGATATTACTATAGTCGGGTGGGGCGCGAAAACCGTGAGTATTACTCGCTTATTGCGCTTTGAGTGACGATGGAGTGAAAAAACATTCGAAGCGCGTTAATAGTGTTGAAAACTGAGTAACAGTGTAGCGAGCATGTAATTATGTGGTAACGCATGTATATCTTTTTGAAGAATAAAGTAAGATCTTAATTGTAGTCTCGAAAATTAAAGTGTCTAATGGACCTAAGATCTCACTTACTATCAGGTATTCTGTATGCTTGTGTGCCGTTAAAAAAACACCTTAGTTGTCGCAAGCCTTTATTTCACCAAGTTTTACGAGTAGTTCGATTGTCTAACCGTAACTGTTTGGACAAAAAGATTCCAATTAGTTGTACTTGGGGGTTATTATGACCTAGCTTTGCAGTTCAGTTTACGCTGACAGAAAAAGACAGAGCTATAAATATAACTGCTATACTTAGCTCTGTCCTTTACGCTCGCCGTAAAATGAATTGCATAGCCATGTCATAATAACCCCCCTGGCCAGGGATCGACGAAGCTCCGCTAGGTGACTTAGCCCTTCGGCCCGCTCAAACCAGGTTTTTATCGCTCCGAACTTTTCTAGGGAACGCGAACGTTCTGAGAACTTTATTTTAACCTTAGTTAACCGGTTTAATCTACGAGCGGCGAGTCCTGAAACCACGGAATAGAAAAAACAGTGGAAGTGGCATGAGCTTCGCTTAGGATCAGAACTGTTGTCGCCAATACTCAAAATATCATAAAAACAATTCGCCACCATGGAAAATGTTTTTGGTGCGGCTATCGTTTTTACATTCCTAAATAGCACAATAAGGCATGCTTCTGGATTTATTTCCTATTTAAGAAATATCGAAATATCTAAATATCGAAATAAGCGATCGCGGCATGGCAGTATGGTAGGTTGCGCGGAACTCCGCGTAACCATGCCACACGTTACACGCCCACTTGACACTTCTACCGTTTTTTTGTTCTGTGGAGAAACCAACGCATTCGTTGCCACTTGTTTTTTTTACCACGTTAGGCGGTAAAAACCATTATCGCCTTTGATCTGTCGTCGATGATGTCAGTAATGGCCACCGAGTTAAAAAAAATACCAACAGGTCAAAGATGATAATAATTGTTTTTACCACCTAGAATAGAGGCCCTGTAAGTGTCTCTATATCCGTACCTGAGAAGCATAACACTGCAAGTGCCATTTTCGTAATTTTACAGGAGAAGCGATTTTGTGTCAAAATGCAGCATACACGACATTTAGTAAGGTTTGTACTAAAACTGGTCAGATTTAAATAACAAAGACTTTTATCAATCAAAAGGATGGCTATTTGAGATCTATATTTGTTATATTCTGAGATCAATTTCTTAATGTAAGATAGACTTATTATAATAAAATGAAAAAAACTAGCCCACATACAGTGTTCTGCTTCTCAACAAAAAATTAAATCTTTAGAGTTACCACAATAATTATACCCTTAGAAACTCTAAAACAATATTCGAAACCGTATTATATTACTAAATGTTGTTTTTATAATATAATAATAAATAAGTTTCTTGTATGTATGACAGCAAAATTTATGTTTCCGTTTACAATTTATTATAGTGTACATTGTAATTAAATACAAATAATACAATTTTAAATATTGTTTTCGATTTACTAAAGGTATATTATCGAAGTAAGTAACTCTGAAATTTCGTTTTTTCTTCTTTTAAAAAGCAGAACTTTGTATGTGCCCACAGATATATTTTTTAATGTAAATATATTTTAGATTAAAAAAATGATTTCCGAATGTAACAAATCTCAAATAACCACACTTTTGATTAATTAAAGTCTTTGTAATTTAAATCTGACCGTTTTATTTTAAAACTTCCTCATTGTCGCTGAATTTTTTACACAAAATCGCTTCTCCTGTAAAGTTACGGAAATGGCACTTGCAGTGTTATTCTTCTCAAGTATGTAATTTACAACCCCTTCCGCCGCCTAGCTAATGTATGGAGCACAATACTGTAAGTCCGGACTTACATTGAAATGCCTGATAACATGATAGTATACAGTGGCACCACTTTGATCATTCATAACACTGTAACTCTGGACATACGATATAATGCAGTTTATACATACAATATTACACTTCACTTAGATTGAAATGCTTCGAAGTGACTAATGCTCTTACATCAAAATACATTTAAGAAACTCCGAAACTGTAAAGACTTCTGCAAATACAGCGTTATGGTTCGATAGAGCTAAAAAAGTTATGTATGATACATTAAAAAACGAAAAATCTTAAAAAGTGGACTTGCAGTGTTATGCTTCTCAGGTACGGATATAACGACGTTTAAGTTACTTTGCCGTTGTACCCGTAGTACAGTCGAGTTCATTAATATGTGTACACTTTAGTACCTTGTCTATTTAATGTCATGTTTAAACTGCCATATATGAATTGTCACAGCGATTAATGTGAAAAGGTTCTGAAGTGTACACATATTTATGAACTCCACTGTTCAAGCCTAGACTAGGTCAAAATCATCAGTGTAAAGGTTGTTTAAATTTATTTAAAATTACTAGCTTTCGCCCGCTTACAGAGGTCCGCGTAAAATTTATTTACGTGACACCTGGCCGTAATGTGAGTTTTATTGCACGCTGCGCGCACGGTAAAACTCGCATTGTGGCCAGGTGAAGACGTAAAATTGTGTACTCATCACGGGCAGTAAAAAAGAAAGCCCTCTATCGCATATTTACAACCCTCGCCTACGGCTCAGGTCTCAAATACCTGCGATTTCGGGCTTTCTTTCTTTTACAGCCCTTGTTAAGTAATATACTATTATCGCATTTACCTTGAAAAAGCGGTCTAATTTTCCTGGATACGGTACCCTATATCCGTCTTCGAGCTATCTCTGGACCTAACTTCACATCGATCGGCAGAGGCTTTGAGCTATGAGATAGATTGAAACCAACACACTTTCGCATTTATAATGTTAGTAAAGATAAGCATAGGGTGACGGCACCAATGTTGGACACTTTTAGCTGAAGGCCTATCTTCAAGTGTCCATTATTGGTCCTTGTTCACTACTGGTTCCATCACCCTACCCTAAGTGCTATTAAGGATTCACCCAAGCTCATTCCTCCGCCAGTTCACCAACAAGATAATCCCGACCAAGAGCAAGCTGGCCATGGCCGTCCTGGACGTCTACCCTCTCAAGGACTGCCAAGACATCTACTCCAAGTAACCTCACCACACACTTAAGAATAAATAATAACTACGTAGAAGCTCCTTTGACCAGTCCCCAAATGCCGCGCTTTAAATACCTACTTCCCCCTTCACCTCCGCTACGCCCCTCTGTCTTCCCCGCCTAAAGTTAGGGCTGGCTGTCACTTGCGAAATATTTTAATCGGTTTATGGATGTGTTATACGAGTTTAGTCACAAAATGTTATTATGTTTTTCTTTAACGTAGAAACATTGTTTCAAAATGAGTTTTTTACATTAACGTTAAATTAGCTAATAATACTTTTTGATGATATTTAGATAATCTCCAGAAAATTAATTGGCTTATGTGGCTATTAATCATCTATGAAACACGGAAACGAGTCTTTTAACACGGATACAACTTTTAAAATAATAATTAAGCTTAATAATTTTTATAGTCCGTTTTTAAAGTTTCCGTTTCTTTTGCAATAATGTTTTCCCATGGCTAATTTAATACGTTTAAAAAAATCAAATCGCGACACGCGCGGTAAAACAAATGCAACGACCGCGCCACGCCGCGTGGTCTAAGGTAGGTATCTGACGTGCCGAGCGCGCGTCGGGAGCGGGAGTTTCTTTTCTACGTAGTTATTATTTACTCTTATGCCATACACGATACGCCAAAGAATTTAATTTGTGACCCACCTTAGGTCTAAAGTCAAAGTTGAGTTTCCTATAAGTTACAAAATTACTTAGCATCTCTAATGACATTGACGACTTCAAGCACATTTTTTTGAAATGGGTCCTAAATTTACGTTCGTGACCGTACATAGCCATCAGCTACAGGTTTATTCCATTTATTATGTTGGTTAAGATGCCCTTGTCAAAACAAGTTTTTTTTCTATGATTTAACCTTACCTTACCTTCTACAGAGTGGTCCTTTCGGATTCACTTCGAACCTGTGGGTTTTGTTGTCCTGTTACCCTTTGAACGCGAAAGTTGCTCGAATCTGCTGATTTCCTGTCTAGAGTCGGCAACAAAAATGCTTTTTGGCAGAAACTCATTTTTTTCGCGAACTTAACGCCAAACGGGGTCTGGCGACTCCGAAAGACCGTTGTCTCAGCAAGGAGACCACAGTGAGATGGTAACTCAGATTGCTTCCAGGGCGTACGTGACTGACCGGCACTTCTGCGCAGGATTCGTTTCCCGGGGCGGTGGCGCTTGCAACGTAAGTCACTATTTAATCAGAAGAAACACAGTTTCTGTACCAAAACATGTCGAAAATTTGTTTAATGTGGTTATCTTGCACCGTCATAGGCAAGTACATAATATCATTTGCTTTTTTTTTAGTTTTGTTTTGGCACGTTTTCTTGTTCAACTTCGCACGAAATTTTTAAGTAACTTAGATTTTTTCAACCCAAAAGTGAAGATATAAGTTATAAGTTACCCTGTAGACGTAGAATTTAAATTGATCCTTTGTTACAGTGTGTGATTGTAGTACTGTATACTGTTGCAGCGCGACGTGGGCGCGCCGGGGGTGGTGCACGGCGTGCTGGCGGGCGTGGCCAGCTTCGGCTCGCCCACCTGCGGCGCCGTCGACGCCCCCACCGTCTTCACCAAGCTCGGCTTCTACACCGACTGGATCGAGGGGATCCTCGAAGAGGTACGCATCATCACCATCTGCACGCATCAGGCCACTGCTGGACTTAACACCACACTGAATATTTTTTTGTCGCTTATGACAAGATTATGATTGTTGTGCATAAACGTCTTGGTTTAATACGAGCCTGACAAGACGTTAGATACATCAACTAAGATGTTAGTTGAATTACTATAGAACTTGTTATTGTTACTATCCGCTTTGGTTGATATAACTTATGTTATAATTATTATATTCATTTTGATCTGCTAAGAGAAAATCTATAAATCATCCTAACATACGGTGCCCAAACGTGGCCATTGACTGAGGGTCATAAGTCTACACTTAAGGTTTACCAAAGAGCAATGGAGCGTAGCATTTTGGGTTTTCGAAGATCCGATAGGGTGAAGACCCTATGTTATAGCTGCGCTCCAGAACTTTGGGGTGAGAACCGAAAAATTAAAGTGGGACTGGGCTGGCCATATCTGCCGCATGCACGATGGGAGATGGTCCAAATGGGATTGGATCTAGAGTCGTTTCCGAGGGATTGGCAAGATTCGCTCGCTCTGGATACGAGTGGTGAAAACGAGGGGAGGCCTTTGCCCAGCAGTGGGACACAAAAACGGGCTAGCATTAAAAATACTCTCTCTTGGGTGGGTCACATTTTTTTGAGTGCAGGGCTCGGAAACCTGTTTTTTTAACCAGCTAGTCAGTAACGCCATACAGTAGAGAATTTAACATTCCAACTCCTCTTGAATCGATATTATTTTGGTTTAGATCAAAGAGCAAAATGAAAGTGTTCCTGCTCAAATACCGGTTAATTTCACTTGCTAGTTTGTTCGCATCACTCACCACTACAACCCTATTCTCGTCTTTCCTACTCTAACAACTAGCTAGTTCTTTAGTTGCATTTCACTTGCTCAGCTTGAAGTCAAGCAGGCCTTAATCATTTTATAACACCAAAATCGCCTCGCCTTTCAAGTAAAGGAAGAATCAAAAACGGAAAAACCTGGTTAATCCCAGCGATGATAACGCTCGCGAATCTATTCTGCTCCGAGCGAGCTTTTTCGAAGAACCTGAGGGCTTATTGTCTAACGCACTCGCAATCACAATCGTTTTCATTTTGAAAATCGAAGGCTTGTCTGCATACAAAATGAAAACAATTGCTCCACTTTGAAGCTAGTTGCGATTGCGAGTGCGTTAGACAATAGCCCCTCAGGTTAAGAACCCTAATTAACTGGTATTTTTTGAACCGTTCCCAAGATCTTAAAACTGTCTCATTTACCTTCGACTGTTCTCCTCCAATCGCTGAATGCAATCCTGCGTATGTTGTCGCTCAAGGCTATTGGTTGAAATACGACAGTATTGAAATATTAAAAATTGATTTGGCCTTCAGTAATTATACCTCACTCAACTTTTCATTCGGTTTTGACGGCTCCTGTGGTCCCGGGACATTTGAACACCACTCTCACATAGATTCCATTACAAACATCAGTTTTGGATTTTTACAATGACGCCGCGCGCCGGCCATCCTTAGCGCAAGTTGAGAAGAGAGATAAAAATAAGGCCGCGTTCACGCGGCAGAAGACCGAGAGCAAGAGCTCTTTCGGTCGCTCCGTTCATTTAGTTTGAGAATGGAAGGCTTATTGTCCAACGCACTCGCAATCACGATCGTTTTCATTTTGAAAATCGAAGGTTTGTCTGCATACAAAATGAAAACAATTGTTCCACTTTGAAGCCGGTTGCAAATGCGAGTGCGTTAGACAATAAACCCTCTGATCAGAGGTTTATGTGCGGGTTTGAACGCACATTTACTAGAGAGATTTGGTCTCAAGACCGAAATCATACAGTTATTGTTTAACACCCTCAAAGTGACAAAAATAAATAAGTAATTAGATAACGGTTTTTTGTAGTCATAGCTCCAACTTAACCTAACAACACCCCAATAAGCATAGAGATTTTGGTCTCATAGATTATGATAATTATATTTGGTATGGGAAATTATCACAGTAAAATCAAAATCAAATTACTTATTTTTAGAGCAGCGAGCATATTGAGTGAAAATCATATTGGTTTAAAACGATATAAGGACGCTAAGTCCGAGCCGTCTCCATCAACTAATACTCATAAAGAAAACTTTACTTAAAACAACACAACTCTGCCGAATGCTATAGTTTACGTTAAGTTTTAATAGGTAGGTACCCAAAAGCTTCTCCAACTTTCACACGATGTTTATAGGCCCGGACCAGTAATAGAATAAGCCAACTCTCAAATATCTTTGGTAACCTTAAATTAACAATACTGGTAACACTTAATAAAACACCGGCCAAGTGCGAGTTGAACTCGCGTGGAGAGGGTTCCGTACAGTCAACCAATTTGATTCCTAGGCCACTATTGACTTTGTCAATGTGACGTTGTAAACCAAATCATAAGAAGTCTGTAACGTTTGGTTGTCAACGTCACTATAACATAGTCCAAAGTGGCATAGAAATCAAATTGGTTGACTGTACATAGGTTCCTTTTTTTGATAGAATTATTATAGGTTTTCCTGTAATCAACATGCAATGAACTATACCTAATAATTTTGTATTTTTTTCAAAATACAATTTTTGTCTTCTCTCATGAATAAAATCATTTTTTTTTTTTTGCAATAATAACAAAATTTGTTTGAGATCCTCATAACGAGCCCTTTCATTTCATATGACACAGTAAGGTTCGCAAAGCTTTTTTTATTTCCTTACTTGTCCCCCGAAAAACGACCCTTATTAAAAAAAAAATACTTTGCACATCTGTGTTTGGGTCATAGGATTACACCATACTACTAATTTTCACAAATCCGGGACTACTAGTTTATTATATTAAACTTCTACATATCTACTTACAAGGCATATGTGTACCTTATGAATGAAATAAATGGTTCAATTTATTGATGGATTGTTCCAGGAGCGCCCGGTTCACGAAATGATCCTGAAATCGCATCGGACTCGCCGGTACCCACCATACCATACCATCCTGAGCACGCAGCCCTACCAGGACAAACCCATTTCTCTTAAGCCTTTAAACGATGTACAAAGCTTTGGACCGATTCACAAAGAGAAGGCGAAGAAGTATTACACAGTATCGGTAAAGCATCAGAAGGAAGAATTTCTTCCTATTTTAAATAGCAATGAGTTTGCTGACTACAAAATTAAAAACAAGGAAAAGGAGATACAATCTAAAGAGACCATCAGTAGACTTAGAAATGAAAAAAAAAGTAAAGGGAAAACAAATGAAGCAAAACTAAGTAAGGAGAAAATAAGTAAAGAAAAAAATAATAATGAAAAAATAAGTAAAGAAAAAATGTATGAAGAAAAGGTGAGTAAGGAAAAAATAAACAAAGTAGGGTCTCAAGAATTTTCAGACTGGACTAGAGCCAGATTTAAAGCAGGAGGAGTTACTAATGATTCTACTTATGCGCGAGCACATTTGCAACCAATAGCTTCAGATACGGGTAACTCTTACGAGGACGGAAAATCATCCGGTGAAAGAAATGTAGAGTCTGTACCCAATTACACTGGATCTAATATTGATAGCGACAGTGTCGTAGAAGAACCGCCTCTGCAACCCTTATCAGATCAATTATTGGATCAGCCAATTGATAAGTTATTTGAAAACGCAATGGCAAAAAAAGCGGGGAGGAGCAAAAAGAAAAAGAAAACCAAGGCTAAGAAACGACAAAAAAAAACCAAGGCTAAGAAACGACAAAAGAAACACAACGAGGAAAGTTCTGAAGAAGTAACCAGCATTAGTAATGTCAAGGAACCCTCGTCCAAAAGTGAGACGTATGAAGTTTCAGGCGACGCGACTCAATCGGAGGAGGACTAACGGATTTAAATTTTAAGTAAAACACAGGGTAAATAAAAAACATCAGGAGGGATTCACCAGTGCACTTGGCTCGCTTGTTGTTGCAATATTAATTGCTCTAGTTTGTACTATTTATCAATAGCCATTTTTCGGAGACTACTCGGATGATGTACCGACCTGTAATTTGACAAGTGAATTTTGTGACTGTTTAGTGAGATAACGAAAAATAATTTGTTTCTTCTTTATTCTTTATTCTTTACTATTATTGTTTACGTAGTGTAAAATAAAGTCGTTTTTCGCGTCTTTTTGTGTGTCTGTAAATTCGCTAACTTGTCCAAAACCAAGTAACGGATTTTGATGCGGTTTTCACTAATAGCCAGATAAACGGAGGGTATTAAATATCTGGTTTCTGTATGGGTTTTACAGAAAACTCAAATAGACAAATAAAATAAATGAATGAATAAACCGAAACAAAACGAGGGCGCGACGCTAGTTAAGCATACACTATAACTTACTGAGAAACGTACAAAATATTTCGCGAGTATTATGGTTCGCGGGTCTTGTTGACTAGTCATAGAAAATAACGTCAGAGTTTCCATACAGCTGCAAAGTCCTGTTAAGCACACCTATCGCGCGATAAGACAATATTAGCTTCAAAAAATCCTACATTTCCAAACGTACACAAGAATTATAAAAATGGAACTCTATTATTATAACGATATTGCGTCGGGTGCTTAGACTAGTCGCTTAAGGCCGTTTGTCCACCGCACGCCGTCAACGACACGACAACGATAACGAGATTTATCTGGCCGATATCAAGAGGTGGTGACGGCGACTGTTTGTCCAACGTGACGATATCGGTGGCTCAGTCAGTTCGTTGTAGCTGTCGTGAGTGGTACATCACACATCACCCAGTAACTATAAGAAATATTAAACGCAGGTACGCGGGCCGAAATGACCGCTATGAAATTAATTTATATTTTTTTGTGGTTATCTCAGCCCGCGGGCTGTAACAACCCCTTTGAAAATCTTAACTTAGCCTAGACCTAAAAAGTTTTTTCAAATCAGACCATATTCGCTGAAGTTATGCGTGGACATTCATAAAAAAGTACAAACGCGATGAATTGAGAACCTCCTTCCTTTTTTTGAAGTGGGTTAAATAGCTCTACATCAAGAAACATTTTTTTTGATGCCAATTGCTCATCACACTTAGCAAAATGTCGTCGCTGTCCAAGATACAAGGGTGATCGTTGAGGAGTTATTTTTGGTAATTCACCTTATTTTCACTTTACCACATAGTATGCATATATACGATGAGTATAAAAGTAGCTTCATAATCTTAACAAAGAAATCTCATCGCTTCCCTTGAAAGACATGATTAAGGAGTTCCGGTGGTCATCTATGGTTATCATCATCAGTTCCACTTCACCAATAGGTGCTTTTAGGATGAAAATATTACAGAAAATACCAAAATCGTTGTATGAGTGCCTAAAACTTTTGAGGAGTTCCCTCGATTTCTCATGCATCCAATCATCAGATCACGTCAACTTTTCTTTATGACTACCCGTGAGTTATGACTTTCTTAATTTCTTTCTTAAAAAAGAATTAATCGAAATCGGTTCAGTAGGTAAAAAGTTATGCGTGCGTACATTAAAAAAATATACAATCGAATTGATTCATTCTGGATTTAACCTCCTTTTTTGAAGTCGGTTAAAAATAAAAAGTCATCTCGTTATCGGTGTCGTGTCGTGTTGACGGCGGCGGTGGACATGTTCAAACGTGTTTTGTACTGCCAGTACATCGGCCCGTTACAAAATCGGGCCGAGTTCTAGCGGTAGCGACGATTGTCACGTCCTACCGGGTGGCAAATAAAACTCTAGAGAAGTTTAAATAATTTATTAAAGAGAACGCCGTCGGTAGTGTGATCAGAAGAGAGTAGGTAGGTTCGTAGGGTGTGGTCTGGTTCCGCGAAGCGAGCCAGCACTTCCCTCGCAGTTTGTGACGTGAAGCAGCAGTGAAGAAACCGTCGGCAGCCCGACGGTGTGCGATGACAGGATCCTGGCGTCGGGGGTAGCACCCGGTGTGCAGCACCGGAACTAGCGTTGAAAATGACTTGTAAAATACAAGTATCTTTCAAATGCCACTGTATTTTTCAATAAAATACAGAATCTTTCCTTGCGGATCTTCGGTTGAATCTTTCGCAAGTTTAAGTTATTTACGTGTATTTTACGAGGTATTTTTCGCATTTATTAGACGTAACATTGAATTGTAGAATATGTATGTAAATACTTTGTTGTACAAACGGGAAAAGTACATTTTTAATTATTAAAACAAAAATTATAACGTCAAATACTAGGAGTGCATGAACATTAAAAGTAACCTACAGTGCTGCGCCGGTGCGCCGACGCGTTCTACGTCATCGCCTGCGATCTAAGTTGCACTACGCACCCTCTAATTACCGCTGCGCTCCTGGTACTTTATTTAATTAGCCTATTGGTTTTTTTCGAAAATTACATGCATTTTATAGGAAAGATACAAAGTTTCGAAAGAAACAAAATGTATCTTTCGCAATTTTCATCCCTAACCGGAACCCACTCGAGGATCCCGGTCATCGGTAGGTAGAGGCCGCTCCGGCCAAGAAGAGGAGTAGACAGGGTGTAGAACCCGATCTGTTGTTCTTCAAGCGTGTAGTGTGCTGTACGTATAGCGGTGCGGGGCGGTACGCCTGCGGTGCAGTGCTCCTCGGGGAGATGCACTTCCAACAGTGAAGCGGTCCTAGCGGTGGAATACTCCTAGCGGTGGAATGCTCCTAGCGGTGGAACCCGATTTGGGGAATTGCACCCATTTTAATAGATAGGTATTTAGTACCTAATACTTTAAAACAAGTTGTTTCACAGTAGTAGTTAAGGCGGCAAAGAGGCCGAATGAAATGAGCGTGGCCTATATTATAACCTTTCGCCCCTTTAATTTTGAGTATGAGTAGGGCGAACAAAGAATTGCTAGAAAGCAACTCGCGTCATGAGTGGAAAATAACTGGTCGTGTACGCTGAATGAAAAGAATTTAATAAAATATTTATTTAAAATTAATGATGATTTAAATATTTAACGATTATTTATATTTTATTAGACTGTTAATTATTAAAATATTTAAAGATTAGTAAAGGTTACAAAGAATGGCTAATAACGCCATCTGTCGGCTAAGTGTCGCTAACACTTGACAGAGTCGATCTATGACACAATCGTATCTCTAACAATATATGGCATTGCGCTGTCTTTTTAACAGTTACCTATTAGTAAACAATCCAATATGTGTAATTATTGTGAATATAAGTGAAAATAAAATGATATTAAGGCTAGTTTGTCTATAAATTGCAAACAGGTACGTAGCGTAACAACTGCATTGTTACACGATCTACTCCAAGAATCGTCGGCCGGGATGGCGGCGCTCGGGCGTCGGGCGTGCGGCGGACAGGCGGCCATAGTAAATGTACTTATGTGCTGCTACTTTGGCGCAGTCATCTCGTTATGGTTATCGTGTCATTGACGGCGACGGTGGACCAACGGCCTAACGATTTCCGAGAACTGTCCAACTGTATAGCAATGACATAGGCGCTGCAGCTTCCGCCAATCCTATAGCTTTTCGATTACGATAACGTCCGCCGAATGCATCGTGTCCGGGGTAGCGTTGAAAATGACTTGTAAAATACAAGTATCTTTCAAATGCCACTGTATTTTTCAATAAAATACAGAATCTTTCCTTGCGGATCTTCGGTTGAATCTTTCGCAAGTTTAAGTTATTTACGTGTATTTTACGAGGTATTTTTCGCATTTATTAGACGTAACATTGAATTGTAGAATATGTATGTAAATACTTTGTTGTACAAACGGGAAAAGTACATTTTTAATTATTAAAACAAAAATTATAACGTCAAATACTAGGAGTGCATGAACATTAAAAGTAACCTACAGTGCTGCGCCGGTGCGCCGACGCGTTCTACGTCATCGCCTGCGATCTAAGTTGCACTACGCACCCTCTAATTACCGCTGCGCTCCTGGTACTTTATTTAATTAGCCTATTGGTTTTTTTCGAAAATTACATGCATTTTATAGGAAAGATACAAAGTTTCGAAAGAAACAAAATGTATCTTTCGCAATTTTCATCCCTAGTCCGGGGCCCCATGGATGGGAAAAGTGAATGGAATTGACATAAGCGCTCAAGGCAACCGTCCGGCAGCTTGCGTCAATCCATGACAATAACTTTGACTAAAGGCATCTTGTCTAGAACCACAGGTACTTAGATATACGAAGAGAGAAAATATTTTTTTATCGTCATATAAAACGATAATGTTTCGCAATCATCACTTTTTGTAGTTGTGAAAGATATTTGCCAATTTATTTACACATAAAATGTTACGGCTTACCCGTTTATGTGTTTTATATTGGTTTGTGCAAAATGAATTTTGTTTATTTTTCAACGAAGATAAAAAAACTTAATCCAGTTCGAGTACTTTAATACATTACATAGACTTAGTCATAATCTTAAATATTATTATTTAACTTTGATCAAATACAGTACTAATATTTTATATCGAGACATGACCAGCGTCAAGGTGTCCACTTTGTTCATCATTGTATGCGCGTGCGTCACGTCGAGTCAATCGTCTCCGAAGAGAGGCTTCTCTCACGGCGCCAACCACCAGATACTCGCGACCATCGACGCCGTATTCATCACACTCAAAATTAACGAAAACTTTACAAAGTCTAAAAATATAGCAGAATATTTATCGATGCACAACTTTGTTCAAGATGCAGTTCAGAAAAACGATGAAATATACCAACGCATTCAAAGTAAATGTAAAACAAAGTTTAGCAATAAAACTGCCTTTCTCAATTCAAATATCGACGAAGTTATCGAAGAAACGATAAACAAGCAAAAGGCTAATATATCTGAAAATTTTAGAAATTATAATGAAAGAAACAACGCCGCGTGGACTTATGATGAGCGAAGAAATGGTTTTCTTAAATTGACCAAAGATTTTCACTTGGAAATAAATACCTTACCTAATGACATCAAATTGCTGGGTAAGGAATCAAATTCTAATGATCACTACTTTGCTTACTGTTATTGTACGATTGTTACCATGTCTTAAACCACATACCTAATTTCTGTCTTAGCGTCTGTTATCAACAATTTTGGGCCGGAGAGCCGAAGGATCTTCATGGGGAAGCCCACGACCATCTCGCGCTTCCCCTTCGTGGCCAGCATCCACGTGCACGGCCGGTTCAGCTGCGTAGGAACGCTCTTGTACGAAGACTTGGTCATCACGGCGGCTTCCTGCTTCTTAGAGTAACACCCCAAAACTTTTATCACCATCATCATCATCATTTCATGCCAAAACGTCTACTGCTGAACATAGGCCTCCCCCAAAGTATGCTTCAAGGACCGGTCCTGTGCCGCTTACATCCATCGATTAACCACATCGTTGCTTCACTTAGTGGAAGGTCTACCCACGCTGTGTCTTTCGAATTTGTATTTGTTCGTGTGAATAAATTTCTTTTATTAGAATCTACTTATAATTACGGAAACAAATAATGTTATTACGTTTGTTCCAGGTTCATCTCGATCTCGCCACTTGCCCGCGTGACGTACATCAAGGTCCGCGTGGGGAGCGACTTCACCAACAAGCAAGGGCAGCTGCTGCCGGTTGCCGGCCTGTACCTGCACCCGGCCTTCAACACTACCGTCCTCAGCCACAACTTGGCCATCGTCCATTTGGAGCAGCGACCGAAATTGCAGAAAAACGCATTTACAACCATAAAGTTCGACAGGATTGCACAGGGAATGCCAACGGACGTGACGAGCATTGTGATCTTAGGGTGGGGAGAGAAAAGGGTGAGTTTTTTATTAAAATAATAATAATTCATAGTTAAAATTTTGATCTTAACGCGTTTGGACTGAAGGATGTGCAAAACGATCTAACTGTTTTCTCAAAGGCCTCTGCCGTGTTGCGGGTGTTTATGGGTCGCGGTGATCGCTTACCATCAGGTGACCCGCTTGCTCCTCTGCCTTGTTATTTATAAATAAAAGTTTTGATTGCAAAACAGAACACGAACGACTTTGCAAAGTGTTTAAATGTCATCAGACCGCACGATGCTTTATTGTAATTAATCAGAAACATTACAAAACAGGCCATTAAATGCTTGCAGTATGGTAATAGTATGGAGGTCCTAAAGTCCTGAGTAATAGTATGGCGACCATTTCAATTCGTATGGAAATGTTGTATTTTGGCAAGATCGCTAAGCTTGTCAGTTTCCATCTAATTCGATGCAGTATTTACTACAGGCATAAAGTAAGGCACATTGTCAGGCTACGCACATGGATATATATACTTTGTATTAAAATGTATGTACTCAGATACTCCTACGCACAAAATTACGTCAGTGATAGTACACGCCTCGACCAATGGATCTACTTGCCTTGCGTGTCAACGGAGCTATTGTAGACAACCCGGACGACGGTGCGTTTAGTTGAAAACTATAAGGCTGCCTGTCCACTGGAGCGAAGCGAGGCATCGGAGCGGTGAGCGAGGAAAAAATCCACCAATAGCAGAACTGCGCTGAGCGAGACTAGGAAAATATAGTATTCCTATTGATGGATCTTTTCTTTGCTCACTACTGCAGTGGACATGCACAGGCAGCCTAAATCTAAGAAAGCGCGTACAGTTTAGTAACAGGGCAATAAATATTTTATGCAATCATGTTAATTTCTGTAGACTTTTTTTACTTGTCATTTATGAAATAGTTGCATGTTTATATGTTTTAGGCAATAAAAAATGACAGAAACCAGAAAAATATATTGTTTGATGAAAAGCTCGCGTTCCAACGCCTCGAGCTGTATGACCTCGACGAGTGCCAAACTATCTACACGAGGTACCGGCCGTGTGTTCTCTTCAGGACAGTGACCGTCTTTTATTCTTATCTCAAAACAGAAACAACCATACAATGTTATTATACATTTTTTTATTAATTCACACACACGGGACTAGAAAACAACATCAAATCATAAACTGGGAAATGGTTTCAAGTGCAATTGATCTTTTACCTAAAACTTATGAACACTTTATATTACTTACTGGTTGCTGCATTTACTAGATTGGGATTTGGGACACTAAATAAAAGAAACGATACAGGGCGTTTTTCAAAAAAAGTGCTCATTGTTCAGGACTAAAATTAACAATGGTAACTTTTCCACAGCGTCACGACAGTTAACTATAGACAAATAGTGGCATCTCAGACAAAACTCATGTAGCAAATGCAACCATTTTACTAACGAGTGAGGATTGACACTGCGTCGGTTATTGAATGTGAGATACCGCCTATGAGCTATGAGCTATGAGCTATGAGCGAAATATGTATACAAAACAAAAAAATGTATGACAAATTTGTCGTGACGTAGTGGAAAAGTTACCGTTGTTAATGTAAGTCCCTAAAAACGTGCACTTTTTTTGAAAAAACTTTGCTCCACCACATGTCATGTGTAATGAAGCCCTTCAATACACGTCACACGCGACACACGGCGCTGCTGCTGGTCTTCCTCGTTGTCTGGTGAAGGCAAAGTGAGCTCCCAGCGCCTGCTGGCGGCTCTTAAAACCTTAAACTGGACAGCTCTGGATACACGTCACGCTCGATGCCTGCCAGTGTTACCGTCAAAAATACCATGACGACGACACACACACACACACACACATACTTACACTTATTAATAAAGCTTCCTTTTAAACTTTTTAAATGTCTTTTTTTTCTTTCTCGTAATGAAATGTAAGGCGTTATCTCTCACTTATTTCAAAATTCTATCTTAGCTCGCTCGCTGCGCCGGGGTCCGATTAAGGACTTTGGACAGAAGTCCGCGTTTTAACGCTATTCCTTCGAGAACTGTCCAATTTACTGAAATGAAAAGTACCCCATTTTCAGCTCCAGCTATCTCCAGAGAAAATGTCATTAAAATCGGTTTCACGGTTTACCTGTGTAAGCGCAAGAAACAAACAGAAATACAGAGTTATATTCGCAATTATAATTATACTAGTATGGATTTCAAATTCTATAGATTTATCGTTTTGCTCTCTTATGACCGAATGTCCGTATATATTATACCATATCAAATAAAATGGTAAAAACATTTTTCTAAATTTAATTAAAGGGAAAATACTGTCATTTTATTGAACCTACCTACTGTTTGATTTCTGTTTCACCTTAAGTATTTCATTTTATGCAATAAAGTATTTAAATAAATAAATAATGTATTATATCGTTTAAGGAACTACGTCACCGGAAAGCTGTTCTGCGCTGGTTCCGTCACCAGAGGCAGTGGAGCTTGTCAGGTAAGCAGAACATATTTTTTCATAACGTTATGAAGAATATCGTTATCATAACCACGGATCGGAAATTCGTTATGATATTTACGTAATCTTTGGCGGCGGCGTTGTTTTTCAGTTGTATGGAGGCGGACTCAATTTTAATTTAATAATAAAATTCCTAGGATTTCTTAATAAATAAATTGCGCCAGCATAAATCAATAATTTTGCATAAACTATTTTAAGTTTTTTCTATGACCAAATCTTTTTTAATTTACCGGTAAAGCATCCAACCTAACCTAATCTAACGAAATTTGAGGAGCAAATTGACGAAAATGTTTTATCCTACATAATATGTAAAATATAAACGGTTTGTACAATCCCGGAATCCTGGAACTTTTACTATATAAAATAAAACCTCCAGTATAACTAGTTACCTCCAAGGATTTTTTTTTCCTTATAGATAACTGTTCTTTATAAAAAATATCTGTAAAGAAATTATTTTCCTTAGAGATATCTAGTTAACTCCGAGGATTTTATTTTCCTCTCAGATTCCTGTTCTTTTTAACAGATATCTCTAAGGACGCTTTTATTTCTGTTTGTGTTTGTGTCTGTTTGATATTCTATTACGGGTAACATTTGAATATTTAAAAAAATATAAATTAGTGCAATTACAATGTCCTTACAGACAACTGTCAAAAAGAACAGTTATCTGTGAGGAAAATAAAATCCTCGGAGATAACCATTAATACTGAATAAATCTTCACAGATAACCAGCTCAGCGTGGTCAGGGCGGCCATACATCTTTTGTTACTGTAGGATTGTTAGATCTTTGCCCTATAGTTCAATAGCTCGACAATGTCCACGTATTGCTCACAAATCCAGAACTGTACTCACTACCTACCCTCGTTGACAGTGATAGTGTCAGTGACAGTGTTGCCAATACAGGAACATACGAGACAGCGTGTCTATGCTTTATTGCATTCACTTCAGTTACTTTTCGTTTAAATTCTAAATTTTTAGCTATATTATTACTAAATACTAAAAAAATCGGTCAAGTGCTAGTCTGACTCACGCAGTCATAGTCATTCGAAAAAACAAAAGTTGTCTTTCCTGTGGTCATTAGTTAGAGGCTTGTGCATGTAATTTTTTTTTCCGATAGGACTAAAGTAAACCTGACAGCGTTTATGCCGGTTCAGCCAGAAAATTAGGCCTTTACAACGTTAACTTCGGGTATGTCCAAAGGAAAGACGCTGACCTAAATCTGTGTGTGTGTCTGTGTGTGTTAATGTACATATATTTTAATTTTTTCGTAAACACCTCTACCCGCTACTTTTTTCTGGATTAAAACATAATAAAATGTAAATTAAGTACGAAAAAATACTCATTGTTATGAAATTTATTTTCTATCCAATAAGATCCATTTTGACTAACCCAAATTTTATTCCACATTTTTTTTAATTTTTGGTTATCAATCAAAAGGAAAATTATAGTAGTAGTCCTATCATTTGACACCCCGTTGGTTATAATCAAATCACTTTCATTTTTCAACTTCCCATGCTAGACCCCTTTTCTAGTATTTAAATAAATATTTCATGTTTTTTTTACTAAAACAGATGTAAGTAATCAAGTTATATAATTATGCCAAATTTCAAGATGATAGCCTCTATGGTTAAGAGAAAAATTGCTGTGACATACCGACAGACAGGCAGATACTATAAGGGTTTCTTTTTTACCTTTTATTTATTTATATAATTTTAATCCAGAACCCTAAAAAATAAAATAAATGTTTTAAAAAACAAAAAACCGCCTTCAAAAACGCCAAAAATAACTTCTACTACTAGGTACTTAGTAGTAGGTACCTATCCTATTAGGTTAGTCCAACTGAAGTCGGCTTTTTGTTGAAAATATTGTGGTCGCCGACTTCAGTTAGACTAACCTAATAGGATAGGTACCTACTACTAAGTACCTAGTAGTAGAAGTTATTTTTGGCGTTTTTGAAGGCGGTTTTTTGTTTTTTAAAACATTTATTTTATTTTACACTTTTTAGTGATCATAATAAGCTTATGTAGTCCCACTTCTTAGTTGATATATGAAACTTTAAGACATTTCAAGCTCACCGCAAGCAACGCCGCGGGAAAATCATAGTCATTTTAAAACAATTAAATGTGCTTCGTTGTAGTCGCTCAATTATCTTAATCGAGATATCTTATCGCCACCCTTGAAATCGGTACCGTTGAGGAGTTCCGGTGGCCATCTGTGGTCTTCATCATCAGTTCCGCTTCACCAAGTGACACTTTCTGAATGCAAATGCTACGCTTGTTACTAAAAATACTAAAATTGCTATATGTTTGCATACAATATTTGAGGAGTTCCCTCAATTCCTCACTGATCCCTTCATCAGATTCAGATTTGCTGACAATGGGACCAACTAGAAAGTATACCCATTCGAACACCGAAAAAAAATTTCAAATCGGTCCAGTAGTCTTCGAGTAATCGGGGAACATACATAAAAAAAAAAAAAAAATCCGACGAATTGAGAACCTCCTCCTTTTTTTTGAAGTTGGTTAAAAACAAAGTCATCTTAAAGCAGCGGTTCCATATAAGATGACTGGTGCCCGCACCCCGTCTGTCCGTTAAAACTAAAAATGGATGAAGCGTTATTTATCATATAGGCAATTGTTTATGTAGACAGCATTGATGATGGTGTTGTAGAATGACGTGGGCGCACCGGCGATCGTGGGCAACATGCTGATGGGCGTTACCAGCTTCGGTGCGCCGCGCTGCGGCCAGCCCGACGCGCCCACTGTCTTCACAAAGCTCGGCTTCTACACCGCCTGGATCGACGGCATCTACAACAAGGTAAATGGTGTGCTAGATGGCCTGAAACCACTAATAAAAGCGAGTTCACGCGCTACTGGCTACACGTTTTAAAACCGACCACAAATTTCAGTGTCTGCGAAACGCTTGTGCTGAGTAGACGTGGTGTTTCAAAAGCTGCATACAAAAGTGCAATTGTCTGAAACTCCAACCTTTTAAAATTTTGATATACAAAGACCCATGACGTATTTGTAATGGTTCAACAGAAACGTTTCACACACGCGCGTGTGAAGCCATTCTTTGTATGACTCGGACGTTCAATCCCAAAGACAGGGCAAGTCTCTATACAATACAAGAAGTTCCGTTATAATGTCACGTTCATGTCCACTTAGTTGTTTTGCTTTACGAAATTTGGTATAAAACATAGTATGGTGTTATTATACCAAATTTCGTATGATCTTTAAACGCCCTAGGTAGACAGGTATGCGCTTCAAACCACTGGCAGAAATATTGGTTTAAAACTTTTTTCAATCTGTCTAATCGCTCCGCATGCACCAAGTGTAAATGAAGACGCATAGCGCACGGTCAAAATGGCAATACCACCAAGCGGACATGAACGTGAAGTTACCACGGAACTTCATAAATTGTACAGAGACCTTCCCTTGTCTTTTTGGGATTTAAACTCAAAGTCGTACAAAGATAACACCCCAAAAAATAAACATGTGGGATATTTTGACTTCAAAACCTACATTAGTTGCACACAAAAGTGCAAAACTAACATTTGAAATTTTGATAAACAAGGAGCCATGACTTCATTGTAGTAATTCAACACAACACAACACAAGCGTTCTGACCACACTGAATATTGGGGTTTGTTTTAAACCGTGTTGCCATTGCCAGTAGCACGCGACTCGCTTTATACTTACTCGGTTCAACGTCGTGGTTTTATGCCGTCCAGCCCTCGCACGAACTACGATTACCCCCTTGAGGTTTGAGATCCAGAAAAATGTAACGTATGATGTCCTTTACAAGAGCGCGCACTTGTGGTTTTTTTTTCGGGGACTTATTTAAAAAACGCATCCAGCTCCATTCTTGCTTGTAGTTTGAAAACGTGCGTGCGTTTGTATTCCGTGCATATTGGCGCCCGCATAATGGATAGTCAGTCCGGCTCGGGGAGCGCAGCGGCTGTTTTGGCTGATTAACATTGGTCCAACAAAAGCAAGCCAGTAGAAGTACATTGCGTCGATACAATAAGTCTCGCCACAAACGTGGAAAACAATTCATCAATGTACTTCTACTGGCATGCTTTTGCTGGACCAATGTAAATCAGCCTTTTGTACTGTAGAAAATAAAATTGAGACATTGTCGTCAGAGTCTTCAATTACGAATCGACATTCCATAGAAGTTTAAAAACTTAATATCCGATTTATTTCGCAAATTCTCGCATGTATGCAAACAAAAAAAAATTATCCCTTAAAAGTACCCACTGACTGCCCTGACTGACTGCGATGTTGCTCTACGGAAGTCCATTTCGACGCTGAACGTCAAAAACTGCAGTGCGGTCTCGTACGTGGTTATGAGGGTTCAGTAAAGCTGAAAACGCAGGCGGGAAGCCACACTACTTCAGAATGCTCTTATCGGGAAAATATTCAATCAACATAATTTCAAGGCCGCAAGGGGGATTTGAAAAAAAAATAATAAAATATAAATGTCGTTTGTAACTGTTTACTTCCATGATTAATAACATTAATTTTAATCCTTTTTTTAGATTCATAAAAAAGAGTCTAACGCAGCCGCATATAATATTAATTTAAAAATTGAACGGGAAAGCGTTGGTGAACAAAAACTAAAACAAATGTATTTTGAGGATATTAGAGAAAACGATAATTCACCCAAAAAGACTGAATTTGACGGCGGTAACGTTAAGAAGAAGAAGAAAGATCCCGTGGTGGTTGAATCCGCGACGGACGTTGATTATGGAAAATTTGTCTTCGATATCTCAGCATCAACTATTTTAACTACCACTTTAAAAAGAGGCATACTAAACAAATTCACGAAAATTCATGAAAGTCCGCCCCATTATTCATCTGAAGAAAACAAAGAAGAAACACAGGTGGAATATGTATCGGAAGATCAAATATTGAAATATTACAGAGAAGGACACGACGATAAGGCGGAGGTTGCAATACGGGAATCCGGAACTACTCGACGATATGTAGTAGATAAAAAAATGCCTAGAATTCAGAGGGGGTTGGAAAATTTAAAAAAGCTATTCGCTGAATATAATTTGTGATACATTTTAAATTGCATGCCTTTTATTAAGACCAATATCGTAATTATATTTCATTATTTCACACATCAACTCTAAAATTATAATTATGACGCTAAAATGAAATAATAATATGACAATAGGGTTACCAATCTTATGTTCGAAACACTATCGTTTGTCCGAAGTTATCATTTTTGCCCGAAAATCTTTTTTCTCTGAAACCATTTAATTTGCCTAAATTGTTATAAAACTAACCTAACCTAACCTAACAGGTTCTGTAGGTATATCTCTTGAAACATTTTGAAAAGTTAATGGCTTCAGAGAAAAATGATTTTCGGACAAACGAAAATTTTGGACAATAGTATCGAAGACGCGGCGTCAGTCAGATAGTCGTTGACGAAATTGTTGAAAAAACATACACAAGACAAGTGCACAAGTGAACATTATCCCTTCTCCCCCACTCCCCCCCACTAATCTCGACTGGATGAGACCTGGTCCTTCCAAAATGGCGAAAGTCTGAATTGTTTTAGCTTGACCGTGTAAATAGTATTTTTTCATGGTTTAAATTTAGCAGAGGCAGACCAAAAAGGAGATGGCGGGATGACTTAGACGCGTTTCAAAGCGAATGGCGGGAGCATGCACTCAACCGGGACGAATGGCGAAAAAGAGGGGAGGCCTTAGCCCAGCAGAGGGACACACAGAGGCTAAAAAAAAAAGTTCATGTTGTTTTTTTGTTTACCTTTATTTGTTTGTTTTTACGATTTTGTGTAGCTGGAAACCTCAAATAATTGTGAGGAACATTTAAAAAATCTGGAACGTCGGGACGCCTACGTAGACGACGTTAGCATAATAACTTTGAAACACCGCCTGTCTTTGCATGGCGATGTTTTTTTTCACGCAAAGATTACGAACTACGTGCCGTAGTAATAGTCTTACAATTTAGAATTATCTATCTGGTGATATATCGCTTGTCCTCATTGATCATATAGGCCGATTAGCCCACCCTCTTTTCGCAGTTTTTCGAGCACCATGGGGGTAGCACAGGGTTTTCAGGGTTTCAAACTTGGGTGTTGAAGTCTACTCTCAAGGGACCTAACAACATATAAAAAAATCGTAGTTACATGCGCGTTTGCGATGTTTGATGTCGTTGTTGACTAGCCTAAAAGGTGTTACAAGTATGTTACAAAAATAATAGTAACAGTTTTGTTTATAATTGTATAGGTATTCACATTTATTAGTTGAAAAGAAAAAAAATAAGTTTAATAATTACTTATATCCAAAAAACCGGAAAAGAGAATATCAAACCTTGCTCAGTTTAGGGTACCGAAGCCGTTACTACAAACACAAAAAACAACATACTAATTTTCTACTTGAAGTTATTTGATGCTGTGCAGGTATTGATACTTTAGCTACCTGTATCACTGGAACCAATCAAGTCTGCTTAGTCATGATAGTTTCAAGTTCGTTATAATGTACTTTTATTTAAGATATCGTTTGTTTTAAACTTTCGCGACTTAAACTTATTACTTGTAGTTTAGTTGTAGTGTCGTAGGGGGACCCTCGTAACCCTAGCGAAAAATTTAACTTTTCGAAATCAATATTTCCTAAGCGGTGGCACTAATGTAAAAAAAATATTTTGTCTAAATCAAATTTTATTTATGACCAATACAACTATAGGCAATATTAACAACTTGAGATTTAAGTAATTCGGACAAAACTAAGACAATGAATTAATACAATATAATAACCTGACGATTTCTTGCAATGATACCAAACTACCACTGGATTATTGTAGCGGTCTATTATCATTCGGTTTCCTAATTTACTCCAGAAATCATAACTGTGTTGTCAACAACAATAATAATATGTTTAGTAGCTTTTGTGAAATCGTTTATGGATAAGCGTTGTCTTCTTCTTCTTTAGCGAGCTTGGTGTTGTACAGTGGTAACGCAATCTCTTCTGTCTCGGAACTGTCGTCATCTTCACTTGCTGAAGAATATGTTTTCGCATTTCTTGAATTAGTGTCACTGCTCTCATCAGCCATTTCTAATTCATTATTTACGGTGGGAGGTGACAAAATTCTTGGAATCTTTACATTAAAATGTTTTGTCATAAATGATTTGAGCAATGGATGGGTGAGTTCAGGATCCTTCTCCTCTTCAGGGTTTATTCTGAGTATATTTTTCGGTGAATCTGACTTTAAAACATCTATTTCTTCTTCAGAATGATGAAAACGGGGTTTGACTCTGACTTGGCCCGCGGTGACGTTGGATTTAGTGCGAAGGACGTCTTGTAACTCTCCAACGAATTGTTTAATAGAATCAAGATCTGTCTCGTATTTTTTTTGCTTTTTTTGTACTTTTGTTGGGGAAGTTTCTGCAATCTGTAAAAGATCGGTCGATAAATAAAATTTCAGTGAGAGAGTTACGGGTGATTATTTTTTTATGTGAAAAAGGAGACAGACGAGCTAGCAAGCCACCTGATGGTAAGTGATCATCGCGACTCATAAACACTCGCAACACCAGAGGAATCGCAGGGCCATTGAGGAAAAAGTAGGCTCAATAAAAAACAGTTTTCGTTGCAATACGGTATCAAATTTCAGTTTAAGCATTATTACACCTTTTGATCAATGTCCTGGCTTTTTATTTATTTAGGTATGGTTACCTTAGGTAAGGTTAGGTTGCCCCCGTGGGTACTCGTCATGGCCGTGGGGCTTAGTAACCGCGAAGCTAACACCCCGCGGTGGTCCGCGGCGGGGAGGTCGGCCTGATTATTATTTTTTCTCGCTTGGAAAATGCTTTTACGCGTACCACCTAGGCTTGGTAAGGCCTAAGGTGGTTATGTGAGACTCACCAACCAATATTGGCCAGAATACCTCTAAAAACCCAGCGGTTCTCCCTCCAGCCATTTTTAGGTAATGGGCTGCAGGCTCCGACATTGAAAGACCGCCCCGGTAGAATCAGGGCGCTCACAGTCCAGTGGACCAAAAAAGATGATAGATCCCCCGATTTATCAGCCGCAGGTCCACACGTTTCGGCCGCAGAGGATAGGGAAAACAGCGCACCGTAATACCGGCACTCCTCTTCCTCTGCGGCCCCACCACGGCCAGATTGCGGAGGGCAGGGAGAGTGGCAGATCTCAGAACCAACACGCCACTCCCCCCGCAAGACTCGCCCTTACTGCAGGTCGAAGTTCCCATCACCTTCAGTCCACAGACACATGGATCCACAGATACGTTGGTGATTAAAACTGGTGATAATATGTTTAGTTGTGAAGTTTGCGACAGTGATGAAGTTTACTTGATTGGTGACGTTGGCGATCCACTCTGCGTAGAAGCCCAGCTTGGTGTAGACGGTGGGCTGGCCGCGCGCGCCGCAGCGCGCCGGCCCGAAGCTGATGAGCCCCACCAGCTCGCTGCCTACCACGCCCGGCCCCCCGATGTCGTTCTGACACACAATACCAAACATTGCAGTTGCAGATCAAGTTTCTAAGGGCCGTATTAATAAACTCATCTCAACTGTATTGCTCGTCGCAAAATGCGTCAAACATGACAGTTTTTTATGGAATAAGCTTATTAATACGGCCCTTAGTTAGCTAATGGGAAATATGTAGGTACGGTCAGTTTTTGTACGTTTTTGGGCATTAATCCAAAACGAGAAGACTAAAAATAAAAAATAAAATCGTTTTGAAATGTGAAAATCAAGCCCTTTTATAGGATACGAAAATTGCTATAATAGTTTTACTTTTACTTTTAAAGACCCCATTTTCATTTATTATAAAACTTTTTTTATTTATAAAAAGATGCGGGCTAGCACGTTGTATATCTATGCCAAATTTCAATTTGATAGGTATAGCATTTACTGAGAAAAACTACTACGAAACACAGACAGACAGTCACAGAAGACGTTTATTCAGTAAGTAGGCCGCACGGCCGCACTGTGCCGTCAGATTAAATCAGCTACTTTTATAGATGTAAATAAAAATGACAATTTGTTTATACGCACACTGCAAGCTCCACTGCCGCGGTCGACCAGCCCGGTGCAGAAGTTTGTGTCACCGACGTAGTAACTAAAACAACGGTAACATTTGAGTATGTATCGCATCATTCATCGAGTTCTAGCGTTTCCCTCCGAAGGGATCGGTGGCGCTAGACAACATGCACAACGCTAACGTAAACGATTATCGAAAACTGCCAAGATGTACGGAGTTGACATAAACGCTCGACAACACCATCTGGCAGCCTAAAAAGCCTTTTCCAAACCTTTCCAGGTATCCTTTGCCCGTCTGGTCCATAAGTTGCCGGCTATTTGTACTATGTCCTCACTCCATCTTTTAAGGGCGGATTCGACCAAACTGGAATAAGGTCTTATACCTATACTAGAGGACGCCCGCGACTTCGTACGCGTAGAATTAGTTTCCCGCTACTCCCCCCATTTCTTCCCTTTGGGAGTAAATTTTCGGAGAATCCTTTCTTAGCGCTCACTTTCATTATGAAAGGAACCCCTGTGCCAAATTTCAAGTTTCGGCTGTGCGTTGATATATATTATATATCAACGCACAGGTTTGCCTTTTATATATATATATATATATATATATATATATATATATAATAGAGATTAAACACCGAATTTGTATAGACTAATCTCGGATTAAGTCTTATTCCAGTTTGGTCGAATTGGCCCTAAATGGTCTACCTTTTCTTCTTTTTTTAGATATTGGATACCAATTCGTATTTTATTTGTGACCATCTGTCATCCATAGATCCCTGAATATGTCCTGACCATTTCTCTTCAGTGTCAGGATCTGTTTGACCGCATCTCTCGCCTTTGTTCTTTTCCATAAAAGTGAACATTTGACTCTATCTTTCAATTTGAGTTTCATGTAGCTCAATTCAATTCAATTCAATTCTTTATTGCTTTTTCATAATGGTACACCTTATTCTAATAAATAAGTAATAACAAAATGAACCCTGGATGGCACAGCAACACTAGGAGAGAGGAGGCATAAATAATTACTATATTATAAGTCATTTAACCATTATTAATTGTCGTAATGCGTTTTCTGTATATTGCTTTGTTTACTAGCACTTCTTTCAGTTTACTAATGAATATTTTTTCCTTTTTTTCTTCTTTTATATTTTCGGGTAATTTATTGTAATTTTTTATGGACATTATTAAAGGACCATCAGAAGTTAATTTTAGTCGGGAACGCGGGAGCTCCGTCCGTTCTATGCCTATTTGGTCCTTGATGGTTATTAAATGGTAAGTAAATTTAGAATCGACCACCAAGTTATCCACGTCTTATTTGTGTAAAATATAAAAAAAAGGTTTTGCGTGATAGGTTTTTACCAGTGACTTTGTTTTTTTTCTCTTTCGAAGTAAATAATTCCAAATTTTAATGATTAAGCCTTGCCGGGACTTTTGAATGCTACAAATATTTCAAGTTATAGTCTGCTAGCTTAAACTGTTCCAGAGGAAGGGTCTTGACAGACAAACTGGCAGACAGAAAGACGTACCGAGGGAGAACAATGTTATCTTATAAGGGTTCCGTTTTTATAATATTATTTGGCACCGAACCCTAAAATGGAGTAATCATTACCTAGAATAAATTTCCCGGCAGCTGTCTATGTCGTACACCGCCTCCGCGGCCGCCGACAGCGCGGAGCCCCGGGTCGCGGCGCCCTCGACCCGCTTCACCTGGGGGTTCACTTGATCACTAACTTGCCTCAGTGACAGATAAACACAGCTGTTAAAACTTTCAAGTACTATTATAAATTAAGAACTGAAGCAAAAACGCCTTAAAAACCTACAAAAGATGGCAAAATAAAGACGGGTCTCCTTGAAACACATGAAATACTTATATAATTATATCCAAGTCGGTGTCAAGTAAACCACTCGATATATTTCATACTTAGGCACCAAATAGACGATTTCAAAGGAGAACGGTAAATTTTAAATGCCGTTTAGTAGGTTCTTAACAACGGCAAATATTTCTAACATTCTTTTTTTGCTTTTTCTGATGCACTACTTTCTTTATTCTTCTTTCTACTCATATTTTCGACTTTTAATATTTATTATTTTAAGACTCTCGATGTAATTTATACAATTATTATGTATTTATAACCATGTTACAGCAGTATCGTTAAAAAAGAAATAGTTTATTTGTGACAAAACATAAGTAGGTGCTAAATTAACAAGGAATATAATTCAACAATGCATGGCTTGTCACGAAATGGTCACAACTCAGCGTGATGCTGGCAGAGCTAGCGCTGGTCTTCCGTTGTGACCATTTGGTGATGACACGGCGCAATGACGCCACGATCGCACACGCATCAATCGAAAGCAAAAAACCTAAAACAATAAAAAATAAACTTACAGATAAAACTTATAAAACCGGTCACGAAACCCCATAATGCCAAGTTAGTACAAGAGTCTTAGTAGTAGTAGTAGTCTCAGTTAAACCGGACAGACGGACACGCAAAACTATAAGGGTTCCTTGTTAACTACGAAACCCTAATAAGATTCCAACGAATTAAAAACCTCCTTTTTCAAAAGTAAAATAAAAATGGTAAGAATTAATCCTTACGTTACTAGTTTTCCACCCCAAAACAAAGATATCCCGAACATTCTCGGGGAGCGCGGCAGCCTCCGTGTCAAACGTGATTTTCCTGATCTCGTGGCAGAAATTGAGGCGTTCCTGCAGCTCGAGGATGACGAGGTTATTGCTGAACGAGTTGATGTCGAAGCGCGCGTGGAAGAACATGCGCCGCACGGGCACCAGCACGCCCGCGGCGCCCGCGAAGTCGCTGCCCACGCGCACCGCGAGCGACACGCGCGGCAGCCGTGGCACCTCGCGGAACCTGCGGGTGGAGCCACGGCGCTTCACAATTATTAAATCATCAGCATCATTATCATTAATCATCACCATCATCTTGACGCAACTAAATGGGCTCCTGGCGTCGGTGTCTGATGCGATTTGTTTGCGTGGACAACTGTGTGCCGTAAAGTCTTGAC
The DNA here is from genome assembly GCA_948252455.1 of Acleris cristana. Lineage (NCBI taxonomy): Eukaryota > Metazoa > Arthropoda > Insecta > Lepidoptera > Tortricidae > Acleris > Acleris cristana. Next base: position 12,607,991 of record OX411793.1, read on the forward strand.
TGGTCATGACGTACCAAACATGAAGTTTTGTATTTTCATTTAATGGTATATTATTTTAGTTTAATACTAGGAGTAAGTCTTTTACTTTCAAAAAATTATTAGAGGTGGCAATGTATTTTTAAAGGCCATTTTGGGAAAAAATGTGTTATATTTTCTTGCATTGTGAAGAAAAACACTATTCAAGCCTCGGCCAGGAAGGGCGGTTGCTGGACTTGTTATATTTAAGGCCACGCTAACTTATACTCGTCCCGCAAGGCTTTCCTTTCCGCTCTCTGCAGTAATGCACTATTGACCAAAGTCAAGTGCTATTGATTATTGATTATATTACAATAGGAGAATTTAAATACTACGTAATGTAGGTGTACTTAATTTTGGTAGAGAAAGAAACAATTGTAAAGAAACCTTCACGTTCAAACAGCTGAGCATGTGAGTGAGTCCGAGGAAGCCGATCTGTTCAAGATAAGATAACTATTAAAAGGAGAAAAAGCCCCGACATGGCGGCGACTGCTCAGAACTGATGTCTCTTAAACGTCCCAACCAATTTTCATGAAACCTAGATTTGTTCTATTCTGAACCAGCTTTTTTAAAAGTTGGAATCGGTTCACCCGTTATTTACCTACGAGCGCCGATGCCACAGACAAACACAAATATACACATATTAAACTTATAAAACCTCCCTTTAAGCGTCGAGGGTTACTAAAGGTGTGTTGGTGTGTGGGACGCACCGCCAGAGGCAGGAGGCGGCCGTGATGACGGCGCGCTTGGAGATGATGGTGCAAGCGCAGGCGAGCTCGCCGTCGACGTGCACGCTGCACACGAACGGGAACTCTGCGACGGACGCGGCGCGCCCGCCGAACAGCCGCCGCGTCGACGCCGCCGGCTCTGCGGGTTACTTCTCATTAGCCTAGTCCACATACAGAAATTAAGCATTCAAACAAGACTGACAAACTAAAACTGATTTCTATCTACGATAGAAAAAAAAAAGGTTGAATATACGAAAGACTGGATAATTTTAAGAGGCCACCTTTGGTGCCACACCCACACAAGAATGAAAAGACATGGCTTTATGTGCTTCCGCGTGAAGAATGTGAGATGGTGATAGTTCGCGCGTGCCTTGATAGCAGCGCCATATTCAATTAATTGCTGTTTACTTTAAAACCACAGAAAAAATGGTTTACCAGGATTAAGAAATTACATATACTTATTCAACTATTTAATCAAAAATCATCGTTAAAGAACAACGTTTCCAACGTTTTGGGTTTCGAAGATTCAACCATAATCATGCAAAAAAAGGTGTCATGTTTGAAAAATAAAACTATCGAGGAATTTATTTCTAATCGTGTTTTCACGTTTGCCAGTCTCAAGCAAATATGATCAAGTTTGAAATATCAAAAAAACAGATACAAAGGCGTTATGGTTATTAAGATTTAGATCGCGAAACACTCCAGACTTTAGCATAGGTGGCCTCTTAAGACTACTGATAATTTTCTTATTTAATGATTCTTCAATTTTGTTGAGCAAGAATTTTTATAATATTATTATGACGGATTTGATACTCACCCCACACTTCCACGTCTCGATCGACTTGGGGTCTCGATGGCGCGCGTGCAAACAGTTGTTTAGAATTTTCGAATAGAAGGTTACCGACGACTATCGCGGAGGTCAGCTCGGCTCCTCGTCTGAAGTTCCTCTCGAAGCGGACGAAGTCGAACAGAGCGCCTCCTCCGCGCTCGCGGCCCTGAGCTTCACCGTCGTCCACCACACCGTTGAACGCACTTCTCATAATTACTTCACTCTTATTGTAGTTTTTCCATTCCTTTTTGATAATTCTGTGTACAGTTTTGCTAATGACCAGAATGATGTATTTAGTTTTTTCATCATAATTTGGTGCTCTACTAATATTATATATTTCTTCATATTTATCAGCGTATATATCTTTCACATTTTGTATGAATCTGTGAATCAGGAAGTTGTCTGCCACGTGTTTCGACGTTGTGAAGTTGTTCCCGTTCTTGAGTTTGACGAATATGTCGCCGACCGTCGAGAAGATGTCGCTGACGACGCGCGCGCGGCGGAGGACGGTTCCACAATCAGGAGAAAACTGCAAATGGCTGGTGAACAAGAATTGAATGGAAATGACGACGAACAATATTACTTCATTTTTAGTCATGGTTTGATTTTGTATCTAGACTAGAAATATCTAATAAATATATCACTAATATTTACAAAAAAAACTACTTCTAATGAAATAAACAACTCAAACTAAATGTTTTATGGTTTCAATCGTAAAATATATACTTTTGCTATAAAATTTCGAAATCAAACATTGAATCTCGTAACCGAATTCAACTTGTGAAGCGATTATTTTATAACTCGGTATGTACTTAATAGAAATAAATCCCCGAAGATATAATGGCGGCCCCTTTTTGGGGTTTCGAAGTCAAACCAGCAACCCTTATAGTTTCGCCATGTGTGTCGGTCTGTATGTATGTCACAACTAGACGACGTGTTCGTTAAACGAACGTGGCGAAAAAAGCAAGACATAAAGTTACATAGAACAGACAGAAGATTACATATTACAGACGGACGAGAAAGTAGACATTCGTATTTTTATTACAGTTCTGAGTTTCACTATGAAGCCCTAAAAAGTAAGCAGATGAGCAAGTGGATCAACCACCTGAGATAACTGATGGGCGAGTGGTTAGGAGCCACAGTGAGCTGGATTCCCTGAAGGATTCTCAGTCGTATTGGATCGGGAATACTGATACCAATAGCTAAATAATAATTATTGCCTAGGGCTGGAAGGTAGAAAATTGCCTGACGAGGTGGTTGCTAATATTCAATCGCATCTTCAGATGGATGATGGCCAAGTTGCATCTAAGAGTGGTCCGATTGAGCTTCGGGTGGAAGTGGAGTCCTGCGACTGGTACTAACTCCCCAAGTTTGTTAATGTAGTCGCTGCCGACGCGCGCTTTGACGGATCTTGGGTCAGATTGCGGTGAGATGCTCCTGATGTGTTACACAAGGTCAGGTTGAAATGTTATCGTGTGCAGGTTGCACAAAACACGACTTGCCGAGCCACCACAAATGCATTATACGAACCCTCCAATCAACTTTTGTTAAAATCGTTGCTCTTCGAATTGGCATAATAAGAACTAGGAGGGGTTTGGCCTATCGTGTACTGACAATTTAGTAGGACACGGCAAACCAACAGGACCGTTTAACTTAAACTAATGTTTCTAAATTAAATGGGGTTATAATTTTGGTGGTCGTTTCCAATTCTGGGTTTATTTAATTTTTTCGGTTAATAAGGTGGTCGATTTTTGGATCGTATTTTAAAATCAAATGGGTTATAAATTTTGGTGATCACTTACTAGTTTTGGTAATGAAAAGTATATTCGTGTGCATTCTTATGTCTTCAAATCTTAGTGATAGAACACAAACGGTTGTTGTAAACCAAACGCAGTCCATTGGAGCAGCTGTTAAATTAGGTGTGCCACAGGGCTCTATATTAGGTCCTTTCTTATTTCTCATTTATCCCCACAAAATGGAGAGAAGTTTAAGTGGTATTTATTCCCAAACCAGGTAAGAGCGATTATACGCAGCCTAACTCATATAGACCAATAAGCCTTACGTCATTCCTACTGAAAACTCTGGAACAACTCTGTGACCGGGATCTCAGAGGCGGGGCTCTGGCGCATTATCCTCTTCATCACCAACAGCATGCCTATTGTTCAGGTAAATCAACAGAATCAGCACACACAGTGTCATTTCACCTATAGAAAATGCACTATCAACACAATCATCAGCTCTTGCAACCTTCATCGACATCGAGGGGGCCTTTGACAAGACGCAATTCAACAGCATTTTTCTAATATTATCATATCATAATTGTCTAAATTCAACTTACGTACCTACCTATATCCATTTTTACTGCTCGCTTATTAGAACAATTCTTGAGTATGGGTCAGTTCTATTGTCGCTTTACTATGAAGGGCACAGTACTTAATAGAATCGGAAAGGTCCAGAAAAGACTACTTAGCATTTATTTATTTATTTTTATTCTTTGTTATAAACTTCATCATGGTCTAAAGTTAAAGCCAACTGAAAGTAGGCTTGAAAAGTTTGATCTGCCATCCTTAGCTTCACACCGAAAGTGTTTTGAACTATTGCATCTTTATAAAATTCTGCACTAAAATATTGAAATTCCCACCCTTCTTTACCATCTTAACTTCCGCACTTGATTCGATCCCTCGCCTAAAAGATTTGGACTTCAAATATTGGGTCCTTACCTATGAAATTGGCGTTATTTTTACGTGATTTATTTCGTATGGAATTTATTCATTTAAATTTTAACTTCAAATTATTTTTAAATTTCATTAATACAGTATGTTACAAAGGTTTTAGATACAAATAATATGGTTCAATTTCTTACTTACTGTTAAAATTAAAGTGTGAATTCAACTCTTTTCATGTGCTGTGAGTTCAAGTGTTTCAATTACGCAGAGTTTTATGAAGCTAACTATTTTTAAATAATTCAGATATGTATAATATAGCTTAGAAGTGTCCAATATTCCTGACAGAATTTGGTTTGGTTTGCATTTGACGTTACTAAATAATCCGCAAAATTAAATGTATGAAAACCACCGTTTTCATAAAATTCTCCATATAAAACGCCAATTTCATAGGAAAGGACCTAATACATTGACACTGTTTGTAGCAATCTTTGATCTTTGAATATTTTTAAAGGTAAGTTACCTAAATTTAATAAAGAAATCCATGCATTTATGTATAAATTTATTACTAATAAAATTATTCAAGTAAATACAATTAATGCCCTGTTTAATTAGTCACGATCTCTTTACAAGTTTTTTTTGCAAATTTTCACTAAATAATTTCTAACGTTTTACTAACACAGTAAACCCTCAAATTTTGTTATTCCATTACATAACTAGCCATTATGGGCACACATAGGTAAAAGTTACAATCTAGATCTAAACTTTTCCAATTTCGACTATTACTTGTTTTGTGAGCCAAATAAATAAATAAATATGTTGACATCTCGTTGATGCATAAATTAATAGCTATGATATCTGTGAAAATGTTATGAATATCGAAAATGCTTTATTATTTATAAAAAGATTGTATTCGTTTATCCTTAAATCAAGATTCAGAACTAAATTTAATATAAAAATGGTTTTACAAGTAAAGGTCAACCTTAAAAATGGCCGCCCTGTAAAATTGCCGTTTTGAATTTATCGTAATATTCACGACAGGCACGGATAATAATTTTAACAGGGAGCGCATTTTTTCACATAACTTAAGTCCTATTATCGGAAGTCCGATTTTATTTTCATACCGTTCGTACTCTTCATTTTTTTTTAATACTAACTATCGGAACTCATAATCATCTGAATTCATAACGCCAATATTCATGGAACAGTACAATTTCAAAATTTCTTAAATATCTTACGTTTAGATAAGGTTAAGTTAGGTTAGATTTATAAAAATCCTCAAAAAGTAACAGTTTCTTAAAAAATGCATGAATTTGTGATAATTATGATTTAAAAAGTATGAACATGAAAGTATGAGGAAAAAAATTATGAAGAGTGATACATTATGAATAGATATTATGAATAGATATTATGAATACAAATCGGTAGGAAAACAAAAAACAGGAATTAGAATTTTATGTGAGCCAATATGGACCCTTTTAACAATATTTCGAACAAACTACATTATGCGAAATCAATTATTTCAAACATAAAAAATATATACACAAAACGTTAGCATGCGCAAAGTAATTATGTGGTGAAACAAAAAGGGGACAAAAAAGTAAGACGATCAAATTATATAAGTCTATTTTTACAAGGTCCGTTTTAGAGAAATCAGTAAATATTAACAAAATTTAAGTTAAGTTATTTGTATACCTAACGGCAAAACATAGTCTATGTTTTACAAATAAAATAATTTGAATTTGAATTTGAAAGAAAAAAGACTCTTCGAATGCTGCTCCTGTTCTGAAGTCGGTTCAAAAGTCCTGCCGTCCATCTAAGGAGACCATGATAAATGCCAAAGTAATGGCATCAATGTTCTGGTTATCCTAACATTTATTTCTTATTTAGAGCCCTTGGGGGGTTCATAAATGTTGTGAACTATGGGTTGTTTTCCAATTGCAAAAGTTGTAGTTTTACGTTGACACGTACAGTCAAGTGCAAAATATGTATCGAAAGAATCCTCTCATAACGTCTTCCTGCCCAAGAATTTTTGTTTATACTTCCGGTTTCTGCCCAATGTCCTCTACAAAGGACAATTTTACATATAAAATTTAATTTCCCGGGCAGAAACTATCAAATCGAATGTGTTCTTTATTAAAAATAGTAGGCAGGATGTGGATAAATATGTTCCGAAGTTCTTATAACACTGGAATAAGGTGCATTCTCATCATATTTTTACGCTTGACTGTACTAAATATATTTATGGAAAAACTCGTAATCGTCTTCTTGAAGCTTGCCAATCTAAATTATTTTAATCTAAGATGTCATATTGTGGAATAGAACGGAATCCCCTGATTTTATGTTCAGTTTTCATCATTTGGTGTACCTGGTCCATCTTTGCATTTGGAAATTTATTTTGACTTATTGTTCATAGCTTCTTTCGAAATTAAACGACTCACACATACGAGTGAACGGCAGCGCCGGCGTGTCGCTCTCGGAGGTCGGAGTGCTCGCGGTGCTGCGCGGCTTTATGTTCACGGAATGTTCCTTGTGATCGGAATCCTACGGTTTCAGTACCCAGTTAGGATTAAGCGTTTTTAAGGATTTTGTTGTAGATATTTTTGGATTAAGGTGTTTATATTTAAAGGTTTTATATTTATAGTTTCCGATGAATCCAAATAAACCAGTCTGAGTTTTCATAAGTTTCGGGTCAAGAAAAAACTCAGTGTGAAGGAAAGCGGTGGTTTTTTTTTTTGTTGTTAGTTTAAAAGTGTTATCTTCATATTCCGAAAAATAATTATCATCCTGTTCCTCATTTGCTCTGACGGATTTTAATCCAGTTTTGACAAGTCTATGGTAAAACTGCTTTTCATCAGCAGGGACTTCATCAGAATCAGGTATTTTAACCGATTGAGTATTTTTAGGGTTATGTTTATTAAAGGGTGGATTCTGAAATTAATAATTTTATAATTATATTATTAGTACGTATATAAAGAAAAAAAATCTAATTATGGAGTTAAGAAACTCTAAACTCTCTCTTTGCTAAAGAAGCAATACCTTTTAAAACATTATTTTGTATTTTATAACACGTTGTAATTGAATTGGCAACAAAAGGGTACAAAAAGAAGGATTGTTTGAACTATTCCAAAGTAATAGAATCAGTGGACTAGTCTAGAACGCCCACGAACATTCATCAAGCGGCACTGGCCCACCACAGTCACCGACAAGTACCTCCGGAAGATCACCCACCTGTCTGCAGCAGCCGAAGATTTAGGAGGAAGTGGTTGAGTGCACACACTTGGACAAGCTGTTGATTATATTCCCGAGAATGCAATAAATTAGAAACCTGCATGAGGTTCGAGGACGTTAGGTAGCTCGAACAATCCTGGAAGAGGTCCGTGCTCGTTGAGACGCAACAACTGGGCGTGGAAGGGAAGGAGTTACGGAAAGAGATGGGTGACCTGGCTCAGAATAGATAAGCATAAAGAGAACTTCTTTTGGGCCCATTCACCACGAAGGAGTAAGAAGACCGTGCTCGTTGAGACGCAACAACTGGGCGTGGAATTGAAGGAGTTAGGGAAAGAGATGGGTGACCTGGCTCAGAATAGATAAGCATACAGAGAACTTCTTTTGGCCTCATTCTCCACGGAGGGGTAATAGAGAGAGAAAGAGTACAAAAGTCAAACTGGTTGGTTTAAAGCTACGTACCTCTTTGAAGACGCTCTTGATCCAGTCAGCGTAGAAGCCGAGCTTGGTGAAAACGGTGGGCGCGTCGCAGCGAGAGGCGCCGAAGCTGGCCACGCCCATCAGCGTGCGGCCCACGACCGCCGGCCCACCCACGTTGAACTACAACGTCACAATCTCGTCATCACTTCAGCTGAAACTTGATCACTATTAAGGGCTCTGTCACTAAAGATCTCCTGGACGGTCGGCCCTATGCTACTCTCATCCAGTACTTTTTTGTGACACATACAATCACGCTTCTTTCCCGTAGGGGTAGGCAGAGACCACTTCAAGCCACTTGGTACTATCCAGACAAACTTCCCTCGCGTCCTTCACATTCATAAGTTTCTTCATACTCATCCTTCAATGTCCCTTTCACATTTCATATCTACGACACTTATTACATTTGATTCACCTTGCGTTTTTTGTCGCTGTGGCCACCACTCCAGAACCTTTATTTTAACGGGAATCAGTTCTACTAGCAATGTGCCCCGCCATCTGTGGAACTAAAGGCGACACTTGTCTAGTAAGACAAGTGTCCATCTGTCTAGTATTACTAAGAAGATTGACAAAAAGAGGCACGTAAGTTTAGTTAGTACCTAGTCATAGTCACTAAATGCTACCACTGCTTCTCTGCGCAATACTTACTTGACAGGCTCCGCCGCTGTTGTTGTCAGAGCTGGCGCAAAAATGCTTCTTGCTGACATACGTCCTGGAACGATGAGGTTACTCATGGGTCTTAAGTCATGGCTTCCGTCTTATTAGTCGAAAAGCCAAGAGGGTTCCATTAGTCGATAGATGCAAAATACATTTCAGAAAAGAGGTACCATAAATGACTTTAAATGTTGATCCACCATAGAAACTTGTCATATTAAGTGCGTCAAGTGACGAGATAGATATCATATAGGAATTAATCGTTGGTTTTATGCGAATAGGTTTTATAGTGGTTCATTAATTAAAGTCCGTCGCCCATCCAATAACGATCGATCGTCAATCGACGCCTTCAAGACTAGGACAATCAGTCGATGATTGACATCGACCAATCTGATCATATAAGTTAAACCTTAATTTACTTGTGATTTGCCACTGCAATACATTTCAAGGCTCTTAGTCATCGGGGAATACCCTGGGGTTTTGATGAGTAAGTCACTCAGTCAGTTCCGTATCAAAATACGCCGTATTAAGAAGTTACTAACTTTTATGGGATGATTTTGATTATACGTAGAAACTTGATTTTTAATAGGTTTTAAAGTCGTGGATTATATAATCTGTAAAAAATAAAACTATCTGGACTGAAAAATAAAACTAATGAGATTGGAAAGAAGGGCCTGAATGGGTTAGACTTAGAGAATACACACTGCGGGCCGCTCATCTTATTTTCAAAGTTTTCCGGACACAACACACTGCCGTGTGTCTAGATGCATGTATCCGTGTCTTTTGTGACCCTTTGTCGGTAAGCTATACAACTTGATAGATTTTAATTTGCTAGGTATCGTTCGATTATCGTTCAATTAGCATTCACTAACTTAAGGAGTGTCATAGGCTATATAAAAACCCCCGTATTCTGATGCTGCAGAGTTTAACAAAAGCATTCCATTATTCTTTAGTGTTTTGGTCGAAGTGCATTAAATGCTGAAATTAAGTAACAACCTCAAATAGGGCCTTATCGGATTCTAACGCCGGAAATACGGGTGTGTACACCTTCATGATTCCGAAGAATCATAATTCCGAATTTTCATTATGCCGAATGCAAGGGTTTGATAGAAGACTGATTTTTAATATGGCTGATTGATAATTTTAAAGAAAATAAAATTTAAAAACTTAAGTATAGCAACAAAATTATGCCCATAATGAAAAATTACAATTAAAAATAATATTTTTACTACGCTAAAAAATACTTTATTAGTAAAACCAAGAGCGGTGGCTCGCCCAAGTGCTGGTTAGGTTAAGAAAATATAATATTGTGGGTAACGTTGGTTTAATATTGCGCTAATTTATGACTAGATTTTAAATCTGCTTATAAATCATGATCGATGCCTATATTTTATCCGTACGCAAGGATCAATATTATGATGGATTAAATTAATATTTCATTCATTTTCAGCAATACCTTCCTCCTATTAATTAACTTTATATGTGGCCACCGTAATTGGTATAAAATCGTGTTTGTTGAAATTGACCGAGCTACAGTTACTCGTACTACCTGGAATATGTATGTTTGCATTTCTTCAAGTCCTGCAGGTCCAAACGGGCAGACGAAAGTTTTTGGTCAGACCCGTCATACTTGTAACCGCGCTCTGACAAAGGCTAAAGAACCAAACAAACAGTAACAAAATAAGTAGATACCAAACATATAAATAAAAACAATGGCAAAAATTGACTTAACCGAAAACGCTCTGAAATATTTTGAGCTCTTTGAGAGTTCTTCGTCAGTTCTTGTGCTGGAGTTTCTTGCGGCGCTTCTTCTCCGCAATGATGGTCTTGTACAAAGCACTAGTAGATTCACTCCATATTACCGACGTGTAAAAGAGCCCTCATGTGGCCAATATACTGAATAAATATTTTGAATTGTGAATTTTTGAATTTTGAATTATTTGTAAGAATAAAAATTTCAACATTGTTATAAAGTAGAGCTTAAATATGAGGAGGACAAGTGCGTCCACAACAGCGGTGCACACTGCTCATTGTACACACACACACACGCAGCATGCCGCGCCAGCAGTAACGCTGTCCTCAAGATCATTGTATCGCGCAGACTTGTTGTCGATTGAGGTAAGGCTACATGCTGCCCGAGGAACGAAGGCGGCGTATTGCACCAACTTACTTCAATCGCTTCGCGGTACTGGCGTGACATTCAACGCCGCACTAGGAACCTCGTGTTGTCAAGGCTACTAAAATGTGACGTGACGCAGTTCCGAACGAGCTCACTCTTCTTAACGCCCCTATACGTTACAGGGTCCCCAAACCCTAACAAATGATTCCAAAGCATAACCAAGTACCACGCGTGTGTCTCACTCATCCCATTATTTTAACCCACCTTTTAGCCTCCTAAATTTAATGTTTTCTTTTTTCTTTTTGTGTTTACTCATAAACAATTTTTTTTTTGCCATTGGCGGGCATTTTATGACCTACTTATTTCTTTTACTTCAAAAGAGACAATTGTTAAAGTTTAAAGGTATAAAGCTGAACAGAGTAGCCAGTAGCTTTCTGGAATTGCATTATAACTTCAATAATTAGTAGGAATCCCCAAAAGTTTAATAAACTTACCTTTTTCTCGCCCCACCCCAATATTAATATCTGCTTCAAATCAGCTGGTAGATAATCAGCTGTCGTGTCATATTGTATAGCAATTATCTTTCCATACTCAAGTTGCATTCGCTTCTTCAACTGGATGATGGCCAAGTTGCATCTAAGAGTGGTCCGATTGAACTTCGGGTGGAAGTGGAGTCCTGCGACTGGTACTAACTCCCCAAGTTTGTTAGTGTAGTCGCTGCCGACGCGCGCTTTGACGGATCTTGGGTCAGATTGCGGTGAGATGCTCCTGATGTGTAAGACAAAGTCAGGTTGAAATGTTATCGTGTGCGGTTGCAAAAAACACGACTTGCCGAGCCACAACAAAATTAAATGTATTATACGAACCCTCCAATCAACTTTTGTTAAAATCGTTGCTCTTCGAATTGGCCTACTAAGACCCAGGAGGGGTTTGGCCTACCGTGTACTGACAATGAGTCTCAGTGGGACATGGCAAACCAACAGGACCGTTTAACGGTGCTATGACTTTAACAACCAATATTTATACTCAAATACTTATGAGTATTTCATCGACATAAGTCTACAATTCTCAGAAATTCTAGCTAGCTATTTAGATCTTTGTTATCACCTAGCTAGACAACCTTATTACGATGGCATAAAATCTTATACAAACTTATTACTTATTTATGTCGATGAAACACGGTCTTTACATACACACATACAAGCAATGTTTAGAATTTTCTGAAAATGACAAGCCTTCAGTAGAAATTAGATCTCTGTGAAAATAAATACGTTCGAGTCAAGAAAGGAAGGTAACGAGCTTACGCGTCAACCGGTAGTGGTGGCTCATAGATGTTTGCAACCTCAAGATGACACAAGTGTTGGCTAACTTTAAGAGCAAGATGTATTGGCTCACAAAATAATGAGTTATCATAGAAATAATGTTGTGATCTCACGGTATGAGGCCGGAGGCCGACGTGATGAGCAGGTCGACGCGGACGAGTGAGCCAGCGCACACGAAGCGGCCGCGCACGTGCAGGCTGGCCATGAAGGTATAGCGTGCGACCCTGGTGGCTGTCCCGTTGACGATCCGCCGCGCGTACGCGCCCTGACCCTTCTGCTCCGGCCCTGATAAATTTTCAAGCAAGCATTAGTCCGTTTAATATGCCCAAGTACCTAAATAACAAACAGAAAAATGAATAGAAATTAAATTTAATTCTTACATTTGTTACCCGGTCGTACCCCTAGTAATTCGTAGGGTGAAGGTGTACTTAATGTCAAATGAAAACCTTTCGCTAATTTAATGAATTCGATAACTACTCTATTATGACTCGTATTGTGGGAATTTCTCTTATTATTTAATAAATATTTACTGACTTTAACTTTTTGCATCCTTATCATCTCTCCAATAACTTTGTCGATATTCGAAATGTAAACTCCAGTTTTATTACTTGATGTACTTTTACATTTTATAGAAATATTTTGATAAATTTTATCGTTTTTTTTAACCGTATCTTTAACAAAATTGTTCAACGACAAATAATGTGCCATATTTTTTGATTTCGTGAAGTTTTGTTTAATTTTGAGCGTAGCGAACACGGCGTCGATGGTGGCCAGTATCTGGTGGTGGGCTGGCTGGAAGAGGCCCTGCGGCTCGGGAGACGGCTGGCTCGATTTCACTAATCCGAACAAAGTAAAGAACAAATTTATCACTTTAATATTAGACATGTTGTGTTTAAAATAATTTTGAGGTATTGGTTTATAACTAAATTAGTGAATGTTTCTTTATAAACTAGCGATAGTAACGGAATAAAACAGTTAAAACAAATTGGGTATTTTTAAACTCTGTTGCACGATTTCGCAATTTCAATTACCACAGTCATATAAAACACATCAGTTTGTTAAAGTCGTTACATATACGATAACTCGGCAGCCATGCGCATGTTGCACAACATTCCCACAAGTTTCGAAATCTCAAGAAATAGGTAACTAAGAAATTTGCCAGAACATTTGAGGGCATTGGGAATGTTCTCTTTCTATATAAAATTGACGATTATTCTTCGCGAACAACAAGTTCGTGAGGATTTCTCGTAACTAATTTTGAGAGTTTGAGAAGTTTCTCGTCAATCTGACGCCGGTATCGTACCGTGCGTGGCACCAGCAGCGTCGCGCCCTCTCTTTTCTCATCAATTGGCCAGTAGAATAATATATATTACTTTTCTAATGATGAGGCTCTGTTTGAACCCCACACAGGAACACATAATTGCGAGCACTGCTCCTTGATGGTAGGTTAAAGCCTTGATAGCATTTCAGACTGCGTAAAAATCTTTACTTACAAAGAAAACCGGGCAAGAGCATGTCGAGGCAACTGCCAAGTTAGGGCTCAAAATGCATTTGTCTCAATTAATTGGTTTGACCGTCAACAATCCAGTGCCCTAAAAGACACCTTTTAAACAACTTACTTATCTAAATAAAATATTGCAATTGAATTAATTAATATCGAATCTAGCGCCAAACTTACAACCTATTCAGACAATACTTTTGGTTGCCTAAGAGAACTCGGCAATTTTTAGGGTTCCGTACAAAAATGGAAAAAAAGAAACCCTTATAATGAGACTTCGTTGTCAGTCTAGGTCTGTCTGTCACAGCAGGTTTTCTCAGGAACTACAATTGCTATCAACTTGAAATTTGGCATAGTTGAACAACTTGCTTGCCTGCATCTGTTTTTAGTCAAAATAATATTAAATTAATTTTATAAGTAATTGAAAAGGGGTCTAGAAAACGAAAGTCTCGTTGAAAACGAAAGTTATTTGATTATAGCAAATAGGGTGTCATATGATAGGGCTTTTTCTTCACATTTCAAAAGAATTTTATTTTTGGAATGAATGAATAAATGAATGAATGATATTTATTTTCCAAAGTAAGTCACAGTATACATCGCATGTTACGTCAAAAGTACAAGAGATTACATTGGAATCGTCAAAAATATACACGAATTTTAATAAAATCAAAAATATAAGAAGTCAGGATAACAATAACAATACAAAACTAAGGAGTTATCACTGTCAAGGATCGTCTTAAAAATATAGCATGCAACCAAATTAGCAAGTTTTTAAAAATAAATAATATAATAAGTCAAAACATCAGAAATAATACAACAACACATATTAAATCAAAACACTTTAAATAATTTATATACCTAATTATAAATTAAGTTCCATAAACTCTTTAACTGAGTATAATGGATTTTCCAATAAAAGGTTTTTCAGCCGGCGTCCAAATGCTTCGTCGGATGGCTCATTCCTAAGTTCGGAGGGTAGACGTTCGTAAAAGGTGGGACCAATCACGCGCGGGTTCTTCCCTGCAAGTGCCATTCGACGGGGAACTGTTCTCAAACGCCCCGAGTGGCGGAGCTGCTTGCCGACTGCATGCACGCGGGCGAACATGTTAATATTTTTTCTGACGAACATTACAATTTCGTGAATATAAAGTGAGTAGTGCGTCATGATGCGGTGCGTCACAAAGAGATCCCTGCAAGAGTGTTTAGGTTTCACTCCAACTGATGTACGTACAGCACGTTTCTGCATTAGCATAACTCTGTTGGCATCCGTGGAGTTTCCCCATATAAGAGTACCGTACGACATAAGGGAGTGAAAATGTGCAAAATATACTTGCTTCAGTGCGTCATCCGAGATGAGGACCTTTAGCTTTCGCAACGCAAAGACCGCACTACTCAGTTTACCACACAGTTCATCGACATGGCACTTCCAGTTAAGGTTCGAGTCCAGAGTGAAACCAAGGAACCTACACTTGTCACATATAGGCAAGTCATATAGGAAATGTACTTTTTGTATTATACCTAAAAATGTAAAAAAAATGACTGTTTCCTCCCCCGCCCCCTTATCTCCGAAGTTTATTAATCAACAAAATCTGAAAAATCCTACCGTATAGATAATTAGTTATATTTAATGGGAAAAATAAAATGAAGTGTTCATTATTTACAGTTTTTGAGAAATAACAAAAGTCTTTGAAAAATTTGGGTTAATTTAGTGTTTCGTCTCATTTTTATTTGCTTTAACTTAACTTTTAAAAGAGATTGCCGTAGTTTTAAATCTAATCAGCCAGGCATACTTTTGCTCCCGGTCTTTGATTTTAATATTTAGGTACACACTATTCAGATCACATACAACGTACACTTTAAACACTTCTTTAAAATATAATACATTCTTAATTTACACGCAATTTATACAGTTAGTAGGGTATAAAATGTTTATAAACTGGTTGCATATGACAGTTTTGTGCAAATATTAATTGCATTATAAGATCATTCATTTGTCATACAATTTACTAAAACCAGAAGGTTGTCTGTTGGTCTCTTGGTACGCGTCATGCCGAGTTCTTGGTAGCAATGTCGAGAAGCGACGTTGACGTTACGGCTATCAACGAGACGTGGCCCCGAGAGGGGCAAGAGGCGCGCGCGCCCTCGCCGCCCGGCTGCCGCCTGCGCCATGTCCGCGCCCTGCATACATCCGCGCCCGCGGCGGCGGGGTCGGGTTCTATATCAAAAAAGGCGTGTTCGTCTGATTGGGGTCCATATTGGCTCATATAAAATTGGTCTTTAGATTTTTTATACAAATAACGATTTGTGTCTATACTCATCATTTCTTCGAAAAATTTTGCTCATACTTCATTTCTTCGAAAAATTTTGCTCATACTCATCGCAACTCCTAATGAATTTTTTTAAGAAACTGTTACTTTTTGAGGATTGTTATAAATCTAACCTAACCTAACCTAATTTTATCTACACGTAAGATATTTAAGAAATTCTGAAAAGTGTACGGTTCCATGAATATTGGCGTTATAAGTTCAGATGAGTATGAGTTCCGATCATTAGTA
Source organism: Acleris cristana (assembly GCA_948252455.1). Classification (NCBI taxonomy): domain Eukaryota; kingdom Metazoa; phylum Arthropoda; class Insecta; order Lepidoptera; family Tortricidae; genus Acleris; species Acleris cristana. Next base: position 12,624,079 of record OX411793.1, read on the forward strand.
TAAACATTTTTTATGAAGAGTATGAGGAGTGATCATTATGATGTAAAATGTTATGAGAAAAATTTTCGGAGTTCCAATAATCGGAGTTGCAATTTTATATGAACTTTGGCGCACCCGTCTGATTGCCCGTCCGCCCGCCCGACATGTTGAGCAAATGTGGCTAGGGCTTAGTATAAATGGAGACAAAATCGTTATCGGCACTGCTTACCGTCCTCCGTGTTTAAACGTTGACACCTTTATTGATGCGCTAAGTGAAGCTGTTTCATCGTTTGGAAATTATGACATTGCTATAATATAATATAATTGCTATAATATAATATTATTATTACATATAATAATATAAATATATAATATTAAAAAATATAAATCTATTCAATACCCAGCAAGTGAACACGAAAAAAAAGTGATAGACTTTTAGACTTTTAGACTATTAGACTATTAGACTTTTAGACTGGTAGACTTTTGAATTGTAATTGTATTGTGTTTTAAAGTGTATTTGAATTGTATTGTATGAATTTGCCGCATTATGTCGACAAGCCCACTCACTTTACAGAATACAGTGAAACATTAATCGTAGTCATCTGCTCTAATACGCGCAAATCTAAACTGTCATTGTGAGTTAAACATTAAAAAACCCAAACAATCCCCAAAACGGATAGTAAGACAAATTGCACTAATAAATAAATACATACATAGATACATACATAATTATATGAAGATACGAAACATTACAGATAACGCAGTCGGAAAATCAAGATGATGTCAATTCTACCTGCACAGAAATTCGCGAACTTTCTTTTTAAAGGCAAACCTATTCGGAGCTTGCTTGATATTAAGGGGAAGGTCGTTCCAATGTCGAGCTGCCTGAAGGGCGAAGGAGTCGGACATAAAACCTGTGTGGTGAAGAGGGATCGAATGCGTAAAATTGTCAGCGGATCGTACCTAGCTGGCGGATGTGGGTGGAACTCAGAAAAAGACACTAGATTCTCAGGGAACTGTGGATCGTATAGAATATTATAAATGAAACAAATTAATCTAATTTTGCGATGTTGACAAATAGGAAGCCATTTAAGTTGAGAGTGGAAAGAAGACCCATGAAAAAAAATTACGAAGACAGAAAACAAAACAAATACAATTATTGAGACGGCGATCAAACTTATCGAGTTGTCCCTCGCTCAGGTCCGGATAACACACGTCAGCGTACTCAATGATGGGATAAAATAATGACTGCACAAGGAATACCTTGGTCTTAATAGGCAAAAAGTACTTTAGTTTATTAAGATAATGAAGAGAGCCCATGGATTTATGACTTATTTCATGTGTTCTCCAACTGAGGGAGTTGTCTAAATAAATTCCGAGATCCTTGACACTGGAGCTAAATAGGATATCAATACCATTAAAATTTGGTGGCTGAACAGCATCAGGGTTAATTTTATTCAGCTGCCCAGAACTACCAATGATAATAGCCTGACATTTGGTAGGGTTAACGAATAATCCAAACTTTTCGGACCACTTTAGTATATGTCGGAGATCGTCATTAATCTTGTCGATGGTAAGTAGAACACATGAAATTAATTTTATACTAGGCTATGAGATCATTGTTCTTAGTAAAATGTAAAAAATAAGGTTCCTTTACTGGAAAATCACTTATTAATCGGTTCAGATATTTATACAACACGTCACAGTCAGTCAGGGTACTAATGATAAAAAAAATTACATCTACCATATGCAATTTTGATATTTGAAAAGTGGTGCAAGTCATCCAAGTAAGTGTTATATTACAATAATGGGCCCAAGTGAGTACCATGCGGCACGCCGGAAGGGATTTCCAAGTCTGACCTGCATTGTCCCAGCACGAACACCTGGCGCTTATCAAATCAACTCATCACTCGCCTATGCACACATCATAATGTATAAATAGGCAATGTAGCATTTTCTCATGATAATGGCGTACAATAGTTACAACTCTAAAAATGAACCATCAAGACAAAACTTTATATCACACACATAAACATAACATTTATTAAATACACAAGGTAATAAAAACAATTCAACATATTTTCAATGAATTTTATTTAGATAATTAGAAAAACATAAAACAACGGGTCTCCCAGCGCAGCTTATGTAGGATGCCTCTTGAATAAACATTAGGGAATAAATTATTTAACATATTAGTCCTCTGCCATCTGAACCGCCTCAGCTAGAATTTTGTAAACATTATATTTCGAAATACCTTTGAACAGATCTTTTGACAAGTTATTCGTGTTGGATATATTTTCGGAATTCTTATACCCCTCAACGCTCATTCCCTGGGGCCTATTAAGATTTTGATATCTTACACTATAATATTCTTGCTTTTCACTTTGGTTCTCACCTTCGCTTAAATTTAGCAAGTCTTGTAACTTTCCATTTTGAATTACATTTCTGTTTTGTAAATTTTCCGCCTCAACCGAGGTAATAACTTCTTCTTCGAAATTTTCAAGTAACTGATCTATTTTCTTATTTATTTCTTGATCCGAAGAAATTTTTGAAGCAGGCTCATCCTGTTCCGTTAATTTTGGTTGATTCACTCTCTTTTTTAGAACCCCAATAGCCAAATCTTCTCGTTTAGAATATGGCCCGTTCAGCGGAACAGTCTGTGGACGTCGCGGTCGAGGTAGAGTTACATTAGCAGCGACTTTGTCCAAATCTAATTGAGGTAACTGCTTCAATTCAGTATACTTCGGAGCAAAATTTGTGTAAGTTATGCTTGGTGCATTTTTTTTCATATAAAACTGTTTGTTTTTTTGTAAATATTTGAAACGTTCGGAAGTTGCGTTTATGATAGTACCAGTTTTATCATTGTTTGTAGTGAATGATTTTTCGAGTTCGTCACCGTTTCGTGATCGAATAAACTGTTGTTTTGATTTGACTGCATTACGTTCTAAACGTTCTATTTTGTAATCTATGCTTATAGCAACAGTGGGGTAGCTATAAGGCTGACGCGTAGGTATTCCGAACCGAGTGTTGTACAGGGGTTGGACTAACTGTTTGGCGCCAAATAGAACTTGATTGCGTCCTAAATTTGTGTTCATTCCAGTGTGGAACATAAAAGGGCGTCGCGTCAATTTCTTGGGCCGATTCTTGTACGGCAGATTAAATTTTTTATCGGTAGATTTCACTGCATAGCGTTGTACGGGGTCTAGTTGTAAGTCCTTGCTCATGGTGGGGTTGAACCAGTAAGGGCTCCGCGTGGCCATCTTCAACTTGCGCAGCGGTTGAAAACGCTGTTGTTCACTTAACTTTACTGTATTGTATTTGAAAAGGTCCAATGCAACGTTCATGCTCATAACAGTCTGGTAACTGAAAAGAGGTTGCGTAGATTTCTTGAATTCGGTTCCGTATAGTGGTCGAAAAAGTTGTTCTCGACTAAATTGATTTTTATTTTGTCTTAAATTCGTATCCTTCAAAGCTTGGAAGACATGAGGATATTGCCATAAAGCCGACTTTTCTTCACTAAATTTGACTCCATTCCGTCCTGAATTCAAACCCATTGTAGTCTGGCCTAGATAAGGTTTTCGAGTTACTTTTCTAAACTTATTTCGATGTTGCGATGTCATAAACTGTTCTTCACTTGATTCGACATAACTAGGTATTATATCTTTTATCGGTTCCCCTTTGAACTGTGATTGTTTAGTGCTCACGGTAGTGGAAAAGGTATAAAGTTGTCGTAAGTCATTTTGGTACTCATCCACTTGTAGGATTGGTTGTATATGTTTAGCAACTTTAACCCGACTCGAGTTCTTGATGGTATAGAAGTTATTATGCAGTCGGGTGGTCGGTTTCGCATAGTGTTTTCGTAGTTTCTGAAAGATCAAAAAGCCATTTATTTCATTTTTTCCTAGAAATATTAGAAATGTATTTCATTTTTCAATTCAAATATGTTTGACCGTAAGGCCAGCCAGTTTGGAGCTGACCCTTACAGGTTCTGAACTCCTGGTAACAGGATGACTAAAGACCTTGCTCTGAATGATAGTCAAATAAGAACAGCTTGACGAATTGGATACCTTCATGAGACTTGACTATAAACACTTGACGACGCGTTAGTCTAGTTGGTATTGACCCTGCCTATGAAGCTAGACGTTCCGGTTTCATTGTTTTCTATGTACTTAAGTTTTTATTTCTCTTTTTTAGTATTTATATCGTTGTCTAGTACACCCATACAATACAATACAATACAAAACACTTTATTGTTCACCAAACAAAAACATTACAGAGAAACAGTACAATTAAAAAACAAACCAAATAAAAACCTAGAGCCTAGAGCCTTAGTTTGGGACTAGGTCAAGTTGTTTTAGGTTGTCTTGTGATATGTTTTTATTTTATTATTTATTTACCCACAAATTACTAACAACGACGATAGGGGATGAAAGTGGACGGACGCCTCTAGCTTTTCTGAGATTTGTTAATACGGTTTTTTATTCATCAGCTATAGAAGCTGGGCCCAAACTCGTAAACCTAAAAAGCTAAGCCTGTCCATACATAAGATAATACTTGGATTGAGACGATATTTTACAAAAATCATAAAACTATTGTACGTAAAGACGTAGGGAAGTGACGACGCCATCTCCCTACTAATAGTGCAATCAGTGACATAAAGCAGCTATTGGCGAGCTGTTCATGAGTAACGACACCACGGACCTAAGGTTTCCCGAGGGAAGTCACTGTTCCTCATTTCTGTATTCATATTAGTCTTCAGGATATTTACAATCGCACCAAACTTCAAGTCCGCTCTGTACAATGCAATGATTTGCGTCGTGGAATCAAACTAAAGGTACAATGGGGAGGTCAACAGCTAATCAGGCTAATGGTAATCATTTATATTTGGCATATAACTATGTTTATTTAGAGTTATTATATTTAATATAATATAATACAATTAAAAGTTAAAACTAAACTTATTTAAATTAAAATAAAAACTAAGCTACTCAAATATTAAAGACGTAAATAATAATCACCACTATAAAAAGAACACCCCCTCTAGCAGGTCCGCTCGCGGCATGGTCCCTATGACACTGGCTGCGTTACCTCTCTGGATAGCTAGCCCAATCCTTTGGGAGAGGTAAGCACCAGCTCTAGGATCTCCGGAGGTGTCTATGAGCCGGGATGACAGGGCCTTAATAAAGCTTTTCATATCAGCTGACCAAGGTCCCATGGTCTCCACTGCAAGCGCCACAAATTCATAATTATTTAATAATGATGAATATTTGCGGCGCTTGTTGGTTTGGGCCTGATCAGCTGCTGCACCGGCCCGATTACGGGTTGACTGGACGTGGGACAGGGCGAATGTGTCAACACACGTCGCGTCCCACACCAGTGCCCTACCCAGTTTCCACGGCACCAATGTAGCTCCGTCTGGTCGCTTGCCATCGTCTCTATGTAAACCTGCTGGTTCCAGGACAGCTGGTACAGAGGCAGTGGCAAGCGAACGACGGATCAGATCATTAATTGTGCCATGCCGGTACAAACGGCCGGCACTTCTAAAGCATGAAAGGCCATGTCGTCCCAGCTCACTCACTTCCTTCCCGCACGTGCAAGTATGAGGTTCACAGATTCTAGCTCCAACCCGCAAACTTATTGCTATGCGCAAGCAGCTTGGGTCCAAGACTGTGCCTATATTGCGGGAAGGAAGAGCGTGGAGCCAGTGACCTGATTCGCCTGCAGAGACAGCGAGAAGACGGGCGCGATCTGAATCGTCCGGACTATTTTGTATGGGGAGGTACAAGTAGTTAATATTACTTACATACTGTAGTTAATATTATGTAATTTTACGCTTACGTAGTCGCGGGCGTCGTTTAGTCATACATACGTTCTTGATGATTTTCCCGATCCAATCAGAGTAGTAGCCGAGTTTGGTGAAGACGGTTGGGGAGTCGCGCGCGCCACAGGTTGGGGAGCCGAAACTGACCACGCCGGCCAGCAGGCCGCGCACCACGCCCGGCGCGCCCACGTCGCTCTGCCGCGGGGGGAAGGTGTTACATGGGTAAGACAACAGGCGAGCCGCGCGATTTTGGTCAAAAATATTGTGAGTCGCCGACATAAATTGGCCTAACCTAGCGCTAATACCTAACATTATAAAACAAGTTATTTTTGCTTTTTTCAAGGCGGTTTTTGTTTTTTTTATACATTTATTTTATTTTATACTTTTAAGTCATCATAATAAGCTGTTATGTAGTCCCACTTCTTAGTTGATATAAACTTTATATTTACTAGTAGATTCACTCTATGTTACCGACGTGTAAAAGAATCCTCATGTGGCCTATTTGCTAAATAAATATTTTGAATTTTGAATTTTAAGTCATTTCAAGCCATATTTAAGCAATTAAATTTTCTTCGGTATAGTCGCTCAGTTATTTTAATTTAGATATCTTATCGCCACTCTTGAAATGGGTACCGTTGAGGAGTTCCGGTAGCCATCTGTGGTCTTCATCATCAGTTCCACTTCACCAAATGATACTTTCTAAATGCGAATGCTGGACTTGTTCCTAATAATACTTAAATCGATATATGTACGAAAAAAGTTAAAGAAATTGGTAATTTTAAACGAACTGCACAATTACAAACTATAAAAAGTAAAACTCAATTTTCGATTACACGGTTCTCAAAGTGTACAATATGTCTCCGTGTATACCAACTGAGGGCCCTGCCAACATGCATTACGCTAATTAGCGTTTCTATTCGTTTCGTTTTGTAACCAATCGCGTCACTGGTAGATCACGTGACTTTTCGTATCACGGCATCTACAAGTGACGCGATTGGTTTAAAAACGTAACGAATAGAAACGCTAGCTAGCGTAATGCATCTTGTCTAGCCCCTCTGATCCCCATACTAGGCAAGCCTGTATCGTGGGAGGCCAAAGATTCAATTTGCATTGAGGTTTTCGGTTTGACAGATAATCATTACCTACTTACTACACCATTCTAAACTAATTGTTTAATACGTTACCTAATACCTCTTTTGCATCGCTTACTTATTGTTCGATCTTTACACATTGTCGCTTCCCGTTAAATAACTATGCCTATAATATTTGTGGAATTCACTTCCTTACGGATTCCCTCCTCAGATTTAGATTTGGTGACAATGGAACCTTTTTAAAAGAATATTGTATGAAACCAAAAAAAAACAATCGGTCCCCAAGTGACGGAGGAATCGGTGAATTAATAATAATTATAATACATAGGCCTTTTCATCTATTTCAGATGATTTAGCACTATGAATAAAAAAAATACATACAGTAGAATATGGAACTTCCTCCTTGGAACTAAACTTATTTAAATTAAAATAAAACTAAGCTACTCAAATATCAAAGATATAAATAATAATCACCACTATAAAAAGAACATCCCATCTAGCAGGTCCGCTCACGGCATGGTCCCTATGACACTGGCTGCATTACCTCTCTGGATAGCTAGCCCAATCCTTTGGAAGAGGTAAGCACCAGCCTTAATAAAGCTTTTCATATCAGCTGACCAAGGTCCCATAGCCAATTCATCATTATTCAATAATGATGATTTTTTGCGGCGCTTGGATGATTACGGGTTGACTGGACGTGGGAAAGGGCGACTGTGACAAGCCACGTCGCGTCCCACACCAGTGCCCTACCCAGTTTCCACGGCACCAATTTAGCTCCGTCTGGTCGCTTGCCGTCGTCTCTATTAGATGCAAACCTGTCGCAAGCTTATTGCTATGCGCAAGCAGCTTGGGTCCAAGACTGTGCCTATATTGCGGAAAGGAAGAGCGTGGAGCCATTGACCTGATTATCCTGCTGCTCTTAGCGCGCGCTGCGAGGAGACGGGCGCGATCTGAATCGTTTGGACTATTTTGTATGAGAGATGAATGAATTGATATGAGGCGAGGTTTATCCTATGCTCTTCGGATATGCCTCGACTGGCATATCCACTCCGGGACACGACTACACCAAGCATCCCTGGCCTCCACCAGGTTCGTAATCTCAATGTCAAGTATCTGTGGGAGATTTAAGATAATACTGACGAGAGGCAACAAACCATAAGTGGAGGACAGGAAAGCTGGTAGTGCCACGCTATAAGAGCATGGAATACCAAGTCCACCGAAACGAATTGGGAGAACCGCTTGAGTCCAAGGCCTTAAACTAAAATGAATGTTTAATAATTTAGACAGAGTTGATTGAATAGAAGCCATGATGTCTGGAAATTTCTAAATTGGACAACTCCGTAACAAATACCTACATGAACTTTGGAGTGAAAAGAGAAAACCCATTAATTAAAAGAGCCACGTGGGGTTTATTACGTACAAAAGGTTAGAAGTATTTTGAAACAGATTTAATTTACAATTTATAATGGGATTCATTGCTTCGTCAAAAATTGGTGAACCTAAAAGGATTAAACATGAATTTGAATGGAACGAAATGTTGGGTTAATCTACATTAAAATTAGTGACGATATCAATTGTTTTTTCTAAAGAAATGTGATCAGGTATATAAATTTAGCACTTAGTAAAGTTTAATGAGAGGCCTATATTAGAAATTTTTGTGATGATCGTTTGCAGGTCTTGTAGTACAGTTGACGCGTCCCCGCCAAGGGAACCGTCATCAAGGTACCAAAGATTGAATTTAAAATTTATGTAGATCTGAAATAATTGGATGAATGACTAAGATAAAAATTACGGACCCAAGCGGGTCTCCCTGTTGGCAACCCTTCCTCCTTATTTGAAGTCAGTTTAAAATATTCCAACAAGTTGTGCCTACTGTACTGGCTAGACGAACCCTTTGGACAGCAGCAGAGTTGGATACAATTCTACTAATACGTCGATTCCTAGCCAGTATAACTTAGGCCGCTTCCTGACTTGGCGGTATACTTGCAGTAAAACTTACTGTCGGCATAAACGCTGCGCGTTGATTGGTAGATGCCACTAGTTACCTAGCAACCCTTACTGATTCCGTGTTTTACTGCAAGCATACCGACAAGTCAGGAAGCGGCCTTATTGGAATATTTTGGTCCAAACAGAAAGATGATCGAACTAGCAGCAGGACTGGGTGGAATGAAGGAATGATTTATATCACTCTATTCCATCCAGCGATACTTGTTGCGCTTCCTCCCCCCCCCCCCCCCCGCGACTCACGTTGCAGGCGCCGGCGCCGCTCTCCTCGAGCCCGGCGCAGAAGTGCTTCTTCGTCACGTACGTCCTGCAACACACGAGCAACACTACCACCAGTGTTCACTTCTTCCTGGGCATTCCATAGAGCATTGTTAGTTTGGTTTACTGTGGTTTAAGTTATCTATTTGTTTCGGGCTTTACGACTCTGTGGTGTCTATTCTCAGTTCAAATAAAGTAACTATTAACGTAAGGCCAGATTTACAGTTGTAAGTTATTACTGTAAGTTCTGAGACGCAACTATGGGTAAGAGTGAGTGGCAAATATATGCATCTCTGTCTTGCATATAAGATTGTTTCAAAACTTACAGTAATAACTTACAAGTGTAAATCCGGCCTAAGCTATAGGTTGTGGTTGACTTGGCTTGACTTAGAAAACTTTGATTCAGGCACCAAATAGGCAATTCCGAGGAGATATTAATTAACGCTGTTTTGTAGGTTTTTGAAAACAGTTTTATTTTTTGTTACTTTTAACTATTAAATATCAGGCTCGGTACCTACGCACAGAATTATATAAGAATAGTTGTAGATGCTCTTACTACTAACTTGGAGTAAATGTCCTGGCAGTCTGCTGTCGAATATATGTCCAGTACCGCCATGGACATCTTCTGCCTCCGCACCTTATTGCTGACCTTGAAAAAAAAGCACTTCTTTACTGTTTCAACTTTACATTTTGATATGAACAATAAATTATGTTCGTACTTGTATGAGGCTCTTCAATAAAATTTAGACTTCTTGGTTTTATATTTTTTAATCAGTTTCCTAAATTAATTGGGGCTTAAATTTGGATTTGGATATATTATAGCTTTAAATTAGTATTTTAAATGGAAATGGATGCTTGCTCGTTGCTCTGTATGACAGAATTTTTAACCACGCCTGCTGCCCCACCGCCCCCGTATCCTCCTCTTCTCTCGTCTTGCGTTTTGCTAGCGGGCAGGCGTTGACATCTTCCCCCCTCAAAGACCGAGGGACTTCGAGTTGTGTCATCTTCTTTAGGCAGCGGACAAAGGTTGACGATCGCCCGGCATAGAATGCCTCGTGCTGTTCTGACGTCTGCCACTCGTGCGATGCCTTCTGGTCCTGGATGCAGACGATGAATGCGACCCATGCGCCACTTAAGCGGAGGTAGATTCGGCTCCTTCAGAACCACCATATCACCCTCTGAAAGGCGTCCTCAGTGTACACGCCACTTCAATCTTTGCTGCGACTCATTTAAAAACTCATTTCGCCATCGCTCTCAAAAATATTGACGCATATGCTCAATCTGTGCATATCTGTCAAGCCTGTTCGGATTCATTTCGAACAATGCTGGCAATGGTAAGGAAGTGAACGGTCGTCCGATCAAGAACTGCGCCGGACGTTGTTAAGGGGCAGGCGTTAACAATTATTATAATGAATTTTTAGCGTAATAAATTCGCGTCTCGGCCGCGGTATAAGTATACGAGTCCAGCTACCTACCGCCCTTCCCAGCCGAGGCTTGTATAGTACTTTTCTCCAACAATGCGAGAAAATATAACACAATTGTTAATTATGCTAAAAAAAAGTCCCGAACTTCGTTTAAAAAAAAGCATTGTCGCCATCATCATCGACGTTACTCATAATTCTAATGAAGTACATTCGAAACATAATGTTAAATAAAATCACAAATTTAATATACTTAATTAACCAATCTAATTCGAATAAATTGGGGTTTAAATTATTACATTTATTCGGCATTTTTTTTTCGGAAATTATATTTATTCATTTTGCGTGCAATTATCTTTATAGTCGTCGGGCAATCCCCTACTTTTCAGGCCTAAGAAAACACAAAGCGCTCTCGTGGCTTTTTTGAAAGTGCCTGTTTCTTAAACCCAAAATAACTATCTCTCATTTTACATATATTTTCTCTGTATAGATTATATTTAGAAGTAAGTAAAAGAGAGAGCTAAAATGTACAGTCTAGGGTAAATCCGGGATAGATGCCGCAAAGGGATAGACGCCTATTTTTTAAAAACCTAACTTCCCAAATTCGCAGCAAAGAATTAATAGTCTAAATAGGGAGCGCAAGGGCCATACCCCTCAGTCCCCCGCAGGCCATCGTGAGGAACGGACGCGTCTCGGTTGTGTGTCAAAATCTCCGCGACGAGCGCAAAAAACGCCTCGAAAATTAAAACGTAAGTATTTGCAGTTTCATAACTTTATAATTAGTATTAACTTCTGTTCTTTTTTTTGTTATATCAATATACTGGTTTATTAAGTGTACAACTAAGTGTTAATTATCGCTCTTTTGTATTTAGTTTAGATAAAAAATAAAAAGGCACCTATCCGTATCAAAAAGGATACTCGCCCCGATTTTTGTGGGTATACGTGCCTTTGGGGCGTCTATCCCCCCTATATAATCTCAGTATATATTTTTATTTTGTTTATGTTTTGTTATACTTTTTATTCTTTTTGAATCGATTTCTATTGATAGGTTTCTATGTTCTACTAAGAGTCCATACTTACAAATTATCCTTTATAATTACAAATTAATCATTTTAATACTATATTTTATACTTATTTTATTCCATAGGGCATCTATCCTACACCATATTTTTTACTTAGTTTATTCCAAAGGGCATCTATCATACACCACAAGCATCTATCCTTCTTAAAATTTTCATAGTGGGGCATGTATCCATATAGGTAGGCATCTATCCTAAAAAAAAGGGGTCTGCGAAAACTCAATTTATACACAATCAGTAATTATTAGGTAAACAAAAACTAGTCGTAATGAAAGATTAAAGACCAAACTAGCTATATCGAAAGGAAATATTCATGGAATATTGATAGTTTTGAAATTATGAGGCCTTTTTAAAAAGTGTGGCATCTATCCCGGTTTTACCCTACCCATAAGCAAATATAGATACTTAGTGTGTTCACTCATACTCACGGAATTTGCACCCCATCCCACGATAGTCACGCTATCGCTGTTAAAAAATCCACCGCTTGCGGTTTTATCGATGTTTATCTTCATTATTTTATAATTCCATTTCTGAAACATGATCAGTCTGCGCAGCCTCATGATGGCCAGGTTGTGCGCGAGGCTGTCGGGGTCGAACTCGGGGTGGCGGTAGACTTCCAGCACCGGGATGAGCTCCCCGGCGCCGTCGAAGTAGCTGCTGCCCACGCGCACCGCGAGCGCGCCCCCGCGCCCCGCCCCCCGCGCTCGCTGCACTCGCCCATCAAGGGGAACACTGGTCGGACAATAACATTCATAAACACTATATTTTAAGGTGCACACAAATTAGGACCGTACAGACTAAGGCAGCTTCTCGCGCATTGGTTCATGCTTTTATTTATCATCGTTAGTATTATAAACCAGAAGAAGAAAAACCTTAAAGTCTTACCCATTTCTATTTAAAGTTGTATGCTGATGTCTTAGATTATTTAAAGTAGGTGTAAACACAGCCAAAAAAACCTACTCTTGCTCGCGATGTCATGCTCGTGCAGGCATGCGAGGGACGAAGAAATTCGAGCAAATGGGTGAGCTGACCGCGCCTCGTCCAGAGGCCGCCTCTACTCGTAATTCGTATGTAGCTTAAAAAGATAAAGTAATGTATACAAATGTAGGCAGGAGGCGGCGGAGATGACGAGGTCAGCGGCGATGATGGCGCCCGCGCAGGCGAGCCGGCCGAGCGCGTGCACGCTGGCCGCGAACGGGAAGTGTCTGATGCGCGTCGGCGCGCCGCCGAAGATGCGCCGCGAGTCGTTTGCCGCGCGCGACGCCTGCTTCACCGACACATACGGCACGACAGAAACTGCAAATGACAATGATAGTTTACCCATATTATTTATTAAGGCGGTGTATTTATTAATATGATAGCAAATAATATTTGTAAATTGTTTGTGTATTAATATATTCATCGTGTCGTATCAGTCTGTCAAAGCATAGGTATGGAATAAGATAGAATGGAAATGACTACACTGACAAGAGCCAACTCTTAAAGCCTTAAGAATTTTTAATGATGAATGTTGATGATGGTGGATGATTCGAGAATTGTTTTACGTCTCCTGTCAGATGGATGGACCGCGTAGGCACTGTAAACGGCACCCCTTAGGAACGGAACCCTTAAGATGAAATCAATATTTTTACTTTTACTTTTACTTTTAAAGTTACATAGGAATTTACAAGTTCAATAGTGCGGCGGCAGGTAAACACGAATAATTAAGAAGTAATAAATACAACCTCAGGCTATTTCAAAAAGAGGAAAAAAAGAAACTCACCCCATGCGTCACTTTCGTCGGTACTGTTGTTAGTCGTGCCGAGTTCGGCGTCCGCAGCGTTACTCTGGACACTGTCGGCCTCATGGACGACCTGCCGCTTTTCGCTATCGGTGGTGCTCCGTGAATCATTTTGAAAGTATAAATTATTTATTTCTGCCACAGTGTCGAAAACGTTTTTAAATTTGTTATCAAAATGCGAATAATTGAATCCTCCATATTTTCCTCGTTCGTTAATGTCGTTTATGATGGTCTTATAGTACGCAGTGCTGTTGCGGGGATCGATATCGAGTCTCGTAAACTTTAACACTTTCTTCCATTTATCGTTACCGTGCGGAGCGCGACCAGCGCGTGCGCGGCTCGCGTACTCCTTGATCAGTTTATTTATTTCGGGTTCTACTTTAAGGCTGGTGAATATTTGATACAGCACGTCGTGGACGGCGCCCGCGGGCGCGGGGCCCCGGGGGGGCGGCGGGGCGCCGCGGCCCGCGCCGACCGCGCACACGAGGGCCACGCGGAGGACGACGCTCGAACACCACATGAGGAACTCTACACTTCTCGGTTTAATTGAAGCAAAGTCACTTCTAGAACCCTAATTTTGTGAAATGGTCTAACCTACGCAATAAACTAAATTCGTTTGATGTTTAGTTTTATTTCAGCTCTCGTTTTCTATCGCAACGATTTTACGGTTGAGCAATATCTAGAAAATAATACGGTATAGGTAAATAGTTATCGTTGCAGCAGTAAAATTTGTTGAAGAATTGGTTTAACAAAAGCGTAAAATACGCCGAAGGTTATGATCATTAGTAAATTTAATTAATGGATAAAAAACCTTACCAATTACTAAATCTGAATATTGTTATATTCTAGATAATCACACCACAATTATCATGATAATTATTGAACTTGGCTCCCATTTTCACATTTATTAATCTCTTTGATGGTATATAATTTTTTGTAAATTTTACTATTTTATTAGTAATCTATAGGTACTATAAAAATATTATTTTTCCTGCGTTTTCGCTGTACAGTTTTATTTTAGTACACACTCTACATTTTCTCAAATATTTGAAATATAAGAGCGCATTGCCCATTCGTTATCTGAATTTCTGCACATGAATTATGATTAGATTTGATGGTATTTTTACGTGCATTATTGTTGCTTTCGATGTCCCAATTCATTTTCTCTATTATTCCTATGGAGCCGTTGACCAGCCCCTTCCTTACATCGATGTTGATGTTTACAGCGGTAAATGACCAATCCTCAATATGTTTCAGTACTTCCCTTGCTCGTTTGTTTAAATACCGGTTACAGTCCATTTCATCTATCGATTTTAATTAAATTTTTCGAAACAGTTTTATCGGGCATCAATTTCAAATAATTTGTAATGTTTTTAAATTGATCGTATAGATTTTTTGAGGTCAGTTAAGGAGTCGACTTGATAACGCATAACTGTCGTGGCTTGTTACTCATTCTTACACACCCATTCTCATGATTCAACTTTTCGCCGAAAAGATGATCGTTTTGTCTCATGTTTACTGTTAATTCATTATTGAAAAAAACGGCCAAGTGCGAGTCGCACCGAGGGTTTTGTATTTAAGATAATATGGTTGGAAAACGTTAAATAAAATACTCATTTTATTATGAACTTTATTTCATATGTAATAAGGTCCATTTTGACTCGCCTAAATTGTAATACTTACAGATTTATAAAGATTTAGATTTTTTTTCAAAACTGTTTAATTTGACAACTTCATCTTATTTTTGCGTAAAATACAAATAATTATATTTAAATCAGGTTTTTTTTCAGATTTTTACGTACATTACTAAGCGACAAGCAAGAAAATACAAGTAAGTATAGTTGCCAGGGACCAGTGATTCCCAGTAAGACCAAATATTTATGTGATGAGAGCAAACTTACTCCTGAGCGAGTGAAGGTTCCTTTTATTACTTAACTGCGGCAAAGCCCGAAAGGAGGGTGTTGCGTTTGACCTGTATGTATGCATGTCTATTCCTGTGACCCCTCGTAACTACTCAACGGGTCAACCGATATTGATAAATGATACGTCATTAGATTGGTCTTGAAGGCGAGAGTGTCACTGGGTTACTGAGTGTCACTGGGTAACTGACTGTAATTGTCTTTAGATGGAAGAAGAAATAGTGATGAGAATAATGTTACCTCTATTTAGTTTATTCAAAAGATTGAATATTATATTCATTATTGTCATCGTATTTTTATGCTGGGTGCCACAGAGACGAAAACCTCTCATATCAATCAAATCTATCAAAACATCACTAAATTTTCAGGTCAAATATATTTCGAAAATACCAAATGTGTATACAAACCAAATGACAAACAACAGTCAGTCTCATTGTATTTTCACCAAGAGTGCTTTTTATCACAAAATACATTAAATAGAGATTACTACCTCAAAATAAACATAAAGACAATGATTAAATGAATAATACGCGAATATGAAGAAATAATGGTAAATGGATTTGTTTATATGAGTGGCGGAATGAAGGTCCCGACTATAGGTCCCTTTACGTTTTTAACATATTATATCGACGACGGTTGCTTTTTATTAAGTTATTAATTTTGGTATAGGGCCCTGAAGTCGGGAGAGGTATCAGGATTAGTTACACGGGTGGTATTTTACATCAACTCCGCGGTCGGTACAGCTTGGATGAGATGATCACTTCGAATCGTTACTCTCCCCCTTACGGACGCAATGCTAGTGAGCAGACTTTTTAAGGTTGTATTTTTCTCGATTACTTTTAAATTTTCCTATTTTAATGTAATGCCATTCGTTAGTTCCAATTTTAAGTCGTCTGTTTCTAGTAATTTTAGTTATATTTTTTTTAATTATTGTGTTCCTCTGGTAACTTCTTACCCAAGACTTTTATCTTTAGAATTTCATTTCTTTGGCAACGCATTTTGTGTCAGTGGCCTAGCCATTACTTCATCAGCATTAATTTTGTCGTGGGCTGGTTCAGGTGACTTTTCAGCTCCAGGATTATTCATTGCAAACTCTTGACCCGCGTTGTTTAATGATTTTTCGTCCGCAACAAAACTATCTTCTATCGTCTCGAGTGATACAAATTTCTCTAGATTACCTAGATGTTAACTCGAATTTAGTATATTTTTTAAATCCAGTCAAATCAACGTGTTTCACATCCATGGATTGTTGCTCAGGAACTACTCTATTTGTCATAATTTTGGGTTTATCTATTTGAGGTAACTTACGAATTGCGGAAGATTAAGTTTGGTCTCAGTAGTAGCTTCGGTATATTCATCATCTCTCGGCGAATCAACAGGCCCTAATTAAATTAACAGGCTTTGGTAGTTGCTCAGCTACTTAGACTTTGTTTTAACTTTATATGTTTGAGGTAACTTATCTAAAAGAGTAAACTGTGATGTCTTCTCGTAAAATAAATTTGTGCAGGCGATAGATCTGCCTGCCCTAGGGTATTTTTGTATCTAGGGTTCCGTACCCAAAAGGTAAAAATGGAACCCTATTACTAAGACTCCGCTGTCCGTCTGTCCGTCTGTCTGTCTGTCTGTCTTTCACCAGGCTGTATCTCGTGAACCGTGATAGCTACACTTGAAATTTTCACAAATGATATATTTCTGTTGCCGCTATAACAACAAATACTAAAAACAGAATAAAATAAATATTTAAGGGGACTCCCATACAACAAACGTGATTTTTCTTCCATTCTTGGCTAAAGTTGTATAGATAATGGTACGGAACCCTTCGTGCGTGAGTCCGACTCGCGGTCGGTTTTTTTGTTGTTGTGCAAGTTCTATATTTTCATCTACCATTTGTTCCTTGTTGTTAGTGAATTGCTGTGCATAGATGGCTGGTTCTTCGTTAATAACGTACGATACGGCGGGTAACGGTATTAAGCAGATCTTAGGAATTCTTCAGAATCTTGATCGAGGTCCGTCCGCCCATCAGACGACATCACACATATGGTTCAAATGCAAATGCAGGAGAGCGCGCCTCCTTAATAGTGTAGTAGACGGGACGAGGTCGAGGTGTCTCCGTCGCCATGTTGATGTAGTCGGACGTTTCCTGTTACAATAAAACAACCCTTAAAATTCCTTTCTTTAAAATAAATACACATAAAAAGCTAAAGTATGTAGAGAAAGGACCCCGGACCTAAAGTATGGAAAATGTGGTTTCAGTTAATAAATATCCTGAGATTTTGATATGTTATAGATTTCAAAGTCCTGAACAAAAGTCTCTAGGGGTGCTACCACTGTTCCCGAGTCCCGTTCAGAGTTTCGACTGATTTTGTAACAGATAACAAAAATTATAAACAACGGATAAAATAAAAGAAAAATGGTGTTACAGCTCAAATCTTTTTTATCTATATTTACATATTCATAGAATACACATGTACCGAATCACATTTTTTTACAATTGTACACTTTTAACTTAATTTAGATAATAGGTACGTCCACAGTCCAGTATGTAGTTTAATAATGCTGTACTCGGGTATTTCACGTCTTGTTGATGTCGTGCATAACCAAGGTACCATACGACGCTGGCAACGTGAGCACAACAACCTATAGTTCTGGCCCCAGTTTTGCACATACAGGCTTTTCCCGGAGTTGACGTTGCAGTTATTTTATCTTTCTTTAAATGGCCAGCTTATCGCAATATAGGTTCAATCTAATATGGGAATAAGGGACTCGGAAACAGTGATAGCACCCCTAGAGACTTTTGTTCAGGACTTTGAAATCTATAAAATATCAAAATCTGAGGATATTTAACTGAAACCACATTTTCCATACTTTAGGTCCGGGGTCCTTTGACCTCGATAATTTCTTTGTTTTAACTCTTGATACTGAGTTGTTAATTATTCCTCCCTATATTATTAGTCCTGTTGTGTGAGATACTCGAGCAGGTATAACGCAGACTGCAGACATTGGCCCTCGGGTCGGTACGCTGCCTGGTAAGGTTTTCATACTCAAAATGTATGGGATGACGGCTATAATCGCCGCCGTCTTAGCGGCTAGTAGGTACCTGAGACATGATCTCCTCGATCCAGTCGGTGTAGTAACCGAGCTTGGAGAAGACGGTGGGCGCGTCGGCGTCCCCGCAGGCGGTCGAGCCGAAGCTGACCACGCCCACCAGCACCCCGTCCACCAGCCCCGGCGCGCCCACGTCGCGCTGCGCACCACGGATTTTGTAAGCAGAATCCAACACAGGGAGTCTACAAGCTGCTACTTAACTACATAATATCCAGGGTGTCCCATAAACCAACGTCAAGCCACCTAGGGCTGATAGAGCAGCTAAAAATCTATCGATTTAACTCCTACGTATGTTCAGCGATTTATACTATTTTCGGAGATATTGATCATTTTAATCTGATTGTTATATTTTTCCCTAGTGTCCATGTCACGAATGATCATTAATTTTATGTTTTATTTTATGAGTTTATCAGTGGTATCTTACATAATTATAATTATTACGAATTAAAATGATCAATATCTCCGAAACTAGTAAAAATCGCTGAACATACATAGGGGTAAATCGATAGCCTTTTAGCTGCTCTATTAGCCTTAAGTGGGCTGACGACGGTTCATGGGACGTCCCGTATAAATACATAATTAAGTTTATACCAGAACAATGTGAAATCTCAAAAATGCAACTATTCAGGGCCTAGAATGGGGGGTTGAAAAATGAAAGTGGTTTGATTATAGAAAATGGGGTATCATATGAAAGGCTTAATCTGCACATTTTAAAACTATTTTTTTTTATTTTTTTGTGATGAACTTTTTGATTTATAGCCAAAAATTTACAAAAATTTACCGTTCCCCCTTATCTCCGAAGTTTATTAAACAAAACATCTGAAAAAATATGACGGATAGATATTTATTTACATTTTATGGAAAAAATAAAATAAAGTGTTCATTACTTACAGTTTTTGAGAAATAATAAAAAAAACTTTGAAGATTAAAATTTAGGCTACTCAAAATTGACCTTATTGCATAGAAAATAAAGTTCATACAAAATTAGTATTTTTTTGTGGTTACCAAGCATATTATCTTAAATACGGAATCTTCGGTGCGCGAGTCCAACTTAAAATTAAACCGGTCAAGTATGCGGTTTTTTAATGTTTAATAAAATTCGGGCACGAAACATTAGGTACCTACAGTGAAATACGCCAACATTGCCACCTAGGGTATCATTGCCCAAAATTCCATTTACAAACAAAATTTGTTAATGTTTCAAAAATCTTCTTCTTTATGCCAATATTATTTAATATAGTAGAAAAAAATCTATATTTGTGACAACCCAAGTAGTACGTAAGTGTCGGCAACATCAACACACCTACCAACCAATTTAGAACTTACAGTTCTCTAAGAGACATATAAGAGTTTCAAATAAAGCCCTAATCTTTATGAGTCATTTAACAGTTATTATACAGCTCAAGCTGTATAAAATCATTACTCAGGAATCATTCATCATCAGTAAGCTTAGGGTGCCTTATCAGAATATAAAAGCTCTATTATACAACTTCAAGTATTGTGTGACACTTCAAGCTAATTTTATCGTTAAAGCTGTATACCTACTGGCTGTATTTTACATGTAATCTCTTACTTATTACAGCTTTAGGTGTTATTATAGTATCAATTCGCACTTGTCGTTTACAAGGGTATATGTTAACTCCGTTTTAAAACTATTTCACGTAGTTATTTGATTGTGTCACTGCAGTAACGTGCATACCATATAGTAAATGTAAAACACAGACATTAGGGCAAGCTGCCATCTGTCAGCGTGCCGGAACAAGGTACAAGTAAATAGCTTACATTGCAGGCGCCGCCGCCCCGAGTGATGAATCCCGCGCAGAAGTGCCGCTCCGTCACGTACGTCCTGCAACAAGCGGTCGCGGGCTTGAGCGTGGCGTGGGGCATTTAAGTCGGGATCAAATATCACTGCCCTAGGGTGTACAAGCATTCCCTTTTCTATCCTACATACATACATACATTCAATCAAGCCTGTTTCCGAGAGGGGTAGGCAGAGACCACTTCTTTCCACCTGCTACGATCTTGACAAATCTCTTTCGCTTCTTCCACATTCATACATCACATTCATGCACGGACGTCGGTTTCGGGTACTTAAAATTCAGCCCTTTTCCAGTATTTCTCCGATTTGATTCGAAATAGCACGCCTAGGGCTGCCCTTTCTGACCCTTCCACTCACTTTCGCTCTGTATAACTCTTTCGTCAATCTTCTTTCATCCATCCTTTCCAAATGACCAATCCTTCCGCTTTATATTTCCAATATGGTTTTTATTACATTAAACCAAGAATAATCATTAAAAAATAAAGACAGTATAAATAATAGTTATACTCGTATTTAAAAATTGTATCAAGTTGCGGATTGTTTGGGATACTTCATTTTTTTTGTACTCGTATACATACAGTCTTAAAAACGGTTTCGCCCCTACGTCGTATTTATATGAAATGTTAGAAACACAAACAAGTGTTGGTGCTGCTTACTGTCTTCATACTTTAGAAGCCCAATCCATCGAACATGTCTTTAAAGTAAACGCTCGCCCCCGCGCTTTGTACCCCGCACAACACCATTGGTATAATATTGTCTGATCGTGGAAACTCTACAGGATTAAAAAGTTATAATATTGTTACTTGGAGTATATCTCCTGGCACTCCTGCAGCGGGTAGAAGTCCAGAACAGAGAAGGCTATCTTGTCCATAAAAGGATTTCTCATCTTGTTGGAACTCTGAAAAAAAAAACATTTCGTTACCTATCAAAGACATTTAGGGCTTGTTTCACAATCGACGAGTAAATTTATCTGCCATTTAAATTTGGCTTTCTCCTTGTCTATTTATATGTGTAAGAAAGAGAAAGGGCAAAAATTATCTGTCAAATATGCTTTACTTGTCGATTGTGAAACAGGCGGTTAATGTACTTAGAGTGAAACATTACATCTCTTTGCGCTAAACGTATGGATCGTTCAGTGGTTTAGGCTGTGCGTTGTCGGTCAGCAAGTGAGTCGACCGGCCAGTCGTGGAGGAGTATTTAGATTTTTTTACACTCCTATTGTATATTCAAATTCTTAATATGTTGCTAGTCTTTGTGTAAAATGACTGTGACATACGAACAGACAGATATACGGACATTCCATAAATTTCAAGAGTGGTTGGTTATAGAGCGGCTGCCGCGCGCGCCGATGGTCGAAGGCCTGGAGCGCGCAGTCGATAAGCGGCTGTACGACTCATAATGCACAAATATTTTATAGGAATTTATATTATAGCGTAATGATGTTCATATTTTTAACATATGGACAGACAAATAGACGGGCAAATATAAATTACAAGATTTTCTATTTTACCACTTGTTTTGAAACATAATCAAGAGTAATCATAAAACATTTCCCCAACACTGTACAGAGCAGCTTGCATCCCCTCTGTGCTCTAGCGAAGCATACTTACGGTCTTCGCGCCCCACCCCACGATGACGATGTCTTCGGTGTTCCATGGCAGACCGTTGGCGTTCGTGTCGATGTTAACCTTCCTCACCCTCGAGCGATTCTTGAAGAAAATGTGTCTGTGGAGCCTCACGATGGCCAGGTTATTGTGGAGAGTCGGGGGGTCGTACGAGGGGTGGAAGTAGACCTCCAGCACGGGAATCAGGTCGCCGGCGACGCCGTAGTAGCTGCTGCCCACGCGCACGGCGAGGAACTGTGCGTTCTCGCGGTAGAAGCGGTTGTTATAGGCTCTAAGGACAAAGATACGGGCTCAGTTTTTAGTTTTATACCAAACTTTTCAACATTAAAAGAAAAAAATGTTAAAAGTAATTTAAAACTGTTTATCTACTCCTGTTCTTTTATACGAGTATGTTATTTATAGCCATACATAAATAATATAAAAGTCTGGTTACAATTGCAGGCACGAAGCAGCGGTGATGACCAGGTCGGTGGCGATGACGGAGCCGGCGCAGGTGAACTGGTTGAATATGTGGATACTGGCCATGAACGGGTAGTCGGAGATCCTCGTCTGCTGACCCCGGAAAATGCGCCGTGTGTGGCTCGGGACTGCCAAACAAAAATCGAGTATGTTGCACATCTACGAGTAATACAAAGGTGGCTTCGACTTTAAAACGTTCACCCTATCAATCAATCATTTCCGTAGTTTTATAAAGGTGCTTAAACGGAAAAAGGATCTCACCCCACACTTCAATGTCTTCAGTAGCGTTTTCTGCAAGGTTTAATTCATCGTCCACGGTATTTTTGGTATAGGCACTGTGACTGGTAAGAGTTTTAGTAAAAAGCTGTGAGGTTTTATTATCTAGGGTGCGATATATATTTTTTCGAAGAAAAAGTTCTTTAAACTTGCGAAGGAAGTTTTTCTTTTTCTTATTCACGATAACATCGTTACGAACTCCTCCTCCTACAGTTCTATTTCCCCCATTCATTACCTCGTTTATTACGGTGCTCATATAATCTGTAGAACTGTTGTCGATTTTGATATTGAAACTCGTCAATCTTAGAATTTCCTTCCAATTGTCGCTTTTGTTTTGAGAGAACTCGCTGAAGTAGTTGTGTATCGGGATTTTAATGGTACTATTTCCATTTACGTTTATTTTAAGGCAAGAAAATATTTCATTTACGACGTGAAGTATAGTATCTGTCGGCGCAATGCCGCGGGACACCCGTCCTGGGACGTGAGTTGCGCCGATGCAGCAAATAAACAGGAAATGGACCACAATGTTTCGTGAAGACAACATGACGAAGCCGGCACTCTTCGCACTATTCAAGACAACGCAATTCGTTTATTTAAATGAATTGTGAAATATAACACTTTGGATATGTAACGTTATCAGATAAATTAGCTTTTCGTTGTGTTTTATTTTCTTGGAAATCGAAATGTTGCAACGGTTTAACAGTTTGCTCAATATGTTATTACCTGATATTATTTCCTTGGAACGATAACATTGAGAAATTGTTTTGAGGCACTGGTAAAGAAGGGTTTTGAGACAAAAACCCTTATAATATTGAAAATTTGGTCATTATCTTCTCTTCTCACCGAAGCCTAAATGCTTTAAGCAGAGTTACAATGTTCAGGGTGTGAATTTCGACCATTAACTATCACTGTATCTTTTGAACCGTAATAGGTAAAACTTGTTTTTTTTTGTACAGAATGTAAAAACAAAAAAAAACTAAATAAGGGAGGCTCAAGACACATACGCTAGTCGTTTGTTACTCGATCTTAGTTTGTACGCTGTGTAATGTTGGGCGTTATAGGAGACAACTATACTCAATAGATACGGAGTGCATTTCTTATTTATACCTATAACATACCAGAGAGCACTATAGCTCGCACCCTCCGTGTGCGAGTCCGACTCGCACTTGACCATTATTTTAAAAACATTTATTTCCGATTTTTTTACTATAAAACCACGCTCAGTGCTTTTACCTCCATGACACTTGGAGAGGGAACTGGCGAGGTCGCGGGGAATGCATTTCATCATTGAGTATTTGGATAGATGGCGCTATCAGTCACTTGGGTAAGATGGGGAATCAGTTTACGTTTACCGCCAGGTACCATAATTATACACATCTTCCCACTGCGCAAGGTTGACGATATTGTGTGTCGTACACATCTTACATACCAAGCATTCTGCCGAGTGCGTCATTTGTCGATGGAGATCAGAACACATACGCAATTTATTTCATAATACTGACGAACAGACAGACAGACTGAGAGATATATTGTGTTTTATAATAAGTTGAACTAGACGCTAGTTGTTGTGTACCTTTCTGGGTTAAGCACATGCGTGTTCATCATGCATGTATTGCATTTAGTGGGAGTCGAACCCGCTAATGATTTAATGAGAAGGCGTGTTGCACCTCGTCGCCGGAGGCCAGGTTGGGCAACGGCAACGCGGCGACCGGGTAATCGTAAATGTAACGACATCAGCATGTTTATGTGTTTTTTTTTATTATTTGTTGAATTGAAATCTCGAATTCCTTCAAGGATGAAAAAAACGACCAATCCAATTTCAAACATTATATTCCGTAACTACAGCGTAAAATAAATTATTCTTAATTTTTTTCTTTAACCAGTACTTAAATATTGTTAAAAATTAAAACATGTCCAACATCAATGTGATAAATTTGCTTTTAACTTTCTCCGGATTCGTGAAATCGAACCAGCTGTCTCCCGAGCCGCAGGGCCTCTTCCAGCCAGCCAACAACCGGATACTGGCGACCATCGACGCTGTGTTCGCTACGCTCAAAATTAACCAAAACTTTACAAAATCTAAGAATATAGCACATTATTTGTCATTGCACCATTTTGTTAAAGATACGGTTGAAAAAAACGATAAAACCTATCAAATCATTTGGAGAAAAAATAAAAATACATCAAGTAATAAAACTGGTGTTTATATTACAAATATCGACAAAGTTATTGGAGAGATGATAAGGATGCAAAAAGTTAAAATCAGTAATGATTTATCAAATAATAATAGAAGCAACTACCGCGATACGATTCACGATAGGTCATTAACCGATTTCATTCAATTTGCAAAAGGTTTTCATTTAAGTGCACCTTCACTCAATGACTTACTAGGGGTAATACAGGAAGAGAAATGTAAGAATCAGATATCATTTCCACTCATTTCCCTGTATACTCTGTATAGTAATGTAACTAAATCAACGAGACGTTGCCTACATTTTCAGGCAAAATACATGACCATGATCGCTTGAATATGTATCAGGGCCGCAGTGGAAGGGCCGGGATGCGGATACGCGGAGAATCTTCAACGGGACAGCCACCAGGGTCACGCGCTACCCGTTCATGGCCAGCCTGCACGTGCGCGGCCGCTTCGTGTGCTCTGGCTCGCTGCTCCGCGCCGATCTGCTCATCACGGCGGCCTCCGGCCTCATCCCGTGAGATCACAACATTATTGCTACTACTCATTATTTTGTGAGGTATTGCATCTTGCGCTTCAAGGTAACCAACAGCTCTTTTGCAATTTTAAGGTTGCAAATATCTACGAGCCATCACTACCGGTTGATGCGTGTGCTCGTTTGTCTTCCTGACTTCTGTAACTACCTGTAAAAAATGAAAAAATGAAAAATTACCATAAATACTAGTTATAATATACATTCTATGACATGAGTACCGATGTCACACGGCCAAACCATTAAAATATGAGTATTTAGTCTTTAGTGATAGTATTAGTAGTGAGTATTAAGTCATAGAAGTCATAGCACCGTTAAATGGTCCAATTGGTTGGCTATGCGTCACTTAGAATCAATACACAATTAGCTGAATCTAATCAGGCCAATTTAAATAGGCACATTTAAATCAATGCTACAATCGGAGGGGTCTTAAAATGCATCGGTTATGACTTGGCAACTCGTGTTGCATGCAACCTGCTGACAACGACATTTTGAACTTGTATCGTTTAACTAATCAGGTTCGTCTCGCCGCAATCTGACCCAAGATCCGTCAAAGTTCGCGTCGGTAGCGACTACACTAACAAGTTTGGGAAGTTAGTGCCAGTCGCAGGATTCCACTTCCACCCGAAGTTCAATTGGACCACTCTCAGAGGTAACTTGGCAATCATCCATCTGAAGAAGCGATTGAAACTTGAGGTTGGAAAGTTAACTGCCATACAGTACGACACGACAGCGCACCAGCTACCGGCTGCTGTGAAGAAGATTATAATATTGGGGTGGGGCGAGAAAAGAGTAAGTTCTGAGTTTTTATTGAAATCTTTAGGGATACCTACTAATTATTCAAGTATTGTTAATTTATAAGGCTCTGGCAGGAATATCGGTTTAATGTCTACAGCCTTATAAGACAAAAATTTACTAATAGCTCATCATAAATATTAAATTCAAACTCACATTATGATTTCCTTTGAATATCCCAATCATTTGGGATCGGCACAAAGCTTATTTTTTCCAAATTAAAGGAGGTCACAAGGCCGTTAAATTTAAAGGGTGAGCAGCACGCGTGGTTCTCGGTGTTATTATTAAGGAGTTATTATTTTGAGCCCGAATACACAATTTGAATTGGTAATTATTACAAATCCTGAAGTGTTTCTTAAACGTTGTTTTGTTTCAGAATTTTAAATAATATCCAACTAAATACGTAGTAAGGCTACGTTAGGATTTGTTTTTTTTAAACACATTAATCAAAAGCGATGAAATAAAATAATTTTAAGGACTTGCAATGATTATTATTAAATAAACAAACATTTGGACTTCAAATAAGACCCATAATTAGGTTAGTTTAGGTTATTATACTTAGGTAATTTGTATTTTTAGGCTTCGCCAGAGCTGGGCTACAAGTATGACGGATCCAACCAAAAACTCTTGCTTGCCCGTTTGGACCTGCAAGACTTGAAGGAATGCAAAGAGACGTATTCCAGGTATTAACTGTAACAGTATAATGGCAATTTACTGGTTTGACCGTCAACAATCTACCTAGTTCCAAACTTAGATATCTCTACATTAGAACTTGACCCATTTTACTCGGCTGCGTCAAAAAAACGGTTATATTTTTTTAGTGTTCGTATCAGTCCTCTCAGGGATTTCTATTACACAGAAGTCATGTCATAAAACTCATATATAACCTGTTCGTTCCAGGACTTACGTCAGCAACAAGCATTTTTGCGCCAGCTCTGACAGCAACGGCGGCGGAGCCTGCCAAGTAAGTATTTCGCGGGTGCGCCAAAGTTCATATAAAATTGCAACTCCGATTATTGGAACTCCGAAATTTTTTCTCATAACATTTTTCATCATAATGATCACTCCTTATAATGTTCAAAAAAAAATTTTATACTAATGATCGGAACTCATAATCATCTGAACTTATAACGCCAATATTCATGGAACCGTACACTTTCCAGAATTTCTTAAATATCTTACGTGTAGATAAAATTAGGTTAGGTTAGGTTAGATTTATAACAATCCTCAAAAAGTAACAGTTTCTTAAAAAAAATCATTATGAGTTGCGATAAGTATGAGAAACATTTTTCGAAGAAATGAAGTATGAGGAAAATTTTTCGAAGAAATGATGAGTATAGACACAAATCGTTATATGTATAAAAAATCTAAAGACCAATTTTATATGAGCCAATATGGACCCGTATTTCGCAGATACAGTGACTTTCTCCCAAAACTATTGAACTAATGTGAAGAGTTGCAATTATTAGTATGACTGCGTAAGGCACATAGCTCGGAGAACTGATAGTCGTTCGGTTTGTGACGTTGTAGTTCGACGTGGGTGGGCCGGCGGTCGCGGGCCGCACGCTGATGGGCGTGGCCAGCTTCGGCGCGTCGCGCTGCGGCGAGCGCGACGCACCCACCGTCTTCACCAAGCTCGGCTTCTACGCCGACTGGATCCAGAGCGTTATCAAAGAGGTACATAACTTTCACATCTATAGATTCTTTTTTTAATCTTGGACTGACCAGAAATTGACCTGATGCTTAGTGATAATTATATTTTGATTTGCGTACCCTTTCCGAAGAGCAAGTTAAGTATAAAAGATAAAGAGACACGCTACTCTACGTCGGTGATAGAGCCTCTTCAGAACCAGTTTAGCCTCCGCGAACAACTCATCGCCGTTGAGTCCACGAGCTCAGCGGAGGTCCTCGTCGGTGACGGTGGTGGCGGGCCAGAGCCGCTTGATGGTTGGTTGGGGGCGTTCTAGACAGTCCGGTGATTCTGTCGCTCAACTCGTACTTTTAACTGTTATCTTACATCAGATTAGTTCAGCAAATAATTGCGTTGTACCCTTTTGTTCCCAATAAGAGATGTTTGTAAAAGAAAACCAAATATGTTTGGGATACGTAAATTTTGTTCCAAGCATATATTTAGTTTTCTTTTACAAACATATCTTATTTGGAACAAAAAGGGTACAACATAATTGTTTTGGTTAATAAATGTGATGTGGTTCAATTCTTACCATATAATATTTTTTACCGTTAGATATTATGTACCTACTCGCTGCTGAGGTGAAAAGTTATATGTGCAACACGAGACCAAAGTTCATCACGCATCTTGCTTGTTGCATCTCGTATCTTTGAGTCTCTGTCTGCACTCACTTGCTTCACTCGTGATGCAATTAGAGTCCTTCGCTTACTCGTAATTCAAAATCAACACGCGCAGCAAAAACCAACTTCACTCTCTAGTTGCACAAAATAACTATTTTATAAATGATGATATTTTTCATGACAATTTTCTCTTTATATATTTATGTAATTATCTACTAATACTATTTACCGTATAAAACCTATTTTCAGGTTCCACCTTGTAATCAACAGAATCATCAAAAACGTCAATCTGTAAATGTACCTGATCCTGATGATATATCTGCTGACGAAAAGTTGTATTACCTAAAACTTTTAAAAACTGGCTTGAAATCAGCGACAGAAAAAGAATTACAGGATTTGCTCAATGAATTAGAAGAAGCAGAAGATGACAAAACAACAAAACCTGATCGCAGCACGCACTTTTCTACTGACCAGGCCTTATTTCTCGACCAGAAACTTTTGCGTACTATGCCTCAGTATTCAGACTATGAATCAGAATTAAGTAAGAATGTATCAGTTGGTTTTAAAAAACGAACATATAAAAGACCTGCATCAACTACCGAAACTGAAAAAGGGACTTTATTACTAGCAGGTCTGGCAACCATTCCTCAATATCAGCCAGTTTTCTCGGGGAC
Source organism: Acleris cristana (assembly GCA_948252455.1). Lineage (NCBI taxonomy): Eukaryota > Metazoa > Arthropoda > Insecta > Lepidoptera > Tortricidae > Acleris > Acleris cristana. The sequence continues at coordinate 12,653,220 of OX411793.1, forward strand.
AACCTTGACGGAATCCGCTTATGGAGAATATCCTTTTGACATGAAGCCGAGCAGCACCGCGAGCCCTACGAGCACCACGAGCACCGCGAGCAACGTGCCTGCGATGCCGTTACAACGCATGGGCCAGTCGTTCTACTATGAACACTATCTAAGCAAAAAGTTTCCCAACGTGAGGAAACACCATCTTAGACACAAGAAAGAGAGAATGGCACCAACAATGCGTGATGTCAGTTCTATTCCACAATTTAATGTTATGGATAAAAATAATCGGAAGTGTTGAATTGGAAGAACTCAAAAAAAAGTTTGCAAGTTCCATTTAAAATAGGTAGTACGTAGGTACTTAACTTAAACTTCAACTCAATCTCTCTATTTGTGATTGTAAAACCATACATCAAGCAGTATACTTAAGAACAGGCCTCTAAGTTTGAAATAAATCTCAGGATAGTTAGAACATTGAATGCCATTTTTCTGGCAGTTATCTTTGTCTAAGGGAGCGGCTGGGCTATTTAACCGACTTCAATAAAGGAGCAGGGTCTATATTCGGAGTATGTTTTCTTTTGTACAATATTTTCTCGAAAAGTGCTCAACTGATTTTGTCAATTCCTTTTGTAGGCCACAAACACCAAAGCTCTTTGATATAATTTTCAAAGAATTAACGGGAATCCTTGAATATTGAACAATTAGGTATATGTATAAAAAAAACCAGGAGATAAATGTTCTTATTTTTGTATCATCAGTCACCTCGTCCGCAACCTAGTTAACATAGAAAATACAGATAGTTGTGAACCCCGCTTTCAGGAACATAAACTACTTACCCTACCGTGCATAAGCATTCTTAATATGTGTAAGTTTGTAAGGAAACATCCTGACTACTACAAAAAACGAGAAGACTTACCCAAAACTCATGTCATTTTTAATTTTCTGCGACACAGAGATAGACGGAACTTATACAGGGTGGAAAGTTGAGATAGGGCAGTGCAGCTACTAGATCCCATGCTGCTACGCGAAAATGCTCAGAATAAAATAAATATTTGAGGGAGCCTCCCATACCACCAACGTGATTTATTTGCCGTTTTTTGCTAATGTTGTATAGATAATGGGACGGAACCTTTCGTGCGCGAGTTCGTCTCGCATTTGGCCGGTTTTTTTGTATATTAATCTGGTCACTGTTTATTGAAACGTTTTAGTGAAAACCGCATTAACATTGGTTCAGTTGTTTTCAATTGATGCGAGGGGAAACAAAATTAAACAGACAAACAGACACCAATTCTAAAAAAAATTTGAAATTCTAATCTATCTGTAGAACTCCATGCATACTGTTCCACCCTTTATGCGTAATAAAGACAAACATCCAATCATCTGATATCCTTAAATGTCTAATCTCAAATAAACCTCAGTAGGTACGATATCTTCAAACACATTTCCCAATGTTATCGGTTCAAGGAAATTAAATGAGGTGGTTACGTGTTGATCCATTACATTTCAATTTCCAATGAAAATAAAACTAAACATAATGCATGTTTATTTGAGAACGTTACATATCATCGTGCTTTATATCACAATTAATTTGAATTTTCGAATTGCGTTGTCTAGAGTAGTGCGAAGAGTGCCGGCTTCGTCATGTTGTCTTCACGAAACATTGTGGTCCATTTCGTGTTTGTTTGCTGCATCGGCGCAACTCACGTCCCGGGACGGGTGTCCCGGGACATCGCGCCGACAGATAATATACTTCAAGTCGTAAACGAAATGTTTTCCGGCCTGAGAATAAAAATAAATGGAAGTATTAAATAGAAACTCCCGATACACAACTACTAGGTCGGTTTTTCTCAATACAAAAGCAAAAATTGGAAGGAAATTGTAAGATTAACGAGCTTTGATATCAAAATCACATCACAGTAAAATAGATTATACGACCCCAGTAAACGAGATATTAAATGGGGAAAATAAAACGTGAATAAGAAAAGGAAAAACTTCTTTCGCAAGTTTATAGAGGTTTACATGCCAAACATTCCATATTGCAACTTGAATAATAAGGCCTCACAGGTTTTTCCAAAGATAGTTTTTAGTTGTCATGATAGATGGCCACTTAAAATGGAAATTAAACATTGAGTTTTTTTTTTTTTACTTTCAAAGAGCACTTGTCTTGTACGCTATCAATGTTGGCTATAACCTGATGTTGCAATAAAGGCATAATATCCTAATTTATTAAATGATAAATTCAATTATCGATGCTTTTTTTTCTACGAAATCGGCGAAAGTAATCGAGATTTCATTAAGCATGAAGGCATGAACAATTACAAGAAATCTGGCGGAGAGCCTTTTGTTGTCCTGTGTACATAGAAAAGATATTAATAAGATTACAGAGTCTTCTTACTAGCATTGCGTCGCTACGGGGAGAGCAACCAATCTCACCTCACTATGCCGACCGCGGAGTTAAGGTAACATACAACACGACACGTGTAACTAACCGTGACGCGTTTATTTCTTTCATCATTCTAGGGCTCTCTTAGAAAACCGGTCAAGTGCGAGTCGGACTCGCACACGAAGGACGTCACCGTACAATACTAAATAATTAAAATTTTTGGTTATTATAGCGACCATATTAATAATACATTCGTCGAAGGTCGAAGAATGTATAGCGCTTTTTTCAACCAGTAGAATGTATTTAAAAAAACGGTCAAGTGCAAGTCGGACCCGCGCACCGAGGGTTCCTGATTTAAGATAATATGCTTGGTTACCCGCGAAAGAAAATACTCATTTTGTTATAAACTTTTTTTATTATTCTATAAGGTACATTTTGACTTGCCTAAATGTTAAAACAGTACCTATTACGGTTTACAAGATACAGCGATAGTAATGGTCGGTATTCTCTTTGTGAACATTTTAACTTTGGTATATAGGTAATAGAACTTAAGCTTCGGCAATTTGGCGGTTGGCACAGCTTGCCCGTTTCAAGCATAATAAAGACAAAAATCCAAACACCAAGCAACTCCAACCGGCGCTTCCCAGTCCGGGTGCATCTCCCACTACCCCTGCCTTCCCGAAGACCCAGCGGCCTCCGCCACCTTGCAGGAGAGTACCGTCCTACGACGGCAGAACCAGACCAAAAGGCAGACAGAAACCGAAACTCGAAATAAATATTTGTTGATGACTCAGTTGTTTCTTATTTAAACAAATTCCACATCAAATGGTTCCGAACGTCACAACGTCCTAAACGGGTCAAACTTTTGATGACATCAATTTGCATACAATGAATAAAAATGAAAGATCAAAGGTTTAAATTTTGTCCCGGTATCACGAAAAAGATTCTGCATAAACCGTTACTGAGTTCATCACTGACATTAAAACGCAACGTCGACATTGAAAATAAATGTATGATTAAATATACATTATTATTATTTTGAACAATACTAGCTGAATTGACATTCATAAAAGAATATCGACTCAAATTGCCATTTTAGCGAAGTAATGTGAAAAAAGTTAGGCTGCTGTGATCCGTATTGTTAATAGCAACTAAGCTATGTTTAACTCTGTTCATTTTACCTCCTTTTATTTTATGTTATTTATTTATTAATATGAACTAAATAGTTAATGCCTAAACAATAGTTGAAGGAGAAAACCCTGTTTGCAAAATTTCGTCATTTCGACGTCATCGGCATCAAAAGTTTGACCCCTGATTATAAGGATCTTTGTCGCAAAAAACCTTTTTTAACAGTCCTTCAAAATCATTTCTCAATGTTTTCAGTTCAAGGAAATAAAATCAGGTAATAACTTTTTAAACAAACCGTTAAATCGTTGCAACATTTCAATTTCCAGCAAAAATAAAACTAAACGTGAAGCATATTTATCTGATAACGTTACATTAGCCAACGTGCTATATTTCACAATCCATTTGAATTAACGAATAACGTTGTCCTGAGTAATACGAAGAGTGCCAGCTTTGTCATGTTGTCTTCACGAAACATTATGTTCCATTTCGTGTTTGTTTGCCTCATCGGTGCAATTCACGTCCCTGGACGGGTGTCCCGGGACATCGCGCCGACAGATACTATATTTAAAGTCATAAACGAAATACTTTCATGCCTTGAACTAAAAGTAAATGGAAATAGTAATAATAAAGAACTTCTGATACAATTGGTCGGTTTCTCTCAATACAAAAGCGACAATTGGAAGGAAATTTTAAGATTAACGAACATCAATATCAAAACTGACAACAGTTCTACAGATTATTTGAAGACTGTAATAAACGAGGTAATAAATAGGAAAAATAAAACTAGAGGGGGATTTGACATTCGTAACGTTGATGATGTGAATAAGGAAAGCAAAAACTTGCTTCGCAAACTTAAAGAAATTTACCTTCGAAAGATTCCATATCGCACCCTGAATAATAAAACCTCTCAGCTCCTGCCCAAAGGCCCTATCAATCTCAGTACGTATAGCAAAAATACCGTGGCCGGCAAAGAAAACCTTGCAGAAAACGGTACTGAAGACATTGAAGTGTGGGGTGAGATCCTTTTAAACCTCTTTTATACACCACTACGGAAATGGTTGATTGAGAGGGTGTACATACATGTTATAGTCGTAGTCATCTTCGTATAACTTGTAGATTTTCAATATACTGGATTTTTATTTGGCAGTGCCGAGCCACTCGCGGCGCGTCTTCCGGGGTCAGCAGACGAGGATCTACTCCTACCCGTTCTTGGCCAGTATCCACATATTCACCCAGTTCACCTGCGCCGGCTCCATCATCGCCGCTGACTTGGTCATCACCGCTGCTTCATGCTTACAATTGTAACCGAATTTGTTAATTTGTTTATCTATGGCTATAAATAACATACCTATAATAGTTTCATAATAAGATCACACGAGTGTTTTAAGGCTTAAAATATGTACAGTTGCATTCATTACTTTATCTACACTCATATTATTATGTACTCTAAGATGGGTTCAGAAGCCAACCACTTGACGACAAAAATGGCGGCAAAATCAACTTATGCTGTGTCAGTGTCACGAATATATGAATGGTTTTTTAAATCATAGACAAATAATAAAAACCCTATTGTCATGTCGTTCGAAATCAAATGTCTTACGATAAATTATACTTAAAAATATACCAAGCTGACATTTCAATTGATACTAGAATTGGGCCTATTTAAATTGTGTTGGTTTTGTAAGATGTTCCAAATTATAAACTCATTACTTTATAATATTCGATAACGTAATTTCAATATAACGTTACAGTTGTAATGCCGGTCATTGCCAACAGGTTTTGAACGCATAATAGAGGACTTATGATATGTGTGTAGATAAACTGTTAACTGTTATTAATGACAACTAACCGTTGTTTAAAAGTTGATGAAAAGATTAGTATAACATTAAAAACCTAGCCCGTATCTTCGTCCTCAGAGCCTACAACAACCGCTTCTATCGCGAGAACGCCCAGTTCCTCACCGTGCGCGTGGGCAGCAGCTTTTACGGCGTCGCCGGCGACCTTATTCCCGTGCTAGAGGTCTATTTCCACCCCTCGTACGACCCCCAGACTCTCTACAATAACCTGGCCATCGTGAGGCTCCATAGACACATTCACTCCAGGAATCGCTCGAGGGTGAAGAAGGTTAACATCGACACGAACGCCAACGGTCTGCCGTGGAACACCGACGGCATCGTCATCGTGGGGTGGGGCGCGAAGACCGTGAGTATGCCTCGCTGGGGCACAGAGGGGAAGCAAGCTGCTCTGTGCAGTATGTAGGATATGTTTTATGGTTACTGTTATCTTTTAAAACAATGGCAAGAACAAAAATCTTTTAATTTATAGTTGGTCCGGGGAGCCTGCTGTTTGGCCGAAATAAGTTTCCCAAAATGTGTCGTTTCCGAACCGTTTCATTTGCCAACTCATTTTTTTCCTGTTACTGTAAATATTTCAGGATTTATTTCAGTAACATCGTGTAGAACCATATAGGTTAGGTTACGTTATTTTTTATAAACTCCTGAAATGTTTACGGTTATGGAAAACAAAGCGGGTTGGCAAATGAAACGGATGGAAAACGATACATTTGGCAAACATATTTTGCCGAAACAAAGGTGACCCGTTGGTCCGTCTATCTGTCTGTTCGTTTGTTAAAGCCATTTTACGTGTATGCCTCGCTGGAGCACAGAGGGGACGCAAGCTGCTTTGTATGTGGTAGATGTTTTATGATGGGTGTCCCTCGGAATCCCTAATAAGTTGTCCTAACACGTCGTTTGTCTGAATTTTCATTTGCCCTAAACTGATTTTCAGATGAGTCAGGCAACTTTTAAAGTTTTCCAATTATATCTGCGGTTCGGTTAGGTTAGGGTTATATAAAAAGTTTTAAAATTTAAGAGGAAATGGCTTTAGGTCGGTATTAGAATATTTGTTAGAACAAATAAAGAAATTTTCGAAAAAAGATAAACGAAAATTCGGACAAAGGACGATTAGGGGTTTCATAGGGGAAGGTTCTAATGATCTTAACTGTACTTTTAGGGTTTTTAGCCAAGTAAAAAAAAACGGAAATCTTGAAATGTATGGTATGTCCGTATATCTGTCTGTTCGTATGAAACAGTCATTTTACTCAAAGTTAAGTAACATAAATAAGAATGGTAATAATACAATAGGAGTGTATTTGGCGTGACTGTCTCATAAATAAACCTAAACTCCTCCACGACCGGCCGGTCGACTCACTTGCTGACCGACAACGAACAGCCTAAACCACTGAACGATCCATACGTTTAGCGCAAAGAGATGTAATATTTTACTCTAAGTACATTTAAAGTCTGTGGTAGGTTACAAAATGTTTTTTTTTTTCAGACAACGAACAAGATCAAGGATCCTTTGATGAACAAGTTAGCTATCTCTATTCTGGACTTCTACCCGCTGCAGGAGTGCCAGGAGATATACTCCAAGTAACAATACATTATAACTCTTTAATCCTGTTAGAGGTCCACAAACAGTCACGTTTATACCAATATATTTCGTTTTTAAGTTTTTCTCAGAAACAATAGAAGCTGTCGACTTGAAATTTGGCATAGTTGTTTCAGTTATTTGCCCGCATCATTCTGTGTTAAGTAAAAAAAATTAAATGATTTTTCTAAATATTTGAAAATAGGTTTAGTATGGGGGATTGAAAAATGAAATTGATTTAAAGAGTGGTGGTATTTTACGCGAAAAATAAAATTAAGTTGTCAAACTGTACAGTTTTGGAAAAACTATCAACAAAACTTTAAGAATCTGTATTAAAATTTAGGGTCGTCAAAATGAACCTTATTGCATAGATAATATAGTTAATAGTCAAATGTAAATGACCGGTTTTTTATTGAAGTTGGTAAAATTACGGCTCTGTTTAATATAAAGAGACGCTCCATGCGTGATGGGCCTTCTAAAGTATGGAGACAGCAAGCAGCAGCAGGACTAATATTTCCCCGTTTATCCCACTAGTCCCATTGATTTGTCCCATTATGGGACAACTGAGACGATTTCGTCCAAAAGTCCCATTACCGTCATCACCGCAAACATTATAGACTTTTTTTTTTTTAAAAAAAATATGCTGAGGAGTAAAAAAAACAAATACCTGTACACCGTAGAGCGGTGACATTTGATCCTGACGAAAATGGTTGTTGCAGGAAGTTCGTGACGAAGCAGCACTTCTGCGCGGGATTCAACACTCGCGGCGGCGGCGCCTGCAATGTAAGCCACTCACTTGTACTGGCACGATGAGAGACGACTGCTGCCCCTAATGTCTGTGTTCTACATTGACTAGTAGGTATCCGCGTTATTGAGTCGCAACCTATTGCAGTGACGCAATGTAAACAGCAAACGACTACTCTACTCAGGCGACTACTAGACTACTACTTACACAATTAAGTTACGTACTGTTTTCCCATTTGGCTACGGAAAAATGGAGACAAATAGGCCAATAAAGTAAAACATCTTCAAACAGCTTGTTTCATGAATTGGATTTTTCCGAGCACTAGTTTACCAAAATCGCATCTTTACTCGATATTAATATATTAATACTAGCTGTCCGTGCCCGGCGTCGCCCAGGTGTGATTTTTATTCCATACAAACCTTATAAAATATACTTTACGTCCTATTCTCAGACCTACTGAATATACACACAAAATTTCATAAGAATCGGTCAAACCGTTTCGGAGGAGTTTTGTTACAAACACTGTGACACGAGAATTTTATAATATTACATTATTATTTTCATCGACAGCATGCAAAATTATGATTCTGAATTTGAAAATTGATAGTTTGCTGAAGATAAATACGCGAATGGAATTTCTGCGAAAGATATTTCTACCAAGTGCCAAAAAAAACTGCAACACGACTCGGTTTAGTAGTTTAATAAAAACATCAGATGTTCTTGTTCTCGGCTTTAATTAAATGTACACACCATTAGCACCATTTGTTTGTTGTATTTGTTTGTTTGTTTTTTGTTTGTTTTTTACTAACACCACTGTACCTACCCATGAAATCAATGAATAAACTGATAAACTGATAATGTACATTTGATCAATTATTTTTGGATTTTCTTGATTGAGTTAATATGTACCGAGTAGTGAGGACTCCAAACAATAGACGCGTACCGCAAATGCGATCTTATTAATGGGTTGCATGAGTTTGAGCTTCTTATAGATAGTGATCCTTTTTCTTTGTTTTTTGGATTGGATTTTATGATATTTTAAACAAATAAAACATTGTTGGCCCAAACCAACAATTCTCGAGTCCGACCCGCACTTGACCAGATTTTTAATTTTGTTAAGTAATAGCTTAAATAAATAATAATATTCTAGTTTCTGTTTTTTAGACGGTTTTGGTTTTTTAAACATTTAAAGTTTCCCAACTATTTCATCCACATTTTTATAAGTAAGAAATGATGGTTTTGCAGTCTATCTACATAGATATATACATAAAACGGCCATTATTATTTCATTTCATATTTTTTAAATATGATACCTAATAGGTATACATATATTGTTGTATATGTAGATGGATACTCGTAGTAGATTGTAGATGCCCTGTAGTGGTATTCCGCTCACAATATCCGTGGTGCGCAGCGCGACGTGGGCGCGCCGGGGCTGGCGAGCGGGCTGCTGGTGGGCGTGGTCAGCTTCGCGTCCAGCTCCTGCGGGGAAGCCGATGCGCCCACCGTCTTCACCAAGCTCGGCTACTACATCGAATGGATCAAGGAGATCATGGCTCAGGTACCACCCGCCGAGACTTCTTGCCATCATCCCGTACGTTTAGTATGAAAACCTGCGGCACGCGGCATGTCGACGCCCGCGGGACAACGCCTGCCAACTACTCCGGTGTGTCACTCAATAGGAATAATGAAGGATTTATAAATTCTTTGTTATAAATTCCTAAAAGTAGTTTATCTTTCCAAGAGCATTTATTTTAAAGGAAGGGAAAAGGGTGCAACCATAATAATTATTTTCTTGTTATAGGATACGCACGAGTACATCAACAGGCCGACGGCGACATATCAACCTCAGTCCATCCACACTATTATGACAAAGACCCCAAAATCTCTTAAATTTGTATTTGGACCACTAGAGATAGAGACGCCTTCTAGACCATTCGCTACAACAATTCACAATTTTATTTTAAGAGACAAAATATCAAAGTTTACTGTATCCGATAAGTTACTTAAAATCGATAAACTTAAAACAAAGTCTCATGTGGTCAACCAACTACGGAATCCTGTTCATTCTATAGGGCGTGCTGGTTTGCCGAGAGATGAAGAATACACCGAAGCTTCCGAGACCAAACTTGGTCTAGAACAATTCGTACAACTCGACACTGACGACTCTGACGTGGTCGATAAATTATTAAACGAAGCAAATGCCGAATTAGATATGAAATATACTGAACCAGATAAGGTAGCTCAAAAAGATAAGATCAACAAAGGAATCAACAGAGTCTTTACTGAGTCACAATTAATGGAGAATGAACAAGTTGATTTGACTTTTAATAAAAAAAATACTGAATCGTATTTAACATCTGATCCAAAAAAACCCGTATCGCTCAATTCGAAGGGAAATACTTTTGTTATGGACAAAACATCATTTAGCAAAGCGAAAAAAGAGTTTCCAAAGTATAATTCTGTTGCCGATAAGTCACCTGAACAAGTTCAATTTGATGCTTATAAAGTTATGGGTATGCAACTGCCTCTGATTGTTTTGTCAAAGCAACAAAGTTCTGCAGGTAAAGAAAGAACACCCTTTGAAAAGCTGGCGGATACACCTATGGTTAATGAGAAAAATCTTGAAGTAACTTTCTCAGATCCCGAATTAAATGGGCAAATTAATGACTTGATTGAGTATATAAATATTATAGATAAAAACAGCTTAGAGCAGGAATATTTTTCAAATGGTGAGAATAATATCGGTGTAAACAAATTACCAGAGGATCTAAAAATACTACCAGTAGTTGACGACAAATTGGAACCAACGGAAGGTAATATGTTAAATCTGGAAAATTTTAACGAAATTGATGACAACAAATTGGAATCAATGGAAAACAATATGTCAAACCTGGAAAATTTTAACGAAATTGACCTAAAATAGAGATTACATTAAGCACGAAGGCATGAGCATCTAATGTGGGATTTTGAAAATTTAACAATCACAAGTAATTTGCAGGAGAGCCTTTTGTTCCCTGCCTACATGAAAAATAATTGTACACGATTAAAGAGTCCGATTACAAATTAATGGTTTATGTAATTTTTTCGGCTTTAATGTACGCTTTTCAATTAAGGTTCAAAAGATACAGCACTTGTTTGTTTCGAGCTAAAAATCATTTTTTTTGTTTTATCTGTTGTTATAGCGGCAAATACGAATTACCCTTGTTAGGTTAGGTTAGATTACAAAAACGTTTCCCAAACTGTTTAATTTCCCAAAAACATCATAAATGGGCAAAAACGCTTTTTTTTCTGAAACTGTACATTCAGGATTGTTATAAAACTAACCGAGCCTAATCTTATCGGCAGAAGCTTTTAAAACATTTATTTAATTTTACTCTTTTTAGTGATCATAATAAGCTTATGTAGACCCACTTCTTAGTTGATATACTAAACTTTAAGACATTTCAAGCTCGCCGCAAGCAACGACGCGTGAAAATTATCGTCATTTTTAAACAATTAAATGTTCTTCGTTGTCGTCGCTCAACTATCTTAATCGAGATATCTTAGCGTCACCCTTGAAATCGGTACCATTGAGTAATTCCGGTGGCCATCTGTGGTCTTCATCATCGCGAAACCACATAACAAAAAAATATACGGTCGAATACTCCTCCTTTTTTGAAGTCGTTTAAAAACATCTTTTTGGTAAAATGTTGAATTGTATGAGAATGGGGGTGGTAACAAGCCAAGACAGTTATGCATTGTCTTATAGAATCCTTAAATTTATGTCAACAAATCAAAACGATTGACTTAAAGATTATTATTAATAATCTGTTATTAATGCCCAGTAATACTGTTTATTGACTTTCAACTAAAAATATGTGTAATTAGTTAAATGTTGCAATTTTATCAAGTATGGAATAACCAAAAATTAAGTAAAAATAATACAGAAAATTAATTGCGACGTCGATAGCAACAATAATGCTCGTAAAATGACCATCAAATTTAATCATAAGTTAATACGATTCACAAATCACAAGGCTTTAGTCTTGGCAGCACTTTTCTCAACATAGAAAATTCAATATTTAGCAGAAGGCAGGTTTACGTTGCGCTCCCTAGAGTTAAAACAAGACGGAGTACATCTTGTCAATCTAGATCCTATTCAAATTAAAGCACAAGAAAGGTTATTGCAGTGGAGCCCATGGGACCTTGGTCAGCTGATATGAAAAACTTCATTAAGGCCCTGTCATCCCGGCTCATAGACACCTCCGGAGATTCTAGGGCTGGTGCTTACTTATCCCAAATGATTAAAAAAAAAAAGATAAAAGATGTTTATTCAGTAAGTAGGCCGCACGGGCACTTTTACACGTCAATAATCTACCAGCGCTTCGCAAGAGACCACTGCTGAGAAGAAACGCCGCAAGAAACTCAACAGTCAGTCGTTTTTTAAACATTTCTTATGATATGATATTATACAACGAAAAATAAAACTTAACCTAGTATTATATAAAACAATGAATGTAACAAAAATATGTCTATATATATCATGCGTAGTTGAGCAGGAAAATGTGTCAAAACTCAAAATTTCTACAAGAACTCATAAATAGTAAATATAAGAAATAAATAAAAATTAAAAATTATACTTACCTATGACGGTGCAAAACAACACATAATTAGTTTCGATACATTCCCCTACAGAAACCGTGTCCCCTAGACAATACACAATGTTTATATATTGGTATGATTAGGTTATTATTAAGATATTTAGGTGTTTAATTTAGGCCAAGCATTTTTATCTGTTAGATAGTCTTCGACCCTATAGTAAGCTTTAGACATCAACGACTTTTTCAAGTAATTTTTAAGTACTGGAAATGGTAACTTTAAAACTTCGTCAGGTAATTTATTATAGAAATGAATGCATTGACCTACAAATGATTTATATACCTTACGGACACGAAATTTTTTAATAGCAATTTTATTCTTATTTCTTGTATTCAAATTATGTATGTCACAATTCTTAATAAAAGAGTCTTGATTGGGCTAGCTATCCAGACAGGTAATGCAGCCAGTGTCATAGGGACCATGCCGCAAGCGGACCTGCTAGAGGGGGTGTTCTTTTTATAGTGGTGATTATTATTTATATGTTTGGGTAGCTTAGTTTTATATTTAACCGACTTCAAACTGTCGAATTGTTTTATTATCATGAAAAACTTATGTAAATCTATCATTTTATACATTAAATTTATTCCAGATAGTAAACAAAGAAAGATGTTTAATATAATAAAACCGCCTGCGACCGTTTACCGCCCTGGATTAGCCAATTTAAGCATATTATGCAGAAAACGTGTTTTTTTTTTTCAGGTTATACACAATGTTTTGTGTCTTTGTGCAATGAGTTCTTATATTTTAAGGTACTAGGATGACCGTATTTTTCTTTGGTAAGTTTTCTAAAATTGAAACCTAACTAGATCGATTTGTCGCCCCCGATGAAAATCGTTGGAGCCGTTTCAGAGATTCAGATTATATAATATGTATACAAAAATTGCTCGTTTAAAGGTGTTATTTATATGTATATTCAAGAAAATGTGCATAATATATTATCTAAAAATAAAACTATACAGCGTAAACGCAGGATAAAAAAAATAATGTTATTGTTAGATCACAATTCAATAATAATAATTTTTACTTGCGTTATTTTAAGACCTTTACAACGCATTTAATAATATTTGTTTTTTTTACAAGTAAAACCGGCTACTCACACTCAGCCTACTATTAAACCTAACATAGTTTAAAGAAACGAAATCGTGCATAAAAAGGTATCTAATCAGCTAAGCATACACAGACCTCTGAATCAGAAATCATAATCTTATACACGAGCTTCGGCGTATTTTAAAAGTCAAAGAAGCAATTTTTTAACAAATTAAAGTGTTGCAACGAGAACTATATACAATATCGTATTATTTTCTATATATTGCTCAGCCGTAAAATCGTTGCGTAATCAATAAGAACCGAGAGCTGGAATAAAACTAAACATCAAACGAATACAATTTATTGCATAGTTTAGACCTTTTCACAAAATTAGGGTTCTAGAAGTGACTTTGCTTCAATTAAACCGAGAAGTGTAGAGTTCCTCATGTGGTGTTCGAGCGTCGTCCTCCGCGTGGCCCTCGTGTGCGCGGTCGGCGCGGGCCGCGGCGCCCCGCCGCCCCCCCGGGGCCCCGCGCCCGCGGGCGCCATCCACGACGTGCTGTATCAAATATTCACCAGCCTTAAAGTAGAACCCGAAATAAATAAACTGATCAAGGAGTACGCGAGCCGCGCACGCGCCGGTCGCGCTCCGCACGGAAACGATAAATGGAAGAAAGTGTTAAAGTTTACGAGACTCGATATCGAACCCCGCAACAGCACTACGTACTATACGACCATCATAAACGAGATATTGTCCGAACGAGAAAAATATGGAGGATTCAATTATTCGCTTATTGATAGCAAATTTAAAAACGTTTTCGACACTGTGACAGAAATAAAAAATGTATACTTTCAAAATGATTCACGGAGCACTACCGACAGTGAAGAGTGGCAGGTCCACCGCGAGGCCGACAGCGTCCGGAGTACCGCTGCGGACGCCGAACTCGGCACGTCGAACAACACTACCGTCGAAAGTGATGCATGGGGTTAGTTCCTTTTTTTCCCCATTTTGTAATAGCCTGAATTTGAATTTATTATTTCTTAATTATTAATATTCACCTTCTACCGCAGTATTGAACTTGTAAGAAAATTCCTTTGTAAGTTCGAAAGTAAAAATAAAGATAAAAATATAAATTTCTTCAGGAATCCATTCCTAAAACGCGCTAACGGGAGCCAAATACAACGCCTACACGGTCCTTAAATAATCTACCATCATCAACATCATTCATAGGCTAAAAGAGTTGGCTCTTATCAGAGTAGTCATTTCCATTCTATCTTATTCCATACCTATGCTTTGACAGACTGATACGACACGATGATTATATTAATACACCAATAATTTACAAATATTTGCTATCATATTAATAAATATACCGCCTTAATAAATAATATGGGTAAACTATCATTGTCATTTGCAGTTTCTGTCGTGCCGTATGTGTCGTTGAAGCAGGCGTCGCGCGCGGCAAACGACTCGCGGCGCATCTTTGGCGGCGCGTCGACGCGCATCAGCCACTTCCCGTTCACGGCCAGCGTGCACGCGCTCGGCCGGCTCGCCTGCGCGGGCGCCATCATCGCTGCCGACCTCGTCATCTCCGCCGCCTCCTGCCTACATTTGTATAAATTGCTTTATCTTTCTTAGCTGCGTACGAATTAGAGGCGGCCTCTGGATGAGATTCGCTCGGCTCGTCTATTCGCTCGAATTTGTTCGTCGCTCGCATGCGGCGCACGAGCATGACATCGCGAGCCAGAGTAGGTTTTGTGGCTGTGTTTACACCTACTATAAATGGGTGAATTTTTGGAGCAGTTTTTTATATGTCCCAAGGCTTTAAAAAAAACTAGTAAACAATCTACGAGAAACATATTTCTTATACATTAAACAGAATAAAATACAACGAGGCATTAAATTATTAACACTGCTGTTTAAAACATAGCTGGTTTTTTTTACGAAATTTCACAATTCTAGGAACAGTAAGTCTGTGAAGCCTGTCCCATTCGCGGTTTGCTCCAAACAAATTATTATAACTTTACTTTTAGTCAGCTTATTAATAAGTTATTTACATTATTAGAAAGAATAATAAACAACGCGTTTCAATAGACATTACTCGCTGCTGATATTTTTTCATTTAATAGTATGTTGACCGTCTGTGTCCCACGATTAGCAACTAATTCATAACGTTCAAACACCTGCTGTTATCTAATTAGTCGGTTAGTCGACTGTCGAGGTAAGTCTTTGACACGACGTATTTGGCTATCTAAAACGTCATTTCCGTGGATTATTATATAGTATATAAGAATGTCTTATTTTGGTTCAGCTTTTAATATTGAAAAGGATACTTTGATATAAATTACGCGAATTGGGCGTGTATTTATTGCGTAATTTGTTTAGTAGTTCTCTTAAAAATACTTTATTGTCGTCATTTCGGTGGCATCATTTCGGTGGCATTTTGTTCACCGAAATGACGATCGAGGTTATAATATGTACAAAACGCACTAAAATGCATTATTACCGCTGTTAAAAATGTTAACACTGTTAAAAAAAGTTATTATGGTCACCATGATATCCAAAACACGTCTAATGCTTGACATAGCCCTTTCGTTCGTTTCGAAAATCATCACAATTGTTTCTGTGCTGCTGGCACCAAACTATCCATTCTATATAAAAACGAAATTTTGTTGGTTTTTGTCAAACATATCTAAATATTAAGGTCCATTATATTATTTTACATGGATTTTCTAAGCAGCCGTCATTTCGGTGGAGTATTTTTTTCAAAAAATAATTAGCTAAAGTATTGTCATTAAATTGGTGCCTTACATATATTTATCATTCTTATTTGAATATGTAACCTATCAAATGATAAAAACCTTGCCGTCAAAAATCCACCCAAATAATCTAAGACGTCATAATACAACTTTAAATAGAAAAAAATGTTCATACTTGTTGTTTTTCAAAATAGTTTTTGTGTTTGTAGTGACAGCGTCGAAGCCCTACCACTGAGCATGATCCGACATGCTCTTGCCCGGTGATTGTTTTCAAGTTTATAATACTAATGATGATAAAAGCCGCGAGCACGTGGCCTCGCCACACGGACCAATACGTCAGAAGCTGCCTCAGGCTGTACAGTCCTAATTCGTGCGCACCTTAACCTTAAAATATTATAATGTTTATGGATGTTATTGTTTGACCAGTGTTCCCCTTGATGGGCAAGTCCGGCGAGCGCAGGGAGCGGGGCTCGCGGTGCGCGTGGGCAGCAGCTACATCGACAGCGCCGGGGAGCTCATCCCGGTGCTGGAAGTCTACCGCCACCCCGCGTTCGACGCCGACAGCCTCGCGCACAACCTGGCCATCATGAGGCTGCGCAGACTGATCTTGTTTCAGAAATGGAATAATAAGATAAAGAAGATACACATCGATAAAAACACAAGGGGCCGATTTTTCAATAGCGATAGCGTGACTATTGTAGGGTGGGGTGCGAAGATCGTGAGTATGAACACACTATATTCGCTTATGGGTTGATTTTTCACTCCCAGGTACACGTATCTGACTGTACATTTTAGCTCTCTCATTTCATTTTGTATAAAACGTATAAAGAGGAAAATACATGTAAAATGGGAGATATTAAAAAAGGGTTAATAAAACAGGCACTTACAAAAAAAGCAAGCTTTAAAAACCCCGACTGTATTTTTTGATACTGTCTGCGATATATTTTGTTAAAAACATTAAACTCATAAAATCCGATTTTCATAAGAATTTTATGTATATACCTAGAGACACCCGTGTCATCAAGACGAATCTTATGACGTATCGTTTATCAAAATTGGTTTACCCATTGAGTAGTTACGAGGGGACATAGGAACGAACATAACATACAGGTCAAGCACGTAACCCTCCTTTTGGGCTTCCTGCAGGCAAAAAAAAAACACGAGAGTGCTGTGTGCGTCAGCGTGTGTCTATTTGTGACAACATGGGAATAGTACTTTGCTGCAGAGACCGGGAAAAAGGCCGTTGCGGGACGAGTTTGGCGACTATGATCTTGTGGGTTAGGTGTGCGATTGTGTTTAATATTATTCACAATTTTGTTATGTTTTCTCGCATTCTTGGAGAAAAGCACTATACAAACGTCAGCCGGGAAGGGCGGCCGAGATGCAGTCAACTTATACTGTTCTCGCAACGGTCTTTTTCGCGGTTCTACAGTAATGTAGGTATTATTTCATCTATCTTCTTGCACAAAACAACAAAATGGATCTAAACACAAGGAATGTTTGCAATTAATGACTCAAAAATGTAATGTTTTAACAGTAAAGAAGTGTTTTTTTAAGACCAGCAATAAGTCCCGGAGGCAGAAGATGTCCATGGCAGTACTGGACATATATTCGACCGCAGACTGTCAGGACATTTACTCCAAGTAAGTAATAAAAGCAACTCCCACTTCTTTTGTCATTCTGTACGTACCTACCGAGCATGATATTTAATCGTTTAAAAATAATTAAGATTAAAACTGTCTTCAAAAACCCTCTAAACAGCGTCAATTAATGATCGGTCTCATTGGATTTACATATTGGATATGCATCAAAGTTTTGTAAACTGAATAATGCGTGAAATATAACCAAGCCAGTGTCAAGTCAGCAACCATAGTAAACGCGTCCTCGGAATGAAAATACTGTTAACAGCACCGGTGTCATCTAGCTCGAGTTAATAGTTACTTAATATGAACTAATGGAATAGATACCACAGGGTCGTAAAACCCAAGACAAATAAATAACTTACACCATAGTAGTTAAATCAAACTAACAATGTTCTGTTGAATGCCCAGTAAGAAGTGAGTACTGGTGGTAGTGTTGCTCGTGTGTTGCAGGAAGTACGTGACGAAGAAGCACTTCTGCGCCGGGCTCAAGAAGAGCGGCGCCGGCGCCTGCAGCGTGAGTTACCCACGCGGCTCCGAGGGGGGGGGGGGCGGAGACGCGCAACAAGTATCGCTGGATGGAATAGAGCAATATAAATCATTGCCTTATTCCACCCAGTCCTACTAATAGTTTGATCATCTTAATGTTTGCCCCAAAAATTTCGTTATACTGGCTAGGAATCGACGTATTCTTAGAATTGTATCCATCTCTGCTGCCGCTGTCCAAAAGGTTCATCTAGCCAGTACAAACTAATTGGAATATGTTTATCCAATCAGTTAGATGATCGAAATACTAGTAAGACATAATAAAATTAACTATATCTTTGGCTTCCAGGCATCTACACAGAACTCTATAACTTTCTACCTCGTTTAACTTAGTGCTTCATTGTTTAACTCGACTCAAAATAAGAAGTTTCTCCGATCGTTGGAAACCTCGTTTTTTTTTAATGCATGTTCCCCGATTACTCAAAGATGGCTAGATCGATATTAGAAAATCTTCTTTACTTTGAAATGGTATAGGTACTTTCCAGGTGGTCCCATTATCATCAGGTCTGGATCTGATGATGTAATACAGGAGTAAACTCTCCAGATTTGGGTATTGTCTGTAATATAAATTATTTACTCTCGGAAAGCACCCAGGTGAAGAAGAACTGATGATGAAGACAACAAAAAGCCACGGAACTATACAATATAAAGTATTTCACGGGTTGCTATAAGATTACTTTAAAATGGCTGCTAAGTAAGTTATACTAGTCTCAATGCATTATGGTGAACTAGAGCTGATGGTGAAGTAGCAGAACTCCTCAACCATTACCATCCCTGCATCGGGAGAAGCATATTTTGTAAAAGGTGATGATCAGTTGACATTGAGGTTTATGTATTATAAACCAACCCAATGAAAGCGAGAAATAAAAATAATAATCAAATAAGTTTATTTGCTATATATTGCTGTCGAGATTTTAAGGAGACTTTTGCCAGAATTGAGATTTCTTAAATTGTTGTAGGTATTTCTGCGAATGCTCATTCATCATACGTTTTATACTCCGGTCTAAGATTAGTCCAGAATGCCTTCTGTAATGATTGCTGTACCTACTCGTACTTTGACTCACCAAGGATTATTCATGGAAGGTTCTACGTACCGCTACCGGTCCAGTCAGCTACGGCTCGCCCGCCGTCTTGTCCCCTCCCCGCAGAGTACGTGGGCGCGCCAGGTCTAGTCAGCTACGGCTCGCTCGCCGTCTTGCCCCCTTCCCCCGGCAGAGTGACGTGGGCGCGCCGGGTCTCGTCAGCTACGGCTCGCTCGCCGTCTTGCCCATGTAACCCCTTCCTCCCCGGCAGAGCGACGTGGGCGCGCCGGCCGTGGTGCGCGGCCTGCTGGCCGGCGTGGTCAGCTTCGGCTCCCCCACCTGCGGCGCGCGCGACTCCCCCACCGTCTTCACCAAACTCGGCCACTACTCTGAATGGATCAGGAAAATCATTAAAAATGTATGTATAATGATGCACGTTGTTCTCTTTGTGAATATATGCTCTTGGAACCGCATTCTTTATACAATATCTGTTCCGAAAAATACGAACGTAATATTATTTACTTCTAGTCTACTCAGAAATTGGTTGGTCATCCCGGTGTACCTTTATTTTGTTCTCTCTCTCTGGGGTCGGTCCCTTATACCTGAGGATCGTGGTCAGCATCAGGGTTGCATCTGGAGTTGATGATCTGCCTCCAGTGCCTCCACCGGTTTCGGTTCAGCGCGTTTCTTACAACCGTGTTTATTTTGTAACTGCGACACAAATCGTTGCAGTGTTTAAAGCAGACTAACAGTTTGGTGCAATTAAAGGTTTGGTGGGCTTCCTCGAGGAGTAGGGATGGCTTGACTGAACATATGTGCTAATCCCACCCAAACGTAAAATAGGCGCTAGACGTCGAGTTACTGAAACCAGCCCGCTTATAAAATACAAATACGACAATACAAATGGGTGCAATCTGTACACGCCGTGATCTATACGCGTCCCGATACGCCTAAATACTTAATACGCGTCGACTTGCTCTAAAAAAACTCAATGACATTTGTAGGGTCAACTATTACTTAATTTTTCGTCAAAAATTTAGCCTATAGTATTCAAAGTTTGAAATGAATATCCTGAAGAATAATAATAATAGGAGCACTCAGGACCGTGGTGTCGCTACTCATAAACATCTCGCCACTAGCTGCTTTGTGGTGACTGATTTCACTGCAAGTAGGGATACAGAAGTGACGATTTCCACTTCCTTACGCGTTTACGTACAAAAGTGTTAATTATCTTTGACGAAATACCGTCTCGTTTAATAAGTATCGTAAACTTCAAATTAAAAACTCCTGATAGGACTGGCTTATACTTTTAAGCTTTGCGAGCTCAGGCCTGGCTTCTATTTATTCTGAACAGATGAAAAATTAAAATAATTAAAAAACCTCTTCTTAATCCTAATTTTCCGAGGGTTTATATCTTTCTGTTGTTTCTAAGAAAAGTTTGACATAAATGGCTATTTGATCGTTTCAGAAACCACCAAAGCATTATGCGAAACCGACCACCCAACTGCATCATACCCTCTATACCAACAAGAACGCGAGTAGGTTTAATGTTGCTACACAGCGGAAGGACGAGTTCCAAAATTACTTACAACAACTTTATACCTTTTTCACTACCGTGAGCACTAAACAATCGCAATTCAACGTGAAACCGATACAAGATAAAATACCTCATTATTTCGAATCCAGTGAAAAACAGTTTATGCAACATCGAAATACATTTCAAAAACCATCTCAAAGACCTTATCTGGGCCACACTACGATGGGAATGAATCCAGGACAGAATGAAATCGAATTAAGTGAAGAACAGTCTGATTCATGGCAATATCCTTATGCCTTCCAAGATTTAAGGAATACAAATTTGAGTCAAAATAGAAACCAACTTAATCGAGAAGACCTTTTTCGACC
The DNA here is from genome assembly GCA_948252455.1 of Acleris cristana. NCBI lineage: Eukaryota > Metazoa > Arthropoda > Insecta > Lepidoptera > Tortricidae > Acleris > Acleris cristana. The sequence goes on from OX411793.1 coordinate 12,674,424, forward strand.
GCAATACGGAACTGAATTCAAAAAATCTACGCAACCTCTTTACACTTTCCAGCCTGTTATGAGCACGAACCTTGCATTCGACCCATTCAAATACAATACAGTAAAATTAAGCGAAGAACAGCGTTTTCGACCGCTGAGCGAAACCGAGATGGCCACGCGGAGCCCTTACATGTTTAACCCCATCATGAGCGTGGACTTACAACGAGACCCCATACAACGCTATGCAGGGAAACCTACTGATAACGATTTTTTTCTGCGATACAAGAATCTGCCCAAGAAATCGACGCAACGCCCTTTTATATTCCACACTGGAATGAACACTTATTTAGGACACAATAAACTTCAATTTAGCTTCAAACAGTTAGTCCGACCCCGGTTCAACAATCGGTTCAAAATACTTACGCATCAGCCCTATAGCTACACCACTGTCGCTATAAGTGTAGATAACAAAGTTAACCGTTTAGAACGTAATGTGGTCAAACCAAAACAACAATTTATGCAACCACGAAACGGTGACAAATTCGAAAAATCTTTTGTTTTCTTTACTACAAACAGTGATAAAACTGAAGCTTTCTTAAACATAACTTCAGAGCGTTACAAATATTTACAAAAAAATAAACACTTTAATAAGGAAATGAACGCACCAAGCAAAACATATACAAATTTGGTTTCGAAGCATACTCAGTTGAAGTGGTTACCTGAACTAGATGAGGACAAAGTCGCTGCTCATGTAACTCTGCCTGCGCCACGACCACCGACTGTTCAGCCAAAGGGTTCAGGTTCTAAACGAAAAGATTTGGCTATCGAGGCTCTAAAAAAGAAAGTGAATCAACCAAAATTAACGGAAGAGGATGAGCAGGCTCAAAAGATTTCTTCAGACCAAGAAATAAATAAGAAAATAGATCAGTTACTTGGAAATTTTGAAAAAGAATTTATTACCTCGGCTGAGGCGAAAAATTTACAAGACATAAATGCAACGTCACAAGACTTGCTAAGTTTAAGTGAAGATGAGAAACACAATGAAAACAAAGAAGAATATAGTGTAAGATATCAAAATGTAAATAGGCCCCAGGGAATGAGCGTTGAGAGGTATATAAATTCCGAAGATATATTCAACACGAATAATTTGTCAAAAGACCTGTTCGAAGGTATACCGAAAAATTATGCCTACAAAATTCTAGCTGAGGCGATTCAAATGGCAGAGGACTAATTATGTTACATAATTTGTCACCTAATTTGTATTTAAATAAAAGGGGTCCGTGAAATTAAAATTAAATTAATTATTGTACATTCAATTTATCCGTTTTATTTTTTCTTAATTATTGAAATAAAATTAATTGAAAACGTATTTTATTGTTTATAATATCTGGTGTATATTTAGGTAAGTGTGTATAATAATAAAATTGTGTATCGATGGTCCATTTCGAGTAGTTAAATACTACTCGAAATGGACCATCGATAATGTCAATTAATGAGAAAATGTTACATTGCATACATTTTACATAATGCCGTGTGACGCCAGGTGTTCGTGCTGGGTCGATGCAGGTCAGACTTCTTGGATAACCCTTCCGACGTGCCGCAGGGTTCTGACTTGGGCCCATAATTATATAACGCTTATTTGGGTAGCTCGCGAGTATACACCAATTATATATTATATATTTTTTGGCATTAGTAACCTGACTGACTGTGACGAGATGTAGAAAGATCTGGACCGTTTAATGGGTGCTTTCCCAGTAATATTATCAAACATATTAAGCCACAACTTGTAATGTCAATTATCACTGTCAATTTAATACCATAATATAGCAAACCAATTGCGTCCCCTTAAAACTTAATTATTTATTTTAATAAGATTTTAACCAGCCTCGTTCTGTGAGTAACAAGAGTTGAAGAAGCCGTATAATAGAATTTTCACTTCTCATGCTCGTAAAATCCTTTTTTATGCTGGGTATAGGCTACATAAAATAGCATTTTATGCACTAGTGCATAAAGTGTTGTCGTCATCTAGACTAAGACAATAAAATTAAGCCCTACAGCCAGACGGACGAGGTGAATGCATTAAATAAACTAGTTATTTGAATGCATTTACTTTAATTTATTTGCAGGAAAGAGGTTTTTGTCTATAGTTTTGGACTATTCATTAGGTAGTTGTTTTCTTTGCAAAACTTGTGGTGATGTGGAATTTTGTGAAGAGAGAATAATACTCACACCTAACACACTAATAGAAAAAAAATGCAAAAGAACTTATTTAACAGATATTGCCGCCTAAAACCAAAAAAATATATTCTATGAAAATTTCAAAGTCTGGAGAAGCGGCAAATAAGTCAATACATTCTCATTCATGTACGTTTTTTTACATTATCACTGTTTTATTTCCTCGTAGTCGAAGTGAAAAGCAGAGTGTAGGTATAACTCGGTCTTTAAAACCCATTTTATCCTCGAATTAATTATCCAACTTCGCCTGCCGGCTCGGATGGATACCAAGTCCTGGATAAAATATTTTGTTTTATGCCCTTTTTGTTAAATCAACTATTTTCTACTGGCGTAGTACAATGTCCTACTAACGATATCGCTATCAGTAATCCAATGAGGTGCATTGTGTGATCGCAACGTTGACATTACATTATGAAACGTTTCACAATGTTCTTTTTCGCACTGCAAATGGCGGGAATTAAAATTAAAATAAAAATAAAATAAAGTTCACCGGTATGTTATCCAATGGCCAACAGCCATTCCATATATTTTTAATATGCTTTTGTTCTAAGCCATCCAAAGAGATGGCATGTTGAAATAAAGTACCATGAGCGCAGCGGTAATTAGGGGGTGCGAAGCGCAATTTAGATCGCAAGCGATGACGTAGCACGGTGCGGCGCACCAGCGGGCCCGCACGACACAGCGCTGATGACTCATACACGTCACAGCAATGCACAGCACTGTAGGTTACTTTTAATGTATATGCACTCGTAGTATTTTACGTTGTAATTTTTGTTTTAACAATTTTATTATAGTACTTTAAAATTTTGTTATACTTGTAGATATCCCCTTGAGCTCATAGAAAAAGTAATATATGCAACTATTCATAATCAGTCATTGAGACACTCATGCGTATATATTATTATCATGTCATAAACTCGCACTCGTGTTTCAATGGCCCTTATTATGATACAGTTGCTAAACTACTATTATTTAACCCCTTTTCCATCCAGTTTTATAAAATGTAATATCAAGACACAGTGTGGCAGTGTGTCCAGCAAAGTTCGAAGAAAAAACTCAGCGGTACCTAACTGCCGTGTGTACATTTACGCGAACCCATTCAGCCCTTCTTCCCACCCCGTAATTTATTCCCGGAACAGCCAGGAAGCTGACTTTTTTGCAGATTACTAAAATTAATAATCTTAAAGCCAGGTATGAAAATGAATGTTATTAAAGAGTTATTTAATTTCTAAAAACGTGTATTTTGTACTGACTCACTCACTCCCGAAGACCCACAGCTTTCATTTGGCGTGGGGCTAGTAAGTTTTACAGCACAAATAAAGGAAAAAATCCAAAACGTACAAAAAATAACCTTTATGAAAATGTAAAAAAAAAAATGTTTCAAAAAAATAATAATATAAAACTAGCAAAGTACCCGGAGATCATAAACAAGTAAGGATACGAAAAGGCTTATTACGATAAGACTAAATAATAACATTAATAACTACATTACTTACTACGTAGAAGCGAATCTGCTTGGACCAGGCCCCAAATGCCGCGCTTTAAATACCTACTTCTCCCTTCACCCCGTTACGACCCTTTGTCTTCCGCGCCCAAAGTTAGGGCTGTCACTTGCGAAATATTTTAATTGGTGTATGAATATGTTATACAAGTTTAGTCCTGAAATGTTATTTATGTTTTTCTTCAACGTGGAAACATTGTTGCAAAATGAGTTTTTACATTTACGTTTAAATTAGGTACTTAATAATACTTGGGGATATTAAGATTATCTTCAGAAAATGACATGGCTTATGTGGCTAATTAATCATGTATGAAACAGGAAAACGAGTTTTAAAACAACCTTTAAAATAACAATTAAGCTCATGGTGTGACGCCCCTGACTGACTAGAGGCCACAGGTGTCGCCAGGGGGTAGGTATCTAACGCGCCGAGCGCGCGTCGGGAGCTGGGAGTTTCGCTTCTACGTACCTAGTTATTATTTATTCTTATGTTATACCCAGCTAGCGAGGAAAACGTGTATTATCAAAACAAAAAGTATCGGATGAGTTGCAATTGATGGTAACTGTACACCCCTAAGGGAAAGTCCATTAATAGCTAAAAAATTTGTATGCCTTGCGGCCCAACATGGTGATGTAACCTTAACACTATAAGACCTGTGCTTATGTACAATTTTACCCGTGTTGAACAAATAAATTATTTGTATTTGTAAATTATTTGTATTTGTTGCTACTTTCATTTTAAGTACCAGGAGATCATAAACCTGTAACGAATAGGAATCTGGTTTTTTATTATTAGATTTTCACTACGATCTCACGATGTGATCATGCTTTTTTCAGTTCAGGTATACCAGGAGTTTATAAACGAGTAATGGTTACATCGCCGGGTTTGGCAGAATATTATTATTATTTCTTGTTAATGATAAACAAAGTTCAGAAAATATTTGTTGAATTCTGTTTGAATCACGTCTAAACGGCTGAAAAAAATTGGCTGACATTTGGCACACATCCTTATCCTGGATTGACATGACACTATAGCGGCCTGCACACGTAATGTTCGGACCGCGGGAAACGCCACGCGCCGTTCCAATCTCTGTTCCGAACCGTACGTGTAAATGCAACTGTAATTGTAAAATAGTAAAAAATGTACGGTTCGGAACGAAGATTAGAACGGCGCGTGGCGTTTCCCGCGGTCCGAAGTTTACGTGTAAAGGCCGCTAAAGGATACTTTTTTTCACAAAGTTCGACACTAGTTCGATTACATTACATTACATTTTGCATTTAGATGAGTTCTGTCTAAAAAGGTGTCTTGTTTGGCACAGGATTGTTGAAAGTCAAACCAAATAATTGAGATAAATGCATTTTGAGCACTAACTTGGCAGTTTAGGGTTTCGTAGTCAAACTATAAATATAACCATGTCCGTCCGTCCGTCCGTCCGCAGCCTATCTCAGAGCTGTAATTTGACATGAATATACATACTAGTCACGCCAACAAAATGTTAAAATAAAATCTTGAAAAATATATTTTTTTAGTGTACCTCCCCTACACGTAACGTGGGGATGTTTTTTTTTCTCATCTACCCCATAGTGTGGGGTGTCGTTGGATAAGTCTTTCAAAAATATCACAGGTTTGTGAAAAAAAAACGATTAAGGGATCCATTTATGAAATATTAAGCTGTAAAGCGCAAATTTTTGTTAGAGTCAAGTGTGTGTGTATGCTTGGCTGTAGGCCCCCCCCCCTACAGCCAAAACTACAAATACTAAAAATCTGAAAAATATTTTAAATGAAAGCACAAATAACTAATTTTAAAGGAAAACTAACTCTAGTAAGAAGGCTTGATTGATTCCTGAGATGGCGACTAAATGGTCTAAGACCCAATGTATATCTTTTTGTGTTTTCTCTAAAACAACCTATTTGCATGCTGTGGTTGTCTGTAATTAGTGTAGCATTTAGATTTAAACCTAGTACATGTATTATTATTTACCACTAACCAATGTATACACTGTTGACAATCCTAAATAAATAAATAAATAAATAAGACCCGAATAGGAGACGATTAGCACCGGGCTGTTTATTCGATGAAAAGTATTTTATTTCAAATTAATTACGCTAATTAATAATATGTGGCGAATAGGTAGGCTGAAAATTTCAGTCCAGTACTTATATCATTTTTTTTTATTAAAAATGAACTTTTTTTTAAATTGCAAATGGTTGTTTAATAGGCAAAATACATACTAATCGAAAGTATGAAGCCTATAGAATATGCAAACGTTAGGTTTTGTGCAAATTATTAGTACAGACTTACCTGTTTATACCTGCCTACCCAATAGTTTGACGGGAAAAAAATAGTCACCCTAACGTTTGCATATTCAATAGGCTTCATACTAGCAATTGCAATTTTTTAAAACAAAGTTAATTTGAAAATATATATACATATACTGGATGGGAAAAAAATCAGCCTACCTATTCGCATACTCGCTACTTAGCATATTAAATTTGATATAAATTACTTTTTATCGAATAAACAGCCCGGTGCAAATCGTCTCCTATTGGGATCTCCTGCTAAAAGTGTTTATACCTACTAAAGTCACCTAACACAGTAGGTACCAAATAACTTTAATTAAGTAGACTACTTACATAGTATAAATAGACAAGTAGCTCGACTCCGGCCCTTTAGGAGATTCTGATACCTATTGCCGCTCGGGCGTCAGGGTTGTCCGAACATGTTTTTCAATTTTGGTCACCTACTTGACCATACCTAATTTGATCTATGATTTATAATCATAGTAGTTTTCATAAATTACACAAACATAAAGTAGGTAAGTATAAATATTGTTAGGTACCTAAGTATATACACACATAAGCACACAGATATGCACGTTTAACTTGTAAGATCCCTCTTTTATGTCGGGGTTTAAATAGAGTATAGGTATTTAATTTTAAATAAATAAAGTACGAAAACATGGAGTAGCTCCCAGTCTATAGCTACTCAACATGGATAAATAAAAAATACAATGTGATGTGAACAATAATAATATTAATGTACCTACCGAAAATTTAATAAATATCTAAATAATAACATCACCGGAGAATCTCACACAAATTGACCTAGGTAGTCCTAAACTAGGTTTAGGCTTTGGGTACTAGGCAACGATACATAATTACCTATGTAGTGAAAAATACATACTTACTTAATATTACTATATAGGTACATTTAAAGCACCTAACACTCAGAAACAAATACCTACTCGCACTCATCACACGAATATTTGCCCTGACCGGGAATCGAACCCAGAGGGCTTATTGTCTAACGCACTCGCAATCGCAACCGGCTTCAGTCACTTAGTCACTAGGTCACTACCAACTACCTAGGCCATCCACGTCGTCACATGTTAACTGACACGTCACACTCAATAACTTAAATTACCTACTTAATACGTATTTATTTCACCTATCTATTCTATAGGTATAGGCAAGCCGGTACGAAATACCTCATTAATTGAGTAGGTATTTACATTAATCACTTGCAGCTTTTATTAAATCTGGATAGTTGTAAGTACCTACCTAAGCTAGGTTTAGGGCACAGTTTAGGCGTTTTGAAACGAAAGAAAATGTCACGCTGACAATAAAATAGATTTAACAAAAGCTGCAAGTGGGCTATAGGTAAATATCAAAAAATAAACAGCATTCTTCACAACACAAACTCTAAATAAGTACCTTTCCGACTCAAAAGGTATGTTGAAAAACGATAGCTCCGGATTTCTTACACCATTATTTAAACACCCGTAAACTGAACAATATTTTCTAGTTTTCGACAAAGACACTGTCGCTCGATGTTTTAATTTAACGCGCACTACAACCAAACGTGACCGAACGCAATGACGCCGCGACCCCGTCTAATCACCATTCCCGCACCTCTGCTTGTAGTTTTGTGTGGGAGGTTCGCCCCGCCCACAGCCGTACGGTCGGCGTAACGCACACATGCAAGCCGCGCGATGTACCTTTGTTTGAAGACGACCTACTTCTCTATTTATACTATGCTACTTACGTAGTTCTTTTGAGATTTTTGTGTCACAACGTCTTCGGAACCCTACACTGAGCATGGTCAGGCATGCTCTTGCATGGTTTTTTGTGTGATGTAGTATAGATTTTTACGCAGGTGGTTTTAACCCACCACCAAGTAGCAGTGTCTGCAATTATGTGCACCGGTGTGGGGATTCAAACCGAGCCTCATCATTAGAAAAAGTAACAGTTAGGTATTATTTTACTGGCTCCTCCAAGAGCCGTGAGAATTCATTTTGCAACTCGTCGCCAGAGGGCGCGACGTGATAAACGACGAGAAACTTCTCAAACTCTCACAATTCGTTATGAGAAATCCTCGCGAACATCCAAGATTGTTCTTAAACTAAAAGAAAAGGACATTCCTAAAGCCCTCGAATGTTTCTGGCAAATTTCTTATCGTTTTTTATTACTTATGGTGTTAGTTATTTCTTGAGATTTCGAAACTTCTGGTAATGTGTTGCAACGTGCACATGGCTACCGCGTTATCGTATATGTAACGACAAACTTATGTTTTATGTGTTTGTGATAATTGAAATTGCGAAATCGTGCACCAAAGTCCAAAAATAACCATTTCAATTTAACATTTTTATTCCGTTACAACGTTTATTCCATTCTCAAATTTAATTATAAACCAATATACCTCATCATTATTTTAAACACAACATGTCTAATATTAAAGTGATAAATTTGTTCTTTACTTTGTTCGGATTAGTGAAATCAAGCCAGCCGTCTCCCGAGCCGCAGGGCCTCTTCCAGCCAGCCGACGACCAGATCCTCGCGACCGTCGACGCCTTGTTCGCTACGCTCAGAATCAGCCATAACTTCACGGAATCTAAAAATATAGCGCATTATTTGTCGTTGATCGGTTTTGTCAAAGATACGGTTAAAAAAAACGATAAAACTTATCAAAACATTTGTATAAACTGTAAAAGTACATTAAGTAATAAAACTGGTGTTAACATTTCGAATATTGACCAAATTATTGGGGAGATGATAAGGATGCAAAATGTTACAATCAGAGAACATTTATTGAATAATGATAAAAGAAACTCCCGCAATACGAGTCATAATAGAATAGTTAGCGAATTCATTAAATTAGCACAAGGTTTTCATTTGACATTAAATACACCTTCACCCTATGAATTACTAGAGGTACATACGGGTAACAAATGTAAGAATTAGATTTAATATTTATTCATTTTTCTGTTGTTATTTAGGTACTCGGGCATATCAAATGGACTAATGCTTGCTTGAAAATGAATCAGGGCCGGAGTGGGAGGGCCGGGACGCGGACACGCGGCGGATCTTCAACGGGATAGCCACCAGCGTCACGCGCTACCCCTTCATGGCCAGCCTGCACGTGCGCGGCCGCTTCGTGTGCCCTGGCTCGCTCATCCGCGCCGACCTCCTCATCACGGCGGCCTCCGGTCTCATACCGTGAGATCACAACATTATTGCTACTTTAAACTCATTATTTTGTAAGGATTATTTTGTCATCTTAATGTCTTAATGTCTTATAATCTTGAATGTGTGATTGAAAACACAGAAATTAAAATACATTAACAAAACAAGAATCACCAAAGGCGAAATTGCAGGGGTCTCTTTCAGCTAAGCTTGCTAGCTAGCTATCTAGATCTTTTTATGGCCGAACCCTATATTCAAACCGCGGATAGATAGGCTTACTTCGGATTAAAATTTGACACATTCCGTATGAGGAAATGTCAAATTTCAACCCAAAGTAAGCCTTATCTGTCCGCGGTTTGAATATAGGATTCAGCAGTTAGCCGATTAATGGCCGAACCCTATATTGGCCAAACTCCTCCTGATTCTAATTAGGCCATTCGAAGAGCAATGATTTTAACAAAAGTATGATTGGAGAGTTCTTAAAATGTATGGTGATGGCTCGGCAAGTCGTGTTTTGTGCAACCTGCTCACGATGACATTTTGATCTTCATCTAACTCATCAGGTTAATCTCTCCGCGATCTGACCCAAGATACGTCAAAGTTCGCGTCGGCAGCGACTACACTAACAAGTTTGGGGAGTTAGTGCCAGTCGCAGGACTCCACTATCACCCGAAGTTCAATCGAACCACTCTTAGATGCAACTTGGCCATCATCCAGTTGAAAAAGCTATTGAAATTTGAGGATGGAAAGTTAACTGCCATACAATATGACACTACAGCTGATCAGCTACCGGTTGATGTGAATAATGTATTAATATTGGGGTGGGGCGAGAAACAGGTAAGTTGATTAATCATTTTTAATTTATAAGGCACTTGCAGAAAGTTAGTAGGTCTAATGTGTACAGCTTTATACCATAATATTTTAAAGATAGACTGTTTTGAAATAAAACAAATAAGAATATAATATTACGGGAAAAAAAGGAAACATTAAGTTTCAGGAGGCTAAAAGGCGGGATAAAGTTATAGGATGAGTGAGCAGTACGCGTGGTAGATATCCGGTATACTTGCTTTACACTATGAATGGTTTTGGATTTATATTATATCTATTAATTCAAAAAGTAACTGTTAAAATCAAGTTAAGGTAGGCCAAAAGTTCTTAAATGAGCAGCTCGCGTTGTGTTTGGTATTCTTGCTCTTGACTATAACTGGTTTATCTTTTAAATAAGTCAGCGATTTAAAAAATGGTTTAAGGCTGACTTAATAACCTTTTTGGCCAAAAACTTGTTTAATTACTTTACTCTTGTTACTTGCAAACTTGAATTGAAGGCTGGTACTGGATTCCATAAATTGATTCAAATGTGTTATTTTATTTCCTTATGTGCACATAGCCAGCCGAATCCAGAGCTGTGGAGTCGTGTGTTAGAGGTTTGGGATCCTGTATAGTATCGGAGCGTTAAAAAGATAAATATAAACCAAAAGTTCAATTTTTACTTATTTTGGTAATGTTTTGTTTGGCTGCCGTGTGGTTGCCGGCTTAGAATAGTGACCTCCATGTCTTCCCGTGGAAGTTGTAAGAGGCGACTAAGGGAATGAAGGCTTGTAGTATTGTTACGCGATAGGCTTGCAACGTGTAAACTAATATACACTGGTAAAAACATCTTAGCCTGATTGTGCAAAATGTGGTTATAGAATTAACAAAAAAAAATGACTTTTTGGTAATTCTGTAGCTCTGCCTACCCCACTCTGGTAATGAAGGCGTGAGTGTATATGTTTTGTTTGGTTTTTAGGCTTTGCCAGTGCTCGGCTACAAGTATGACGGGTCCGATCAAAAACTTTCGTCTGCCAGTTTGGACCTGCAGGACTTGAAGGAATGCAAACAAACATATTCCAGGTACTAACTGTAGCTGGGTCAATTTCAACAAGCACAATTTTATGCCAATAACCGTAATTGACGTAACGGTGACGAGATGTCGATATTGGCTCAAATAAAATTGTTTGCCCGAATTTTCCTCCTAACTTAGATACTCATACTTAGATTCGTAGTCTAGTAAAAATCGAAACTAGTAAAAATCGCTGAAGATACATAGGGGTTAAATCAATAGCTTTTTAGATGCGCTATCAGCCCGCTCAGTTTTGGCGTTGGTTTTTGGGACATCGGATACCCAGTATAATAAAAATACCCCACACAATACTTACACCTTTTTTTCCAAATAAAAGCAGAGGCAAATAATGAATTTAATAATGAAAAATAAATTGACATTAAAATAAATCCATGACTATAAAGCCCTGTAAAAAAATCAATGTTCTACGTATAATCCTAAAATGATTAGCATAACACACACACACACACACACACAATCTCAGAGACATGCCAATACATATATACAATTTTACACATTCACATACATACATAAATACATACATACATACATATATAAATATATAAAGATGTACTTAAGCTAACAAGATAGACTTCCATTAATTTTACAATTTATACCCCTGTGTGTAAAATGAAAAAAACTCATCTGTACTTTTTGCATGTAACTAGGTACTACATGTCATGGTTACGCTTAAGTTACATTCAGTTGTACTTAGTAACCAGCTAACCGGTATAGTTTTTTGTTATTCTTACCCTCAACTTGTTAGGTATGTTTTGTTTATTGTTAGTTTTGTAATATCAATTTTAGACTTTATCAAATAGTTATTCAGCAACAAAGGATCACTAAACAATGTACTTATAGTTCAAGAGAATCATTTAATAACAATAGGATGACGGATCTTACTCCACCGTGATACAGTTTACATTACAACTAGTACGGGGAGTAAGGAACTTTATTACACACATATTTTTTACATAATACATAATAATAAATAAAGTTATAAGCTATGTTATACATGTCATGTCCCTGTATACTGTTGTGTTTTTAGGTAAATAAATTATTATTATTATTATAATCATCGCATATAAGTTATTACTTATTAACTTCTTAATCATTACGGCGTATATCGATCGATATTGGTACGGTCACGGACTTTAATTGATGAACCACTATAGATCATTGTTAGTTGCATGAAACCAACGATTAAAATTCCAATGTTATGTCTATCTCGTCACTTGAAGCTGTCATTGTGACAAGGTTCTATGGTGGATCAACATTTAAAGTCCTTGATGGTACCTCTTTTCTGAAATGTATTTTGCATCTATCGACTAATGGGGGCTCCAACTAGGCTTTTCCTATCAGCCGGAAGCCATGACATTAGACTCATGAGTAACCTCATCGTTCCAGGACGTACGTCAGCAACAAGCATTTTTGCGCCAGCTCTGACAACAACGGCGGCGGAGCCTGTCAAGTAAGTATTGCGCAGAGAAGCAGTAAGAACATTAAATGACATGTTTCCCTAACCAAAACTTATAAAACTAAACTTACATTTGTGCCTTTTTGTCAATCTTCCTATTTTTACTAGACAGAGGGTCCATATTGTTTTATTTTTTGAGAAGTGTCGTCATTTATTCTACCGTGGTAGTTGATTCACATTGCTAGTTGAACTGTTTTCCATTAAAATAAAGGTTCTGGAGTGGTGGCCACAGCGACAAAAGACATTCGTAGTACCAAATGTATTAAGAGTCGCAGAAAACCACTGGATGTGAGTAAATAGCACAGGGCCGACCGTTCAGGAGATTTTTAGGGAAGATCACCCGTCCAATAGTAATCAAGTTTCGGCTGACGTGATGATGACGAAATTGTGACGTTGTAGTTCGACGTGGGCGGGCCGGCGGTCGCGGACCGCATGCTGGTGGGCGTGGCCAGCTTCGGCGCGTCGCGCTGCGGCGATCGCGACGCGCCCACCGTCTTCACCAAGCTCGGCTTCTACGCCGACTGGATCGAGAGCGTCTTTAATGAGGTACGTAGCTTTAAAACGACCAGTTTGACTTTTTTACTTTCTCTCTCTCTGTCTCGCTCTCGCTCTCTTTCCATTACTCCTCCTTGGAGAATAAAGCTAAAAGAAGTTTTCTCCTTGTTTATCTATTCTGGGCCACCCCCTGTTGTTGCGTGTCACCGAGCACGGACCTCTGCCTCGGCTGTACCTGGCCTCCTTAAACCTCTTGCAGGTTTCCAATTTATTGAGTTCGTGGGAATGTGATCAACATCTCATCCAAGTGTGTGCACTCAACCGCTTCGTGCTAAATCATTAAACTTTACTAAGTGCGAAATTTACCTGATCTGATTAAATTTCGTTCGAAAAAAAATTGATATCATCACTAATTTTAATGCAGTGTAGCTTCACCAACATTTCGGTCCATTCCAATTTATCTTTAACACTTTTAGGTTCACCAATTTTTGACGAAGCAATCAATCCCATTATAAATTGTAAAGTATAACTGTTTAAAAATACTTCTAACCTGTTGTACGAAATAAACCCCCAAATGACGCTTTTTATTGTTCGGTTTTGTATTTAAACTCCAAAGTTTATGTATTTGCTACGCAGTCGCCAATTTGGGAATTTCCAGACATCATTGCTTCTGTAGATATTACCCTTTAATCAACTCTGTCTAACTTATTCAACATTCCTTTTAGTTTAAGGCACTTGTCCCACCGCCGGCGAGGAAGCGATTAGCTATCGACTATTTTCTCGCTCAAGAAACGAACAAAAGATATATATCCCGTGACAAAAAAAGAGACACATGTATTTATAGCTGATCGTTGGCTGTTCACACTGCCGGCGAGAACTCTCTACTAGTTTCGCAAAACAAGATATAGGTCCCGTGTCAATAAAAGAGACGCATATTAATAGTTGATCGCTAGCTTTACTCGCTTCTCGATTATCATCGGCGGTGGGACCAGTGCCTAAGGCCTTGGGCTCAAGCGGTTCTCCCAATTCGTTTCGGTGGACTTGGTATTCGATGTTCTTCTAGCGTGGCACTACCGGCTTTCCCATCCTCCGCATATGGTTTGTTGCCTGTCGTCAGTATTATCTTAAATCTCCCTCAGATACTTGAGTTGAGATTGGGAACCTGGTGGAAGCCTGCTTGGTGTGAGTCGTGCCCCAGAGTGGATATGCCAGTCAGGAGGCGTATCCAAAGAGCATAGGATACACCTCGTCTCATATCAATTCATGCATCTCTCATACCAAATAGTTCGGACGATTTAAATTGCGCCCGTCTCCTCGCTGTCTCTGCAGGTGAATCAGGTCACCTCGTTCTTCCTTTCCGTAATATAGGCAGAGTCTTGGACCCAAGCTGCTTGCGTTACTTTGCTTCTATGAACCTCATACTTGCGCGTGCGGGAAGGAAGTGAGTGACCTGGGACAACATGGCCGTTCATGCTACAAAAGTGCCGGTCGTTTGTACCACCATGGCACAATTAATGATCTAATCCATCGTTCTCGCCACTGCTTCTATATCAGCTGTCCTGGAACCAGCTGGTTTGCTTAAGGACGATGGCAAGCGACCAGACGGAGCTACATTGGTGCCGTGGAAACTGGGTAGGGCACTGGTGTGGGAAGCAACGTGTGTTGACACATTCGCCCTTTCCCACGTCCAGTCCACCCGTAATCAGGCCGGTGCAGCAGCTGATCAGGCCCAAACCCTCAAGCGCTGCAAATACTCATCGTTATCAAATGATTACGAATTTGTGGCGCTTGCCGTGGAGACCATGGGATCTTAGTCAGCCGATATGAAAAGCTTTATTAAGACCCTGTCATCCTGGCTCATAGACACCTCCGGAGATCCTAGAGCTGGTGCTTAACTCTCCCAAAGGATTGTGCTAGCTATCCAGAGAGGTAATGCAGCCAGTGTCATAGGGACCATGCCGCGAGCAGAACTAATAGAGGGGGTTTCTTTTTATAGCGGTGACTATTATTTACAACTTTTAATATTTGACTGGGTTAGTTTATTTTAATTTAAAAACGTTTAGTTTTAATTTTTAATTGTATTAATGTTGAACTATGTAAATATTATATTGTTTTACCATAATCTGTGTAAATAATATAATTATAAAAATATTATTTTCAGAATCCACCCCGTAATCAACATAACCCTAAAAAGTCTCAGTCAGTTAATATAATTTATTCTGATAAAGTCCCTGCAGATGAACAGCAGTTTTACCAAAGACTTGTAAAAACTGGATTAAAATCCGCCAGAGAGAAAATGCTACAAGGTTCGGATTATGGTTTGGAATATGAAGATGACACTTTTAAGAACCCATCAAAACAAGATGCCCACTCCCGTTTCGGTTTTGACAAGACCGGATTACTTAACCCAAAAAGCTTGGAATATGAAAACAACATTTTTATGAATGAAGGTGACACTTTTAAGAAAACAATAAAACGAGAACCCCACACGCGTCTTGTTATTGACACGGACATATTTCAAAAATCACAAATACCGTTTTTAAAAACCGCAGTTAAATCATCTCCTGTCCCCGTGACAGCCGCGATGGAGCTCGAATACGAAGAATATGATGGGCCCGCGGTGCTGTTCACTCCCGTGGGTGAGTAGTTCAACGATAGAAGCCATGAACAATGTTTGAGAAGTCAACAAAATTTCCTAATGCAAAAAAAAACCAGGGACGAATAAAAAAGAAATCGGAACATACAATCAGGGGATTCAGTTCTATTCCACTATATATGAGATAAAAATAATCTACAGCATGTGCTGGATTGGCAAGCCTCAAGAAGAAGTTTACAAATATCTCCATAAATACGAAGTACGTGTCTAAGTGAAACTACAACTCAATCTATTTAATTTTGTTATTGGAAAACCACCCATAGATCATAACACTTATAAACCCTACAATGGCACTAAACCTTACGATAATCAGAACATGGATGTCATTACTTTGGCAGTTATGATGGTCTCCTTAGATGGGCGGCGGGCCTTTGTAACCGACTTCAGAACAGGAGCAGCAATCTAAAAGTATATTTTTAAGTATATAGTAGTTATTGAGTATTATAGTTTTGTATAGTATAGTATTTTTGTACAGCATTCTGTGAGTCACCAAAACGGCTAAAAATCAGCGCTGCAGGTGTCTGACACCTCAGCATAATGCTGAGCCAGTGTCCGATTCGCTGCCGCGAGGACACACCCCGTGCTGATTCTAACACATTGTTTGTTTTCTTTTATTTGTCTAATTGTGTGTCTTCTATGTAGTGAATAAACCATTTTTTTTTTCTTCTTTTTCTTTATGAATGTTTAATGGTTTGTCGGACTATATTGGGTTGTCTTACTTTTTTGTCCTATTTTTGTTTCGCCACATAATTTTCGAATACTTACTAACGTTTTGTACAACGATTAATATTGTATTCTAGACCCCTTTTCAATTGTTTATATTATATTTTTTTACTAAAACCCGATGCGGGCAAGCAAGTTATACAACTATGCCAAATTTCAAGTTAATTGCATTTATAGTTGATGAGAAAATCTGCTGTGACATACAGACAGACAGATAGCGAAGTCTCACCATAAGGGTTCCTTTTTTACCATTTTGGTACGGAACCTTAAAAAGACTAAACTTTACATTAAGTAACTTATTATTAAACTTCGATGAAGTAAAATATGCGCAAAGCCCTCTTTATAATAAATACAAAAAAACTTAACACAAAATATAGTTTTGTAGAACAATACGACGTACAGTCAAAGGTATTAATATATGTACGGCCATTCGCGCCGAATATAATATACATAGACCTTATTATCAGTAGCGTAGGGGAGTATAGATATTTTTGACGCCTTGGGATCGTATATATATTTATGACTAACTGTACCTAGTAAATGAGTTCAATTTCAACAACAAATAGATATTAAGTTCCGACACCGTTCGTTTTGTTAAAAGTTTAATTACAAGAAATAATAAAATGGAGTGTGAATTACTTCTAAAGAAAACGAGCTATCCTTCCCCTGCGCTTAAAACTTGACTTATCAGCCTGATCGATGCAGATATCTCATCATGGAAAGTTTTCCTCCTCTGTCATTGATTCTTGGCCCTTTTTTATTACCTTTATCTTAATATATATTTTTGACTAGACAGCTTGAAGAACCACCAATGACACAGTGACACACCCCGTGTAATACAGTCTCTACTACTAAAGACCACATGTTACATGTTGAGCGCTGAGAGTAGACAGATCTCTATAGAGACTTCTAATTTTCTTAAAAGCTATCGGCAATCTTCCTTTCTATGACACACGAGTAGCAAATATACCTACTGTCTTTTGCGAGTGCAAGCGTGTAGCGATAGGTAGCCGAAAGCTATAATGAAAGACTTAATGTACTGGCTGTAATGATTGATTTTAGCAAGGCATTTGATACCTTGAATTATACTACTCTCTATCAAAAACTTCAGCAAAATGGTATACAGGGTCCTGTCCTTGAACTCATTAAAAACTATCATACTAATAGGTACAACGCGGTCAGCATAGCGGGTGAGCTCAGTGCCGTGATTCCAACCTTACAAGGAACGGCTCAAGGGTCGATTTTAGGGCCGACTGAGTACCTATTATACGTAAACGATATGGGTAAAATATTTCAACATGGCTCTGTATACCAATTTGCTGATGACACATGCCTGATCACGGCGCATAGAGATATTGAGACAGCGAAAAGCATGATGCAAATGGATTTCGATAGGCTTTGCAAGTGGGCTCACGATTTAGGACTCTCTATTAATTTCAGTAAAACGAAATTAATGCACATACACTCACCATACCTTAAAACGACCATCACTCCGAGGATCGTGGCCTACGAGCACTCCTGCATGCATACGCAGAGCACTGCGTGTAATTGTAATAACCTAGATCTCGTAACGGAACACACGTACCTCGGACTATCAATAGACCACAATTTTAATTGGGGTCCACAAATAGGCCGTGTGTGTAATAAATTAAGATCAATCCTGTCTAAACTATGTATACTTAAGCACAAAGTTCCTTACAAAATATTAGACTATTGTATATGTCATTGGCTGATTCTGTAATTAGTTACGGATTGTCTAGTTATGGAAGAACTTACAAAACATACTTAAAAGACATCTATAACCTACAATTAAGATTACTTAAAACAATTGTTCCTCTTAAGATTAAATACAAATATAGAAATGACTATGGTAACCTATTTAATTACTGCAGGGTGATGTCTATATTCGATAAAGTAGACCTAGCAATCGTTACAGAGTATAGCAACAAGCTAACTCATTTAAATAAAAAACAAAGACCGGACAACCTACGGGAACTATCATATATTCCAACATTTCTAATACCCAAAAGTAACAACGAGTACGGTAAAAGAGTGTGGACGCGTACATTGCCCGGCATTTTAAATAGGTTCCCAAGTCATTTTACAAGTAAACTTGTAAATGCAACATGCAAACAGGTAAAGAACAGACTGAAACGATATTTATTAAATAAAAATAATAATATTATAATGTAACAATATTAATAAATAAACTGTAGTATTACTAACAAAGCGTAGAACTCATGTATACCTACTCTTAACTGATAAAATCTTTGATTAATTTAAGATTACAAGTTAAGATAAATTCATAATGTATTTGTTTTTTGTGTAAGAAATAAACAGATTAAATTTTAAAATTTTAAACTGGAAATACTGTATCCAGGTGTATGGAGTATTGTTGGAATCTTTGAATCACTGAGGATGACATGCGCTAGGTTTTGTCCTTACAGAATCGAAGAAAAAATTCCATAAATATGTAATACTTCGGTTTTATTGTGACGACTTAAATTAAAATTTGAACTCGGTAACTTACTACTTACTATTCTCTTTTCATAGATGACGCTAGCATTACATTGTTGAGGTAAAAGATTTTCCGCGTAAGCTAATTATTTACGTGGTATACCTATTAGTCTATGTAGTTGGTTACAATTATGCAATATCAATAAAAGGTTTGATTATTTTGTAATAATTAAAACAAAAATGTAAACATGGCCTGCCATGCGTAGACGGACAGTTATGTGGAGCGTTTTTCGGTCGGCCCACCGACTGCGATACAAAGTTGGTTATCACACAGCCCTCCGTCGTTGGATATTAAGTATATTCGCAAAACATGATATTCTCAAAATATCATACAAGCAAAACATCATACTCGCACCGCATGATATTCGCAAAATTATCATAGTAGCAAAACATCACATTAGCAAAACATAAATAAGACATGAATCCGGGCCTACTGTTAGTCTAACATAACCTAAGTCTACCTACGATTCTATGTATAACCAAACCCGACTTTTTGTAAATATCATGTTTTGCGAATATCGTGTTTTGCGAATGTAATATTCACACTATGTCGGTCACACAGCACCATCACACACGTGGCAAGCGTGTTCTTTAACATTGAATTGTATTACCATAGTTGTTTGGTACTAACTTAGATGATTTTCAGGAGGATATAGTATTTTAAGTCTACTTGGTTGTGATAAATATCCTTTTAAAATCATTATGTGCTTTCATTTAAAACATTTTCCAGTTTTAGCATATGTAGTTTTGGCTGTAGCGTGTGTAGTCGTAGTGACCCCATCCCCTTAACTGAAGCGAAAACGACACATTTACGGTTGGTATGCTGAAATATTTTTTGGTTATAATATTATTATTGGTTTAATGCTCGAAAGAAAAAAAATATAATCAAACAAATTTGCCTGAAGTGAAGTTCGATCTTAATTATCTCGACTTCGTCGATGAGATTTAAGTTGACGACGTATTAGCCCCGTTACGCTAGGGTCTAGTGGTTTACACTCTGGTTACTTGCTAGCGTACACGGTGGCCGCACTAGAGGTGGTTTGCTTGTTGGGTCGCTAGGAGCCTTGCTCATTTGCACAGTGCAATACGAACTAGAGACATTTCGTAGAATGAAGAATGTCAGTAGGTACGCCAAATCGCTTGAAACTTTGTAAGAGTAAAGCTTATAAATAAACAAACAAACTACTTTTTGTTTCATTCAAATAGACCCAGTAGTTTTGATTCTACGAACGTATGAAATTACGGTCAAAAATATTAAAGGGTGCGGGCGCCATCTTACTGGAGTGACGTCATGGTTTCGTTGCGGTACGGCCCCTTATATGATTGAGTAAGTTTACAGGGCTATATTTTTTTAACCGTTATAAGTAACCAGTTGAAATTTTCACAGATTACGTGTTATTATAAACTCTATTGTTTAAAATTACAAAATGAACAATAAATTAAATCCCAAGAGGGGTCCCCATACAAGAAACATGACAAATAACCAGTTTTTTTAGCATTTTTATACGGATTATATTTTTATAATGGCTTATTATTTTGATGCTATTTTAAGCTTAAATTGCAGTCGAACTTTCATAGTTTACGACTAAATAACAATCTCAAGTAAAACTGCTAAAAATATTTGACCAAACTGATTTTATCAACACGATGTTTTAAGCGGTCACTCATCCTGTTTTAGAATACGCTTGTAAGTAGGTAGTTGCTTAACTTTGGAAGCCGAAGTACGGGTTGTATTTGTATTAGCTTTTTATTTCGGTGTCACACAATAATCTAAACTCCATACTTACGACCAAACAGTAATCTGTAGTAAAACAACAAACAACAAAATCTTACACGATGTTTAAGCGGTGTTTACTTAACTTTGGTGATAGCCCTTTCTTTACAAATGTCGTATCTAATGTAGAATTCATATCGCTAGGTACCGTATAAAATAATGAACTATAAAACATGAGTTTTTGATTGACCTAGGTAGTAGTTCTGATATTTTGTGTACTTATTCATTTCATCGATTTCAAATTTCGCGGGCGGGCGCTGCCAAGTGGCTCACTCGCCATAAGTTAGGTACCTAGACCGCCTCTCTCTCTCTCTCTCTCTCTCTCGCTAGTTGTTGGTATTAGCGGCCGCTGTAGCAAGTAGGTAGTTTTTGAACTGTTTTTGAGCATTATTACTGTTATTTCGTGTATGCAAGATAGCTTAGATAGCGTGCGTGTGTGTGTGTGTGTGTGTGTGTGTGTGTGTGTGTGTGTGTGTGTGTGTGTGCGTGCGTGCGTGCGTGCGTGCGTGCGTGCGTGCGTGCGTGCGTGCGTGCGTGCGTGTGTGTGTGTGTGTGTGTGTGTGTGTGTGACGTGTGTCCGTCTATCCGCAGCCTAGCTCAGAGACTTTTAGTACTAGAAACGTGTAATTTGGCATGAATATACATATTAGTCACGTCAACATAGTTAAATAAAAGTAAAATCATGAAAAAAATTTTTCTTTTACGTAACGTGGGGAAGTTTTTTTTTCCTTTTTTCTACCCCATAGTGTGGGGTGTCGTTGTAGGTATAGGTCTTTCCAAAATATTGCGGATTTGTGAAAACAATATTTCAATTAAAGTATCCGTTTATGAAAAGCTTTAAAGCGCAAATTTTTGTTAGAGTCAAGTGTCGTCGTCCCCTCCCCACTACAGCCAAAACTACAAATAAAAAATATGAAAAATGTCTTCAAAGGAAAACTATCACGACTAAGTAGACTTCATTGGCTCTTGAGTTAAACGGTTTAAATGTTTATACCTGCCGAAAACTTATTTGCGGAGTTGGTAAACTGACCGCGACCTATATCGATGTATGGGGATAACAGTTTTCCAACGGCAAAGTTAAGTTTGTCGCGAGGTCTAATTTGTTTGTAGTAACGGCTTCGGAACCCTACACTGAGCATGGTTCGACAGGCTGTTGCCCGGTTTTTTGCATTAATGTTTTGGTATTTTTATGTAGAACGGTGAACCCTAAATTAAAAGTGCTTGATTATTATTCTATTTTTATTTAACCAACTTATTCGACAAACATTACAAACAGAAAAGCCGGTCAGCAACGGACAGTTAGTTTAGTTAAACAGGTTAAACTGTATGTAAAACAAAACAACAATGGATAACCATAACTATCATAGTCACATCAAAACGAATTCGTAAAAAATTACGACTTCCAAAGTTAAGCAACTACGAGCGTAGTCTAAAACAGGATGGGTGACCGCTTAAAACATCGTGTTGATAAAATCAGCTTTGTCACCTATTTGTAGCAGTTTTACTTGAGATTTCTATTTAGTCGTAAAGTATGAAAATTAGACTAGAACTTAAGCTTAAAATCGCATCAAAATAAGAAGCCATTATTGAAATACAATCCATATAAAAAAGCAAAAAAAAATGGTTTTTTTCATGGTTTTTGTACGGGGACCCCTCTTGGGATTTGATTTATTGTTCATTTTAAAAATTTAATCGATAGAATCTATAATAACACGTATTCTGTGAAAATTTCAACTGTCTATTTATTACGGTTAAAAAGATAGAAGCCCTGTAAACTCACTCATTCATATAAGGGCGCGTACCGCAGCCAAACGATGACGTCATCATCCGTGAGCGCTAGCCGCCGGGTTTCGAGCGCCGCATACGAAGTTTAAAATTCAATATCTCGGAAACTATTAGACGTATCGAAATGATTTTTTTACAGCATTTTTTTGTTTTTAATGAAGAATACGATAAGCCAAAAATCTAAACTGGTTGACATTCTCTATTATTTTAATGTAATGGGACCAATTCCCTGACAGAACAACTCATTACCCGAAACATAATCCAAAGCCATAATATATAATTAAAATAAACCATCTTTTTGTACCTCGTTTGCTACCTTTCCCATAGATTTTTTAAAACACTTAAGTACACTTTTATGCAGTTCATGAGCTGGATTTGGCAGATGTTTTTTTTTTTAAATGATGCAGTTAATATTTCGTCCATTTTTTTCTCATCTAAAATGCCTCGCGCCTACGGACAAAAAGCCAACACGTATATACATAGATACGCTAGGTGAGTAGCTAAGGCACCAGGCGCTCAATGCGGCCAGTTAGGAAAATTCTAGAACATTTGTTTCACTTTTGCCGTGTGAACAGCGTCATAAGCCACTAGCCTTACCGGCATCCGGCAAAATTGCCGGTCCGGCATAGTGGGAACCGGGCCTTACTCGCCAGGTGACTCGCTAGGTTCTTGGCGCTAAGCAAGTCGCCTATTGGTGTGTCCCTGCCATACCATGGCCGTGGCCTTGGCAAGGAAAAGCGGGGTGACCGGGAACTGGGGGCCGCAGTATGTGTGTACTTGCCATTTGAGTTTTTGATCGTAATCGCCACTCTGGGCAGACGGGTTGACGATAGCAGAAACTTATTCAGCCCCGGTGATGCTGCTGCCCATCCCGGCCAGTCACCCGAGCCTCTTCTGTTGCTTAGCATGATGACCGCGTGCATGTTAACGGTGGCTTGGGACAAGATAGTATTTTTCCCCTTTCATTCTATTAATATAATGAATATCTCTAATAAATATTATCAATGCAAAAGTTTGTGCGTGTAGTTGGTTACGCTGCACCGGCTCGACGGATTTGGATGAGGAATGTAGATAGAAATCTACGCGGACGAAGTAGCTGGTTATAAATAAACACAGATTCTCTTTACGCTGTGACCGACATATTTAACCATCTTTAATATAAGGAGGTTCTATGTTCCACTGTGTTTTTTTTTATGTATGTTCACACATTTCTCCGTCAATTACAGACCGATTTCAAAAAACATTTTATGACGTGATAACGTCTTATAAATCGATGAACTCCGGCTGCACGCATGAAAAAGCGTGACTCATTGTCACATTCCGCCTGAGCC
This sequence comes from Acleris cristana, assembly GCA_948252455.1. NCBI lineage: Eukaryota > Metazoa > Arthropoda > Insecta > Lepidoptera > Tortricidae > Acleris > Acleris cristana. The sequence goes on from OX411793.1 coordinate 12,698,237, forward strand.
GATTGTGCAAGCGAGAGCGCGGAACAAGCGATAGAGAGGCACGATCGGCCTAAGCGTTCGGCTTGTGACGCATTTATCTCTTTTCCACTCCTTTTACTGATGCGTCCTAGCAGAAGGGAGATAGCGGTAGCACACAACCTACACGTGAACTTTTTTGTCAACTGTTTATAAAGTGAAGTGAAAAGTTAATGTGGTTTCCATTGTTTATTACAACAAAAATTGCGACAAATAAAGTAATTAACTGCCGCACTCAGAGACGTCAATTTAATTCAATGCTTGATTAAAGTTGCTGCTGTCACTTTCTTTAGTACAGCAATAGAATAAGAGAACACATCACTAAAGAAGTAGGTATTCAATTTAATTGACGTCTCTGAGTGCGGCAGTTATTCTTATACTTTAAGAATTTGATTAGCGACATAATCTCATATATTTTTGACCGACTTCAAAAAAGGAGGAGGTTCTCAATTCAACTGTATGTTTTTTTTTTTTAATGTTTGTTACCTCAGAACTTTCGACTGGGTGAACCGATTTTGAAGATTCTTTTTTTGTTTGAAAGCTGGTGCTTCCCATTTGGTCCCATTTTTATCATAATGAAGATTTGATGATGGAGTCTATGAGGAATCGACGGAACTCTTCAAAATTTATAGGCACACCTATAGCGATTTTGGTATTTTTCATTGTAACTCATGTATTTGCTCTTGGAAAACACTATTTGGTAAAGTGGAACTGATGATGAAAACCACAGATGGCCACCGGAACTCCTAAACGGTATATATTTCAAGGGTGGCGACAAGATATTTCGATTAAGATAGTTGAGCGACTATGACGAAGCATAATATGTATGTTTAAGTATTTGACTATGACTTTCCCACGGCGTTGCTTGCGGCGATATTGAGTTTCAATGTTGTATAGTTTCTTATTAATTCTTATTAATTAAAGTGGGACTACATAACATAACAGTATAATTATGATCACTAAAAAGTATAAAATAAAATAAAAGTTAAAAAAAAAACAAAAAAACCGCCTTCAAAAAGCAAAAAATAACTTCATTTAAAATGGTAGGTAATAGGTCAGTCCAACTGAAGTCGGCGTCCAACAATATTTTAACCAAAAGCAGACTTCAGTTGGACTGACCTATTACCTACCATTTTAAATGAAGTTATTTTTTGCTTTTTGAAGGCGGTTTTTTTGTTTTTTTAAACTTTTATTTTTGTTATTTTATTATAAATCGATGAACGCCGGCTGCCCGCACGAAAAAGCGTGACTCATCATCACGTTCCTGCTCGTTGTCACGTTCCACCCGAGCTAAGTGTTCAAGCAAGAGCGCGGAACAAGCGATATAGAGGCACGATCGGCCTAAGCATTCCGCTTGTGTGTATTCTTATGACGTTATCACGTAAAATTATCGTCCGGAAACCGACTTTACAGACAACCATATATTTTTTTGTTAGATAGATTACACTACCGAAGTGGTCCCATCCCATTGTCACCAAATCTGAATCTGATGAGAGGATCCGTAAGGAATTGAGGGAACTCCTCAAAAATTACAGGCACACATATAGCGATGTCAGTATTTTTAGTAATAAATCTATTATTTACATTCAGAAAGTATCATTTGGTGAAGTGGAACTGATGACGAAGGCCACAAATGGCCAACGGAACTCCACAACGGTACCTATTTCAAGAGTGACGATTAGATCTTGAAGTGTATTATTTGTAAGTTTATTGTACCGTTTGTGCCCAAAAAAAAAGATATCTCGATTAAGATAGTTGAGCGACTATAACGAAGAACAATTATTATTCATTGTTTCAAAATGACTACGACTTCCCCACGGCTTTGCTTGCGGCGAGCTTCAAATGTTTGAAATTTCATATCAATTAAGAAGTGGGACTACATAACAGCTTATTATGATTACTAAAAAGTATTAAATAAAATAAATAATTAAAAAACACAAACCGCCATCAAAAACGCAAAAACTTCTTTAAAAGTTGTAGGCGTTCTGGAAGTCGGTTTAGGGTTTTTTAAAACATTTATTTTATTCATGTATTTGTTTATAATACAATCAAAGTGTTTTGTATGTATGATGGTAGTTGTGTAGCTTCCGGGGTCAAACACATTCTTGTTCATCATACACGAATTGCATTCAGCAGGAGTCGAACCCGCTAATTTGACAATTCAACTAACACTTGCAACAGCCACGAGAAGGCATGTTGCACCTCGGCGCCGGAGGCCGGTTGAGCAACGCGGCGACCGGGTACTCGTAAATGTAACGCCATCAACTCGTTTATGTGTTTTTTTATTATTAAGGAAATTGAAATGTCGAAATTCTGCAAAGAAAATTAAAAAGGCCCAATCCAATTCAAACATTATATTCCGTTACTGCAACATAGTTATAAAATAAGTTATTCTTAAATTTAATCCTTAACCAATACTCAAACATTTTTGAAAATTATAACATGACCAACATGAAAGTGATACATTTGTTCTTAGTTTTCTCCGGATTAATAAAATCGAGCCAGCCGTCTCCCGAGCCGCAGGGCCTTTTCCAGCCATCCAACCATCAGATACTGGCAACCATCGACGCCGTGTTCGGTACGCTCAGAATCAGCGATAACTTCACGAAATCTAAAAACGTAGCGCATTATTTGTCGTTGAACAATTTTGTTAAAGAAACTGTTAAAAAGAACGATAAAATTTATCAAAACATTTACAGGAAATTTAAAAGTGCATCAAGTTATAAAACTGGACCTTTTATTTTGAGTATCGACAAAGTTATTGGGGAGATGATGAGGAGGCAAAAAGTTAAAATCATCAAAGATTTATTAAATAATAACGTAAGCAACTCCCGTGACACGAGTCAGAATAGATTAGTTATCGAATTCATTAAATTCGCAAAAGGTTTTAATTTGAAATTAAATACACCTTCACCCTATGACTTGCTAGGGTTACGACCGGGTAAGAAATGTAAGAATTAGATTTAATTTCTATTCATTTTTCTGTTTGCTATTTAGGTACCTACTCAGGCATATCAAATTAACAAATGCTTGCTTGAAAATGAATCAGGGCCGGAGCAGAAAGGCCGGGACGCGGACGCTCGGCGGATCTACAACGGGACAGCCACCAGGGTCACGCGCTACCCCTTCATGGCCAGCCTGCACGTGCGCGGCCGCTTCGTGTGCCCTGGCTCGCTCATCCGCGCCGACCTGCTCATCACGGCGGTCTCCGGCCTCATCCCGTGAGATCACAACATTATTGCTACTTTAAACTCGTTATTTCGTGAGGTATTGCATCTTGTGCCTCAAGGTAAACAATACTTTTGCAATCTTGAGGTTGCTAATATCTACGAGCCACCACTACCGGTTGAAGCGTGTGCTCTTTTGTTTTCCTGCACCTTGCCTTGAAAATAATTTATTTCACTTATAGCTCGTTTCTGCTTAGGTCTTGTTGTTTTCAGGATATCCTGAATATTTACTTTAACTGCCAAAAATGAAAATTAATGTCGAAGAAAAAAACTGAAATACAAATTTCATGAAATAAGTATCGATAAAACTCGGGCACATCATTAAATTATGGGTAAATATGGAGTATATTGACCATTAAAGTCATAGCACCGTTAAAAGATCCTGTTGGTTGGCCATGTCCAACTGAACTCAGTACACGATTGGCTAAACACCCGCTGATTTTGATAAGGCCATTCGAAGAGCAACGACTTTAACAAATGTATGATCGGAGGGTTCTTAAAATGTATCGGTGATGGCTCGGCAAGTCATGTTTTGTGCAACCTGCTCTCGATGACATTTCAACCTTGCTTCATCTGACTCATCAGGTTCATATCGCCACAATCTGACCCAAGATCCATCCAAGTTCGCGTCGGCAGCGACTACACTAACAAGTTTGGGGAGTTAGTATCAGTAGCAGGATTCCACTTCCACCCGAAGTTCAATCGGACCACTCTTAGATGCAACTTGGCCATCATCCAGTTGAAGACGCTATTGGAACTTGAGGATGGAAAGTTAAATGCCATACAGTACGACATGACAGCTGATTATCTACCAGCTGATGTGAAGAGGATAATAATATTGGGGTGGGGCGAGAAAAGGGTAAGTTTTATGAGCTTTTATTTTAATATTTGGGGTACCTACTAAACATTGAAGTATTGTTAATTTATAAGGCACTTGCAGAAAGCTAAGTAGGTCTTATATGTATATACAGCCTTTAATCACAAAAATTAAACAAGCTTTTGGGTATATTTAAACGGTTCGCAGAAAATTGACTTTTTGGTCAGTAGAAAAATGTATTCGGTCAGTAACTATATTACATTGGTCGGCTAAATTATTAAAAATTGATCAGCAACTAATATTTTATGGGTATTTTGAGTGTGTGCCAGAAATCTTACAAGTAAAAATTGCCCATGCAAACGAGCTGTGTCTAGGTATTGAAGTATAAAATCTGGATCTAGAAACAGACTACTGGAGACGGGGCGCCATGCTTCGGGATTTAGTGGTAGGTTTTCAAATATGGCCGATGTTTCAAAACAAACGCTGCTCAATTTATTAAGTGGCTGACCATAATATTATATTATTGCTGGCCATTAAATTTTATTGCTTTGCTTACCAGTTGTGTAATATTGCTGGCCAATTAATCATTTTGCAAACCAAATAATAGTTTAAGTAGCGAACATGTTTTATTTTAAGCTTACCTTTAATTATATTTGTAAATGTGCCGATAATATTTGATTTAATGACGGTCATTTTTTTCAATCATAAAATACAATTATACTTAAAAGTAACATTACAAGGCAATAAAGTAATAAATAGTTATTTTTAAACTGACACAAATAAAATCATTACAATGTAAGCTCAATAACATTAAAATAACCTGAACTCGTTAAGAGTCCAGAACATGTCGGAGTGTTCCTCATTGAGTCAATTTTAGCCAATATTCTTTTGAAATTATAGTAGTGATATATCTCTCGAAAGTTTAATAATTTTGATAATGTTTTTTTTTTGTCTGTAGCCTTCGCCAGAGCCCGGTCGGTCGGCCGAGACGTTTGACGCGTCCAACCACACACTCTCGCTGACCCGTCTGGACCTGCAGGACTTGAAGGAATGCAAGCAAAAATATTCCAGGTATAAACTGTAGCTCTCTCTTTTTAGGGTTCTGAACCTAAATGGTAAGCAATCCTTTTGGTGAAACTTGTATTATAAGTCTGTATGCGTGTGTTATGGCAAGGCGGGTATCCTTAGCAAATACCAATGCAACTATTTTAAAATTTGGCTTAACTAAATGTCTTGTATTTGTTTATGAGCAATAAAGAGTTTATATACATACAAACATAACTTGATTGCCAGAATTTATTTTTGGTTTAAATAAATAAACACAAATTTGAACATGTAAGTGACTTTATATAACAACGGTGTGTTATTTTTTAAGAGCTCAATTTGCACGTTTCAAAACTTTTTTTTACAGCGTATTTTTTTAATTCGTTTATTCAATAATTCAACCAATTATACGAACTTGTGGATCATTATTTATTCAAAACAAGGAAAGGTCTCAACAATGGTATTTTAAATTGTAGACAAGTCAACATAAACCTCACTTCATACGAATTCTAGTTTTCTATCGATCTGTCATCACGGATAGGACTATTGTCGCCAATAAGCCTGATCGTGTTGACAGATCGATCTCAACGCCTCGATCGAAGTGACCGCCACGTGGGATGTTGACTCGACGATCATTGTCCCGATAGTTGTTACGGCAAACGGTCTTATAGCGAAGAGTCTCGACCAACACCTCAAGAGACTCTCGCTAGATGGCTAGATCAAGGGCCAGATACAGAAGGCGGTACTCCTCGACACGGCACGCATTGTGAGGAGATTCCTCTCTCTGCAGCCCTAACCACCGGTAGCTTGAGACCTGCCCCGCTGCAGGCGGCACTCGTAGGTTAGGTTTTTTATAATGTTTATTTTTTGTATTAGTATTGTTATTTTACTTTTATACTTAAATATTTACTATAAAAAACCTAATGTACAGAAAATTAAATAAATATCTACATAATAATAATAATTACAGAAAATTAAATATATATCTACGTAATAATAAATAACTGTACAGGACTGACAGACATTCCTTGCAGCAATCTCTTGCAGGTGTGTAGGCCTTAGATAAAAGTAGGATAGAGACCCTTTTTGAGGTTGTTAATCTCAAACAATCGATTTTCATCCAAACAACTAAAATGTGCGATGTTCTCCGGACTCACTGTTAAAAGTTGCTAAGGGTGTTACCACACGAGTCGATCGATTGTCGATCATTTAATGATTGGTTGTCGGTTGATGATCAGCCAAAGTCAGCACATTAGATTGGTCGATGTCAATAATCGACTGATCAACATTATTACAAACCATCGATGACGACCAATCGATTGGTGTAGTGTTTTACTTTCTGAAATGTATTTTGCATCTATCGACTATTAAGTTCTCTCAAAGCTGTCTATCCTCTTCATTCCAGGACGTACGTCAGCAACAAACATTTTTGCGCCGGCTCTGAAAACCACGGCGGCGGAGCCTGTCAAGTAAGTATTTTGCAGAGAAGCTGTAGGAGTATTTAGCGTCCAGTTCAAAAAGAGCTAATTGACTAAACAGACGCACAGAACATAGAATACATACAGAAAGTCAACCACGCGCCCCGCATTGGGTTTAGCTTCCACCTCCCGCGCGAGAGGCGATTGATAGCGAGTACCGTGCGGCACTCGTCGAGATCTTCAGGGAAGGTCGACGTCTAGAGTAGTGGACGAGTTTTGACTGACTTGATGTTTTTTTTATTTTTTATTTTATTTTATTTATTGGTATTTAGGACAACAACAACCGTAAACATAGGTACTTATAATATAGTATTAGTAACATGAAAGAACTCCAATGACAGGTTTCCATCAGTTACTTAATTAAAGAGAACATAAATATAGTGAAAATGTAAACTCATGATAAATGCTTTAAACAAACAAGAAACAAAGATTTTTTTTATTTTAGTTATGTAAATGCTTTGTGTTGCACGCAGGCCATTTGCCTTGGCCAGCAATTGCCTACTTCCGTGCCTAGGCAATAATGTACTGTCGATGACGGGATTGTCACGTTGTAGTTTGACGTGGGCGGGCCGGCGGTCGCGGGCCGCACGCTGGTGGGCGTGGCCAGCTTCGGAGCGTCGCGCTGCGGCGAGCGCGACGCGCCCACCGTCTTCACCAAACTCGGCTTCTATGCCGACTGGATCGAGAGCTTCTTCAAAGAGGTACGTAACTTCAAACCAACCATTTATAGACTTTTTCAACATCTCTCTCTCATATCCCATCACTCCTCTGTGGAGCTTGGGACCAATATTAGTCTTCTCCAGGCTTGTCTATTCTAGGCTGGTTGCCCAGCTCCTTTCTTTCTACTCCCAACTCCTTGAACCTCTCGCAGGTTTCTAATTAAGAGACTTCCTGGCAATTCGACCAGCGTCACATCTAACTGTGTGTAACAACCGCCGCTTTCTGTCTGTTATTTCTTCGGCTGCTGGAGACAAGTGGGTGGTCTTCCAGAGGTCTTCGTCGGTGACTGTGGTGGGCCAGTGCCGCTTGATGATTGTTCGTGGGCGTTTTAGACAGTCCGCTGATTCTGTCGTTCAACTCGTAACTGAACTTTACCTTAGGGTAGCTCAAACAGAAATTAGTTTTGTAACCTGTTGTTTCCAATCCACTCATAACGTGCATGAAAAATAAAATACTTGTATGTTTCAGAAGAATGCTCAAAATGCCTACCAACATAAGTGCAATTCTTCAAAAAATAATGTCTCTAAAGCCAAACCAAATATTGTTTAGTGTATCAAAGAATACATTACAAGTTTGCCAATTTTTGTTAGTACACACACATGGCGAATAATAACGGGGAGGGAGGTTTTGCTTTACTCTATTTTGAAAAGATCCTTGTTAAGCGCGTTTTAAAATACTGGCAAAACGCAAATGCTCAATTCATTATCTAATATATATTGAGTACGTAAATTCCGCCCGCGGCATAGTTCCTATGAAACTGGCTGCATTATCTCTCTGGATACAAGCCCAATCCTTTAAGAGAGGTAAACACCAGCTCTAGAATCTCCGAAGGCGTCTGTGAGCCGGTATGACAGAGCTTCAATGAAACCTTTCATATGAGCTGACTATGGTCCCATGGTCTCCAGTGGAAGTGCCACAAATTTGTAAACATAAAATAATGTGTAATGTGTACGGCGCTTGAGGGTTTTGGCCTGATCCGCTGCTGTACACTCCTGATTACGGGTCGACTGGATGTAAGAAAGAGCGAATTGGTCAACAAAGGTCGTGTCCCACACCAGGTGCCCTAGCCAATTTTCCACGGCGCCAATATAGCTCGGTCTGGTCGCTTGCCATCATCTTTAACCATACCGGCGCATTCCAGGACAGCCGGTACAGAGACTGTGGCAACCGAAAGAAGGATCAGATAATCAAGTGTGTCGTATCGATAAAAACGCTCGATGATTCTAAAACATTAAAGGTTATGTCGGCCCAGCTTACTCCCCTCCTTGCCGAGGCCGCAAGGAAGAGGTTCACAGATTTTAGATATCACAAGAGGTGGCACATGAGAATTTGGCCAATTTTTAACGTTTAGGTTTTTAGTGAGAAAAGGTATTACTCGATGTGACTCGTTTTCATTTTCAAATGATCTTTTACAGCAATTTTTTTTACTATAAAAATGATCTTTTGTATTTATAATAAAATGGCTTAGTTTACTTTATTATTATTTTTATTTGCATTTCGATGTATCACCTTCCGCAATGTTTCTTTTGATGGAAGACTTATCCCCAACTGGTGTGTCGGTACTGTTCAGATAATTCTGTGATATTGTTCATGTTTTAACACTTTTAACATTAGTTTGTTACCCTTTTCCTTTCTCTTTTAAGTAATTATTTACGTTATTTGATATTAATAAAAAACATTTCCAGGATCCACCTCATACTCAGCATAACCCTACAAAAGCCCCATCGGTTAATATAACTGATTCTGATGAAGTCCCTGCTGTCGAAAAGCGATACTATGGTAATACCATAGCACCAGTAAACTATAAACCTGTAAGAACTGCATTTAAACTCGCCAGAGATAGAGTACCACAGGATGTGCTTTATGGTTTAGAAAATGAAGATGACACGTTTAAGAAAACCTCAATACCAGATCCCCGCACGCATCCTCTCCTTGATCAGGCCGTGTTTCTTGACCCGGACCTTATACCTACTATGCCTAAATTTTCTGAGGAACTAACTGAAACGACGCGAATCCTTGAACTCACAACGTTGAAACCAGCTCCTCTTAATATAGATAAAGAAATGGAAAACATGGATTGGGATTTAGCCGAAGGCTACTTATTAGAAGCTATGGGTTATAAAAAACCAACATCAAAAGCACCTACATCAACAAATACAATTAAAAAATTGACTTTCGTACCTTTAGGACTGGCAACCATTCCCCAATATACGAAGTTCTCGTTGACCACCACGACTGAATCCGCTTACGGAGAATATTCTATCGACTTTAAGCCACACAGAACCACGAGAACCACGAGCACTACGAGCACTACGAGCAACGAGAGCACCGAGGGCACCGCGAGCACCGCAATCACTGCGAGCTCCGAGAGCACCGCCACCACCGCAATCACTGCGAGCTCCGAGAGCAACGATAACACTGCGGGTAATGCGAGCGCCGCGGACACCAAACCTGCGGTGGTGCCCTTCACACGCATGGGTCCGTCCTTCAGAAGTCAAAAACAATATCGAAACAGTCAACATAAATTTCCAAACGCTCAGAAAGACAAAAAAAATATGAATCATACATTTAGAGGATTTGGTTCTATTCCATAATATGATATCATAGATACAAATAATCAATTGGCAAGCTTCAAGGAGAAGGTTACAAGTTTCTCAATAAAGTACGTGCTTAAGTGAAACTAAAAATCAATCTGTTTAATTGTGCGATTGTAAAACCATCTACATAATATATAATCAGAAAATGTATGAACCCTACAAGAACACTCAGCTAGAAATAAATCTTAGGATAATCAAAACGTGAATGCCATTACTTTGGCAGCTGTCACTATAAACAGAAACAAGTCAAAAAAAGAAAGTTTTTAAAATACTGCTGCTGTTTAGATAATGTCGTCAATATAATGTTAGTTATCATGTATAAATGATTTTTATTTTGCCAATTTTACATAAAATCGGGCATTTAGCCTTTACAAGGGAATAAAGAAATGTACATACAGTCATACAGGTCAAAATAGTACCCTTCTCCTTTGGCAGTCGGTTTAAAACTTGAGACACCAGAGCATATTACACGACTGCCCACAAAATACTTTGATGTTTTAGGGTTCATGTATATTTATGTTTCCATCTTTGAGATGTTTTTTGTTTCACTCTGACATCATGCCTGAGCTGAAACTAGGCATATGGGGTATCGTTCGAACCTATGAAGCACCGCGAGGGAGTTTCGTGATCATCGTAAGAGTAGATTTCATTAATGTATAATCTTGCTAGGTATAAGTAGTTTACGAGAAATAATCGCGTAAACTCAATAACTTCTGCTAGTTTCTTTGCTTCGTTCATAGATGGCGGCAGTTGGCATATTGATAAAATAAAGATAAAAGATACACATACATACATTAAATCACGCCTGTTTCCCAGGGGGTAGGCAGAGACCACTTCTTTCCACCTGCTACGATCTTGACAAATCTATTTCGCTTCTCCCACATTCATACATCGAGTCATGCACGCACGTCGGTTTCGGGTAAAGATAAAAGATAAAAGATGTTTATTCAGTAAGTAGGCCGCACGGGCACTTTGACACGTCAAAAATCTACCAGCGCTTCGCAAGAGACCACTGCTGAGAAGAAACGCCGCAAAAAACTCAACAGTCAGTCGTTTTTTAAATAATTGCTGATGATATGTTATTATACCACGAAAAAAAACTTAATCTAGCATTATGAATGCATTATTATGTAGTATCTGTATATCATGCGTAGTTGAGCAGGAAAATGTGTCAAAACTCAAAATTTCCACAAGAACTCATAAATAGTAAATAGGTATAAAATAAAAATAAAAATTATACTTACCTATGACGGTGCAAAACATAGTGTTGTTCAATCCAACTTTTTCCGCATAGCTGTATTAATTGCGGGCCATGTTAGTCTTGCTTAAATAACGCAATATTATTAAAAAATATGAATTAAAAGCACGATAATTGCTGTGATAACCAAATTTTTATTGCAGTCGAGGGACAGATCTGTGAAGTATTTCCAGTGCAGGTCCTCCGACTGGTAATATTATATGCTATTTTAGGAAACATTGGTTATCGCACAGCACACGCGCAGATGATGTTGGTCAATTGTGTCCCGACGTTGCACCAACAGAGGTGACAAAACGAATTTAAAAGAAACTGTACTCGAATAAACGAAGACACACTACATATAGGCACTTCGCCTTCGTGACAACAAAAGGCATCAAGTAGGTACGATAATAAGAAAAAAACAGGTCAAGTTCGAGTCAGACTCGCGCGCCGAGGGTTCCGTACTGCCGCACAGCAGTATTTATTACATCCCGATTTAAATTCGATTTCGAATTGAATCACCGCGAGCCCCACTCACACTTGACCATTTTGTAGGGAACCCTTAAAAAGAAAAGATCCCGATGCATCGTAATCGACTATTAAATTTCTGAGTTTACGACCGTAATAAACGGTATCAAGGTTCGATAGAAAACAGGTCATCGCAAATGATATGTTTAGTCTTTACGAGGGAACAAAGAACCATACGTCGCCACCAAATTTTAATTTTTACTTTCTCCGGATTAGTGAAATCGAGCCAGCCGCCTCCCGAGCCGCCGGGCCTCTCCCGACCAGCGGACCAGCCGCAGACACCCGCGACCATCGACTCCGTGTTCGCTACGCTCACAATTAGCGAATACTACGAAATCTAAAAATATAGCACGTTATTGGTCGTTGCACCTCTTGTTAAAAATACGGTTGAAATAATGATAATTTTATCAAAACTTTTGTAGAAAATGTAAAAGTACATCAGGTAATAAAACTGGTGTTAAAATTTCGAATATTAACAAATTTATTGAAGAGATAATAGGTACTAATAATCCCGCTACTCCCCCCATTTTTTCCCGTTGGGGGTCGATTTTCGGAAAATCCTTTCTTAGTGCTCACTTACATCATGAAAGGAACCCATGTACCAAATTTCAAGTTTCTAGCTACAGTAGTTTCGGCTGTGCGTTGATATGTCAGTCAGTCAGTTTAGCCTTTTATATATATAGATAGGTATAGACAAAAGATGCAACTTCTGATGCTATTAGTAACCGATTTCATTCAATTTGCAAAAGGTTTTCATTTGAAATTAGAAAAGCGACGTTTAGAAATATAATAGAATCTACCGGTCTGACATTAGGCTAAGTGAACCTTACACATGTCATTATTTTAGTTTCCTTAGTATTAAACAAAACGTAGACGGAGACAGATAAACTTTCATTTTCTTCCTAGGAGTAAAATAACGTATGAAAACCCATTCCTGTCAGCTGCGATATTTTATTTTTAATTGCTCTCTATTGCATATTATAACATCGAAAGGATGATGAGAAAATCCCATACACCCAGCTTGTGAGGGGGTGCGCTGTCGGGCGGCGGCGAGGCCAAGCGCCGGCGGTGGTTCATTGGGCGTGAAACTTAATAAGCGTAATAAATAAAAAAGATTATCTCTGAATTTCTCACTTGCTCGTCTGCCTCCTTTTTAGGGTTTCATAGTCAAACTGTAATAAAAATCCGTCTGTCTACTTTCTCGTCCGTCTGTCCATAATTTGGGTTACACAACTTTTTTTTTATTACTTTTTTTCGCCACGTTCGTCTATCGAACACGTCGTTTAGAGTGACGAAACTATAAGGGTTCCTAGTTTGACTTCGGAACCCTAAAAAGGGGCCACCATTAAATCGGGGATTTTGATCTATTAAGTAAAATACCGAGTTATAAAATAATCGCTTCACAAGTTGAATTCTGTTACGAGATTCAATGTTCGATTTCGAAATTTTATAGCAAAAGTATATTTTACGATTGAAACCATAAAACATTTAGTTTGAGTTGTTTATTTCATTAGAAGTAGTTTTATTTGTAAATATTAGTTGATATATTTATAAGTTTTTCTAGTCTAGATACAAAATCAAGCCATGACTAAAAATGAAATAGTATTGTTTGTCGTTATCTCCATTCAATTCTTGTTCACCAGCCATTTTCAGATTTCTCCTGATTATGGAACCGTCCTCCGCCGCGCGCGCGTCGTCAGCGACATATTCTCGACGGTCGGCGACATATTCGGCAAACTCAAGAACGGGAACAACTTCACAACGTCAAAACACGCGGCAGACAACTTGCTGATTCACAATTTCATACAAAATGTGAAAGATATATACGTTGACAAATATGAAGAAATCTATAATATTAGTAGAGCACCTAATTATGACGAAAAAACGAAATACATCATTTTGGTTATTAGCAAAACTGTACACAGAATTATCAAAAAGGAGTGGAAAAACTACAATAAGAGTGAAGTAATTATGAGAAGTGCCTTCCACGGCGTGGTGGATGACGGTGAAGCTCAGGGCGCTCTGTTCGACTTCGTCCGCTTCGAGAGGAACTTCCGACGAGGAGCCGAGCTGACCTCCGCGATGGTCGTCGGTAACCTTC
>OX411793.1:12712200-12857200 GCA_948252455.1 Acleris cristana
AATTTAGTTTATAATTATAATTTTAGTTTTGTATCATAATTATGTTTTATTTGAATTGATCAGATGCGCTATATTAGTAGGAACGTCATTGCTAGCTTTGGAAAGTAATAAAACCTGACTTTATCTTTTAATCCTGGCAAACCATTTTTTTCAATTAATATTGTGGTTTAAAGTAAACAGCAATTAATCTAATTGACGCAGCCATCAAGGCGGGCGCGAACTATCTTCATCTCACATCCTTCGCGCGGAAGCACATAAAGCCATCCCTTTTCATTCTTGTGGGGCCGTGGCACCATAGGTGGCCTTCTTAATCTCCATTCCTACTCGCACTATAGCTACTCGTCTTCCCAGGTGGACCGAGCTCTGCACACGTTGAAGCTGGCGGTGCTGGTGGCCGGCTGGCTGTTCCTCACGGCAGCTCTGCTGATGAATAGAGAGCGGACCGACGTGGTGCTGCATACTGCTGTGAGGGAAGGAGAGGTCAAAGGTACAGCCGTTTTTCACGCATGGTTATTTTTTAACACAGAAGCAAAAAAATTGACGTATGTATCTGTCTATCTGTGTGTCTGACTGTGGAATTTTAGCTCCAAAATGGGTGAAGATTCAGGTGCGTTTAAAAAAATAGGTAGTTAGTTAGGTTTAAAATCCGTGTGGTTGCCAGGTTAGAATAGTGCCACTCCATGTCTCCCCGTGGATGTCGTAAGAGGCGACTAAGGGAATAAAGGCTTGTAGTACTGTTAGTCGATGGGCTTGCAATCTGTCACTAATACGCTGGTAAACCTCTTAGCCTAATTGTGCAAAATGTGGTTACAGAATTGATCACCAAGTTTATAGAATTGTAGGTAATTCTGTAGCCTACCACACTCTGGGAACGAAGGCGTAAGTTTTTGTATGTATGTAAGTTAGGTTTACTAGGATGCTTCTTTGCTTGGTTTCATGAAAATCGGTTCGGCAGTTTATGAGTTTTAAGTTTTGCTCTGGTGGCGTAACCAGGATACAAGCACTGCTAATGTTTTTGTTTTCTATCGACTCGAAATGTATGGAGTGGTTTACAAACAGAATCATTTCACTACAGTTTGGTCGTTCTAAGAAGGCCGATTTGACAGCTGTCAACGCAATACACTAAAACACATATTTTGTACTGCGTTAACAGCTGTCAAATTGGCCTTCTTAGAATGACCAAACTGTAACATAATGTCATTTTGCAAAACGCTTTTTTCCGAAACTGGAAATATTTCAGGATTTTTATAAAAATAATCTAACTTCACGCATAGGGTTCTACAAGATTATCCTGAAATAAGTCCTGAAATATATTACAGTTTCCAAAAAAAGTGCGTTTTGCAAAATTATATATTTGTGAATTGAATCGATAAGTGATTGGATACCGTATGGAGTTGACATAGACAGACTCATCAGCCTACGTCGTCAATCCTATAGATTTTGTTGATTTTCGTTAGTCGCAAACGAAGCTTTATATGCATCTTCACTATAGGCCCCCTGAAAGAGGCGATCGCAATTAAGTCATCATCATCATCATCATCCGCTTATATTAGTCCACTGCTGGACATAGGCCTCCCCTAATGAGCGCCATAGCGCCCTGTCTTCAGCTTGCCGCATCCAGCATCTGCCTGCAGTCTATCGCAGATCGTCATCCCACCTGGCCTGAAGGCGTCCTACACAATAGGCTATTTGACAACATTGAAAATAAACAAAAAATCGTGGTCATCCTATTAGATAATAGCGTAAAACAACATATTTAACTTTATTTTAAACTAAATTAAGCATATTTTTTTGGAAATTACACGAAAAAAATTGTAATATATTTTGAAATTTTATCTGTGGCAGAAACGCTATGCGATTGCTTTGTAGCTGTGGTTACTCGCAGGTGACGTCACACGCAAGTAACCACAGATCATAAGGGCATATCTCTTCAAATGATTTTTCATTGTTTACTTGCATATAACGTCACATTTGTCACATGGCCAGCGCCACGATAGAAACAGCGTTTTTGGCGCGGTTTCGGAAATTTAAACTTTTAAATGGATTTTTATTGATAATATAGTAGAATCTCACGGAAATATCAATGTAGTGTGCTTCTTATGTAATAAATAATCATTTAATAAGGTTTTCTAAAATTAGTCAAATAGCCTATTAAGTACCTACCTATATCCTTGTTTTTAACCCTCTCATAAATCTCAGTATTTACTCCTTCATCTTTCTTCACACATTCCACTCAATTCTTCCGTACTTAAATATTTATTGGTTCGTTTCTCAGAGTACCCCCTGAACTCCTCAAGCAGCAGGGTGGCCCTGAAGGTCACGTTGACGGGACCCTTCGACCAGGCCGTGGGGAACAGCAGCGAGAACCTGCTCCTCCTGTGGCTGCAGAGGACCCTCGGAGATGAGGACCAGGTATTTTACGGGGGTTTCTACTTTTGACATAGTTTCGTTTGTCCTAAACGCACGTTAAATCCAACAATGACACTAAATTACGAAAAAAACTATTTGAATAGTGAGATTATTGCGGTTGAATTTTATTTATGCCGTGTGGTGCCGGGTTTAGAATGCCGTGTGGTGCCGGGTTTAGAATGTGCCACTCCATGTCTTCCCATGGATGTCGTAAGAGACGACTAAGGGACTAAAGGCTGTGTAGTGCTGTTAGGCGATGGGTTTGCAACCTGTCACTAACACACTGGATAACATCTTAGCCTGGTTGTGCAAAATGTGGTCACAGAATTATCAACAAGTTTTTGGAGTTATTGGTGAGTCTGTGGCTCTGCGTACCCCACTCTTGGAATGAAGGCGTGAGTTTATGATGATGATGATGATGAATATTATTTACTTTTGTATGTATGGTAAAAACAAGTAATTTGTAATGATGGTCGTGAAAAACTGCGTTTAAGTATAGTCGAGGTATTTCATTAGTAGTATATTATTGGGAGTTTCAAAACACATTTTACATGTTTTGTGTTTTGAAACTCCCAAGGCGTTTTTTGATGAAACGCTCATTTCGAGTTGATCGTTTTTTTAAACGCTAAAATAGGTGTTTTGAAACTCCCAATCGGTTTTGAGGTGTTTTGAAACTCCCAAGGCGTTTTTTGACGAAACGCTCATTTCCATTCAGACGTTTTTTTAAACGCTCATTATTTAAGAAGTTCATACGGTTTCAAAAACACATTCTTGTTCTGAAACTCCATATTCACATATAACTACTTAATATCTTGAAGGTGTAGGCGCATTGGGTACAAAGCATTCAAGCTTACAACACGTAGTACTTGATATAACGTTTATTTTTAGAAAATATGAAGTTTGTGAGACAACCTCAAAACTTACAATTGGAAGTCGTTTGTCCAGTTCGCAACGATTGCAATTCACGTCATGGAGAACTTTTACCGAACACAATTCGAAGTATAATTTGTGGTCCTTCTAACTGTGGAAAAACCAATTTAATTGTTGGTCTTTTACTGCATGAACGGGGGCTACGTTTTGAAAACCTTTATGTTTACTCAAAAACTCTTTTCCAACCCATGTATCGATTTTTGGAAACAGTATTAGCGTTAGTTCCCACAGTTAAATTTCAAAAATATCAACAAAATGAAGAAATACTCAGTCCACATGAAGCTAAGATTAACTCAATTATTATATTTGATGATGTTGCATGTGAAAATCAAAACAACATAAGGGATTACTTTGCAATGGGACGTCATAAAAATATTGATAGCTTCTACCTTAATCAAACTTATAGTAAAATTCCTAAACAATTAATAAGAGACAATGCTAACTTAATAATTCTATTTAAACAGGATGATATGAATTTACGTCATGTTTATGATGAACACGTTGGAAGCGATATGTCTTGGTCACAGTTTCGAGAAATGTGTGCTAAAGTATGGAAACTACCATATAATTACTTGGTTATAAATAAAGATTGTAGGCGTAATTCAGGATGTTATAGAATGGGCTTTGACACATTTATCATTATGGATTAACTATAATACGTAATGCAATGTTACGAAACATTTATTGCTTCATAGGAAACCATCATGATCAGACATGAACCTTGAAATGAATGACGAGAAAACTTTGAAAGAAAAAGTAATTAAATCTGTCGAAGCCGTTAAAAAGAAGGTTAGACTGATTCGTAATATGAAAACTGATAATGATATGATGTTGGAATCAGTATTGAAACCAATAACAGATCCGCTTAATGAAATAGCAAAAAATGACGACAGTAATTACATAAACACTTACGATACGAACGTAGATAATAATGTTCCACAATGGAGAAAGTTGGCAAAAAGATTTAAATTTAGTCCTAGTGAAGAGAAGAAGCAAACTATTAATGATCTTACTGTTGTGAGGAACTCTTCTCAATCTAGTCTTTATAATGAAGATGATGGGAATGAGACATCAAACGACGATGAAAGTGATGTAAGTGATGGTGTGGATAGTGAAAATATGATTGATCAGGATTCAGCAAATGATATTTCATTTAAGACATCTGATTCTTATGCATCTCCTCGCGAAGATCCTGCATTTCAAAAGCAATATACCACGAACATAAACATTCCATTTGGTATACGAACGGAACGGGACAAGCTAATGCTAGGAACTTATCCAGTATACACCAGTAACAATAAAATCAAAGTAAATGGTCGTACTTACAATTTAACACCAGGTTTAAACGAATTGCTATATAAGAAAATACCGGATTTAGATATTGTAACTGAGGACGATAAACGTAATTACAAAATCTTATTATTAGAGACTAATGCACATAGAAGAGATTTTAATGCTAATAAACCAATAAAAAGCAACAAAGGTATAAAATATTTACATGTAATAAGACCGCTTTTTAAATTAGCTAAAGAACGAACAGTAAGTGGTGATGGATTACCAACAATGAAAAGAGTTAAAAATAAAGTGTCTTATGTATATTGGGATGACCCAAACGAATTAGTAGATAGATTAAAATTACTTATAGCTTCCCGTGAAGCTGGTAATACAGGATTAGATAATGAAATCATATCTATTATTGAAGAATTGCAAGAAGCGGGATTAGTTAACAATGCTAATATATAAATCAGTTACTGTACTATTATCGTTAGTCGAGGCAGAACTTTTGACGTACAAATATATCATAAAATGAATATAGATAAATTTGGTCATCATCTTCATAAACGCCTGCGTGTATCTGAAGTTTCTGAACTTAAAAATAATGCTTTACTCAGATCAGATGATGGGCATTTCGATTTACAGTCATTGAGATTAAAGGGGCTTGCGCATCCATTGTCGCCTAATGATGCCGTTAATAAGCAGTATGTTGATCAGCTCGTTCAGAACCTTTATGAGAAGAAGTATCTAGATTCTTTGTTTGACACTATAAATTCACAAATTCATCAGCTTGCAAATCAGTTGAAATTGAACTTTTATACAAAAAAGGAAACAGACGACATTTTCACCAAATTAAACGATGGCAAAGCAGCAAGTCGTGAACGAGATACACAGATCAGCTCGAAAAAACTTTAAGCGACGAGCAGTTTTATTAAAAGGAATTGATGATTTGTGGCAAGCGGATTTGATTGACTTACAAAATTTGCATAAGATAAATAGAGGATATAAATACATTTTGGTTGTAATTGACGCCTTTTCAAAGTACGCGTGGTGTATTCCAACAAAATCTAAAACGAAAACAGAAATTAAAAATGCTTTCGAACAAATTATTAAAGCATCTAAACGAGTACCGATAAACTTACAGACAGACTTAGGGAAAGAGTTTTATAATAATGAATTCGATTGCTATGTAAAAAAATTAAAAATAAATCATTATTCTACGTATTCAATTAAAAAAGCATCTATTGTTGAAAGGTTAATAAAAACGCTCAAAACTAAACTTTACAAACATTTTAGTTTAATAGGAAATTATAAATGGGTTGGAAAACCTTTAAATGATATAGTTAAATCCTACAATCAAACTATGCATCGTACAACAAAATTTCAACCAATTGATGTAAATTTTGATAATGAGTCGCAAGTAAAGAAAAACATCCAAAACGTGCAATCCAATCTAGGTAATCAATCAAATAAATTTAACATAGGAGATTGCGTACGCATAAGCAAGTATAAAAGCGCCTTTCATAAAGGTTATACACCGAATTGGTCAACTGAAATATTTACTATTAAACATGTAAATCGCACTCGCCCAGTTACTTACCTTATTGAAGATCAACGAAAAAATACAATACTTGGGTCATTTTACGAACAAGAACTTCAGAAAACGAAATATCCTGATGTTTACCTCATAGAAAAGGTGATCAAAAAGAAGGGGGAAAAATTGTATGTAAAGTGGTTAGGGCTTAATGATAGCGAAAATAGCTGGATTGGTAGAAATGCCATTGTATGAGCATATTTATTAACTTTATTGTATTAAAAATCGTCATTAATATTTTGGATATGAAAGGGAGAGGACTTTTAAACAGTGCTATTAATCACTTACCAATTGAACTACACTTACCCGGCTACAATTATTGTGGACCAGGCACAAAGTTGCATAAACGTTTGCTAAGAGGTGATAAGGGAATTAATGAGCTAGACAACGCATGTATGCAACACGACATAGCCTATGATAAATATTCTAACCTGGCAGATCGTCAACATGCAGATTTAGAACTTTATAAAATGGCTAAACAAAGACTGAAAGCGAATGATGCTGGTAAAGGGGAAAAACTTGCTTCATGGCTAGTTAGCAAACTAATGAAATCTAAAATAAAAATCGGCGCGGGGATAAAAACATTTAAACAGTTTGTATCTAAGATACGTGCTGAATTAAAGAAAAACAAATCTAAAAATAAAGGCACTGCAATTAATCAAGCTTTTGCAGCTGCAATTAAAGTATTCCGTAATAACAATACGAGTAAATTACGAGTTCCTCGTTTAATACCGATCCCAAAAACTGGAGGTATTTTACCACTGATACCTATTTTTGCTGGACTTTCTGCATTAGGATCTTTGGCAGGAGGAGCTGCTGGGATTGCTAAAGCTGTTGGAGATTACAAAGCTGCGAAGAAAAACTTAGCCGAATCAGAACGCCATAACAAAATGATGGAATCTATAGCATTAGGAAAAGGTTTACATATAAAACCGTATAAGAACGGTAAAGGATTGTGTTTAAAAAGTTCAAAAAACTAAATAAAAGGTTACCTAGACGAGCTCTTACAAATATTGATATTTTAAAGTATTCAAAAGATATACCTTATTTTCGCGGTGTTTATATGAGAGATAGTTTGCCAAAACGACCAAAAAGAGTAGAATGTGCAATCATAAATTTAGATAGTTCTGAAAACCGCGGGACTCACTGGGTAGCCTATGTCAAGGACAACAATTACTGTGAATATTTTAATAGTTTTGGTGATCTGAAACCACCGTTAGAATTAATAAATTATTTAAAGAATCATGTTATTTCATACAATTACCTCACTTATCAAAAGTTTAACACTGTAAATTGCGGACATTTATGTTTGAAATATTTAAAACAGTTTTGGAGTAAACGTTTAAATATCTCTGTACAATAAAAACCATATCATTTTCATGATGTCTTTCACTTTGTCTATAACCGGAACCTCTTCTGCCTTGATCACTAATTATTCACCAGCTTTTCAACTCGATGGTGAATATGAATGTGGGTTGCTGTACATGTCAACTTTTAACTCGATACCGAATATAGATTACAGAAATAATACATTTTATTATGGTAAAAATGAAGAAGTAGAAATTCCAGAGGGGTCATATGAACTTCAAGACCTTGATGATTACCTTAAACGACACCTGCAAGGATGTACATTTTCACTGACATGTAACAATAACACATTGAAGACGTCTATATTGTGTTCTAAAAACATCTACTTCAATAAAGAAAATTCGATTGGAAAGTTGTTAGGTTTTGGAGAAGAAACTATTCAAGCTAATATATTAACAGATTCCCCTTTTCCTGTTTCCATTCTATCAACAACTATAGTGCGGGTTGAATGTGACATAGTGAGTGGATCATTTGTTAACGGTAAACCGAGCCATATAATTCACGAGTTTGTACCTAATGTTCCACCTGGTTATCGAATTATAGAAATACCTAAAAACGTAATCTACTTTCCTGTTACACAAAACAGCTTAAGCTCTCTCAAAATAAGAATATTGGATGTAAACGATAATTTAGTTAATTTGCGAGGTGAAGAGATTCAAATTTATTTACATCTTCGAAAAAAATGATAAATTTCAATAAAAGTGTAGTCTCGCGCGACAAACGTACTAGTACTCATTGTACTATCAAGAAAAGAAGACCTAAAGAACCAATTACAAAGCTAACAGAAGAAAATAAACAATTTTTAAAAAACATTGGATTGTTAAAATGAGTATATTAAATTTAACAGATTCTTTAAGCTTTGATAACACGATTGAAAGTTTTGAATATCATTCATATAAACCATACATAACAAGTTTTAATTTGAACGATGAAATTCGTATACCTATTAACCAACAAGATCTTTACGTATTGCCATCGGCGAGTACTCTCTATGTAGAAGGCGATGTTGCAGTATTCAATAGAGAGACAAAGACGCCGGTGAACAGTGTACAATTTACGAATAACCCTATACTTCACTTGTTTCAAGATATTCGATATGAACTGAACGGGATCGAAATAGATAAAATTAAAAACGCTGGAGTTACAACAACGATGAAATCTCTTGTATCCATGAATGAAATCGAATCGTCTATGTCACAGTTATGGGGATGGAATGTTAATGGTACTAAAATTACACATGGATCATTTTCTGTATCTATTCCTTTAGATAAGATTCTTGGTTTCGCAGAGGATTATAAGAAAATAATTATTAACTGTAGGCATGAACTTATTCTTCTACGATCCAATAGTAATATAAATAGTGTTAAATTGAACACCAATGAATACATAGATAACATTACTATATCTAAAATAGTATGGCGTATGCCACATATTAAAGTTTCTGATAGGGAAAGATTAAATTTACTCAAATGCTTAGAAAAAGATCGCGCTATTCAAATGGCATTTAGGAACTGGGATCTTTATGAGTATCCACTTTTACCTAAAACATCAAAACATTCTTGGTCAATCAAAACTTCATCTCAAATTGAAAAACCGCGATTCGTTATAATTGGATTGAAAACGGATAGAAAGAATATGGCTAACAAAGATATAACACGGTTTGATCACTGTCATTTGAGAGACGTCAAAGTTTTTTTAAATTCAAACTATTTTCCGTATGAAAGTTTAAATGTTAGTTTTGCAGCTGAAAAGTATGCTTTATTATACGAACAGTACGCTAAATTCCAGCAGTCTTATTATAACCGTGGTCAAACACCATTGTTGAGTCCGCAAGAATTTAAAGAGAAAGCTGCTCTGTTTGTAATCGATTGTTCCCGTCAAAACGAAACCTTAAAAACAGGCGCCATAGACGTACGAGTAGAATTAGAGTGTGAACAGGATATACCTGATAATACTGCAGCGTACTGTTTAATTCTGAATGATAGTATTGTAGAATACAAACCGTTAAGCAACATTACACGAAAAATATCATGAATTCAGATTGTTTGTTCGTGGATCTTCAGGGATTTAAATCGTATAAGAATGAATTTATTATTAAGGAATTTGCATACAGTACAAATGAATACACACAGGTATTTTCAATAAAACCTCCATATAAGTTTTCGACGTTAATGGAAAGCGAAAAAAGACAAGTAAGATGGATAGAGAAAAACCTAGGTATTTCATGGCATGAGGGCTTTGTTGATTATAGAGAATTTAAAAGAATGATACGCTGTTTTTTGGAAAACAAGAAAATATATGTAAAAGGGTTAGAAAAAGTTAAATGGATTAAAGATTTGTGTAGTAACTGTACCGTAATTGACTTGGGTTGTAACGGTTTGCCTAAATTTGAATCTATGTATCAAAAATATTGTAAGGACCAGAGTAGTTATAGTTGTTCAACGCATAAAAAATCTTGTGCGTTAAAAAATGTTTTATGTATTAAAAAATGGTATTCTGAAAATAATTTATCATTGTATTCTCATTTGTAATAAAGTACAATAAATATTATAACTGTAAAGCATATTTTTATTTCATAATTATTTCCCTTTATATACCTACCTACATATGATAAGATAGAGTGTCCGATCCGAAAACTACAAATTTAAGTGCCTGTAAAAGTTTAAAATAACAATGATAATGACAACTATTTGTTATTTCATGGGCACTTAAATTTTAAAGTTCGAATTGGACCCAATGGGGTTACAAAAGGTTTAGAAGTAAAATAAAACCAGATTCATAGGAAATAACATTTATTTATTAATTACCACACCTTTGTTTATAACATAGCATCTTAAATCTAATTTTAACTTTAATATTAAAACAAAGATTGATGACCCCAAGACAACGTTGAGACTTGATTATCTAGTATAACGCGTTTGTCATCATTTGACGACAGTGCTACTTTATTCAAGGACTGAGTAAAAATAACATGTTTTAAAGATTTAAATACAATATTGCGTTTTCTTATCCGCTCCTTATTTAATAGTACTTTTTTATATTCCTCAAAATCCACACCGCGCAATACATGTCTCTTTGTGCCTTTAGCCTTTTTCAGTTGTTTGTTTTCTGTTTTTATACAATATAATTTAGACCTAAGGCCAACGAACTCGTTTATTATTTCTCCACCAAGTTCATCTTTAAATAAACCGGGTACTTTTTTATGTTTAAGAGTTATACCGTATGCGTTACTGACAGAATAATTACTTGTATCAAAATAATGTTGAAAATTTCGTTTTATATCTACATACAAATCTTCTGTATTTATGGAATACAAAAAAGAATCTGTATCGGTATAACATAAACTTAAATTAGATCCATAAAAAGGTTTCATGACAGAATAGTGAAAATCGTACATATGAGTTTTCGATATTTCCAAAACAGTAAATCCAATGTAAATTGGCCGGTCAAGAGTTACCGATTCCGGTTTCATTTGTATGGCGACAAAATTTTCACTAAAAACGGTAGAACTATGAAAATTAGGTCTACCTGTTAGATGCTCTGCTGTGTATTTCTTTTTTGTTTTATTTCTATTATCACTCCACGCATTAACTAACAGAACATTTAACCTTTTTTCAGCGTCTTCCAACGTTTTTCCAAATATAGCATTGTTTGCAAGTTTGCACGAATTTTGCTCAAACACGGATTTAGCTTTTTGTCTTAACTTTGTATTTAAGTCTATGTATTGTTTTAAAAATGGACCTTGTTTAAATTTGATTACTCTATGTACGTTTTTCAATACCAAGCCATGCTTTATACATGTTTTTAAATGCACATAATGGATGACATACTCGTATTTATCATATAAATTTGGGATAAGTTTAGGTTGCTTTGAACCAGGCGGTGTGAATTTTTGAGGACAGAATGGAATGTCATTATGCAAGTCATGCAAATGTTCTGGATATTCTAAATCCACTTCCAAAATATAACCATAATCCGAATCATCAGGTGTTTGTAGGATATCGAGTACATTAATTTTATCCCGTGGTAATAATTTGAAATCATCATAAGGTAAATTGCCACACATTGCATAACCGTATAGATTATTACAGTCTATGTAGAATAAGAAACTGCTTGGATTACTGGAATCAAAGTTTGGCATGTATTTATTATTTGCCTTTGCATATCGAGTAGAACATAAACATACACCCCCACGAATACCTTTTTGAATCATTCTAATTATTTCAAGGTCATCAATGAGTTGCAACTTCACACCAGTTATAAGTAACATGGCATCAAAACTTAAACTTGGGGCAGTTAGATAAAAAGCAGGGTCTAATCTATAATTGACTTTACAAGTTTGACGAAACTTTTCAAATATGTCAGTTAGTAATAATACATCTGATTTAAGGTAAAGATCGGTGTATTCTCCTAAAGTATTAATATTGAATGATTTCCATACAAGCTCGGCATGTTCATAATCATATTTGGATATAATCTCATTTGTTAATGAGTTGTAAAAATAATGTGGCTGAGGTAAACATTGCTCTTCATATCGACTCCAACTAGACATATACTCGTATGGATAGACGCCCTTTCGTTTCAATAAATCGAAATGCTCTTTTAAAGGAAAAAAATGTGAGAGATGAATAAAGTCTTCTTCATTTAAGGTGCTAACAAGTTCTTCCAAACTTGCTCCTAAAAATTTGAATGAATCTACAAAACGAACGGGCATATATTCATTTCGACTTGTAATGAAAAATTTCGTAAATGATATGTAATTTTCTTTGTTTTTTGCAATAACTTTGACTTGACCAGGAAGTTCACCCAATTGACGTATAAACAAATGACTGTCGTACCCTGATAAGTTGTGAAAAAATACTGGCACAAATGTTGGTAGGCGGTACCGAATATTACAATAAGAATGGGCTGCCCCTCTATAGCGTCCTGTCAAATGGCAATGATCTCTCACGGAATCGCCGAGTAATAACTTGCGACAAAGAAAACAATATTGAGAGTTCAAAAAATCATTTTCTTCTGTCTCTGTAATAGTTATTGGCTTCGGGTCAGAATATATTTTATTTATTCTATGTACATCTTTTTGCAGATATTCGAGAAATTTTTCTACGCAGTCTTTTCCACGATAAGACACAAATTTGTTTAGGGAGCTGTCGTATGAACTAACAATGTAGTACGCAAATGCAGCTGGTATGTGTTCCTGCAATGTTGTAGTACATTTCGAACTAAGTTTTTCATCCGTATTTGGTTGCAATAAGGATTCAAAGTCTGCATAAATTATAAAAGGCATATTTTGCATCCGCTCAAAATTTTTAAATTCAATATGCGCACCCCGATTAGGTAAAATTGTCTTTACGCCCCCGCATACGTGAGCATTAAATTTGTCTTGACTATTAAAAAATATCATACATTCATCGCAAAAAAATATTTTCCCGTTATGTTTTGTAAATTGAAGTTTAAGCAGGCGACTTAAATCTTTTATAAGACAGTAATGTGTTTGACGACCGTTTTCTAACATTAAAAGGTTAATATGATGTTGCTTCCGACATGTGGTTTTGTAAAGTGGACCTACGATTTCAGATTTATTTTTGAGTGCGTACACATTAATACTAATACGTTGATTGTTTTTTTCGAATATTTTTATGTCAGATAATCCCACAGGAAAAGTCATGTCCTTGCTATTAAGAACACCTTCATAATGGGGATATGAAGATACCCTATGCACATTATTTTTAGCTGGAAATAAAGCAGCCATCACACACCACAAAAAGCAAAAAACATCTTTATTTTGTATATTGATGCACGCCCGTTTTAGTTTTATATTTTTAGGCAAATCAATGAATCCTGATGCTCTCAGTGGGTTATATTTACTGATGTTTACCTCTAGGTATAAATTACGCATAAAAGCCCAACCACTATCCCTGTCTTGAAACTCATCAATTTTTCCACAAATACATTGTAAAAGATTTAAAAATATTTCATTAAAATCATAGTTCTGATGTATAACTATATTTTTCGTTGCAAAAGATTTTACGTCGCAAGTATCGTTTTTAAGTAAAGAAAATTCAGCAAATAATTCAAAATTGACTTTGATAGTATTAAACACTGATTGTCTTGCTTCCAAAATTTTACGAACACTGTCGCGAAGGCTACGTATAAACTCGGCTGGTGCACAAACCTGGTCTGGCCCGCCTTCACGCCCCCGCACACGGTAAGATGCTATCCTACTTCTAAAAGCTGAAGCTATTTTTTCAACGCCTTCACCGTTATCAATAGAAATATTATTTTTATGCACAATACTTCGTAAATGAGCAGAAAAAGCTCGACTAGGAACAGATGTTTCGCAAACAGAACAAAATATTGATTTACAACTCATATTTGTTTTTTAAGAATAGTAGATGAAAAGTGCTAGAAATTAAGATAAACAAAGGTATCGCGAGATTTAATTTTTTTAGTAACAATATAACGCTCGGTGAAATTTTAAATTAACTACAGCTTTCTCCTATAGATCTTTTGTCACAATAGTTTTAAGTCAGCCACATTATTTAATTTCAACTCAACAAAACATAGAATTACAACTCATTTTATTTTTTTATTTTTAAGAATACTATTTTAAAAGTGCTGGCAAATATTACAAACAGAGGTAACTAATACTAGAATTATTATTTTAAATCGCGATAGAACGTTCCATCTTCAGCGAAATAGTCCTTGTACATAATTTTAGCACTTTATTAATATCTGACACCTCTGACGAATTAACATCTAACTGTATTTTTAAATTAACTAGAGATCTCTCTCATCAATCTTTTGGCGAAATGCTTTTTATGTAAGCCGCATTATTTAATTTCAACTCAACAAGACATAGAATTACAACTAACTTTTAAGAATAGTAGATTAAAAGTACTGGCAAATATTACAAACATAGGTAAGTAATACTAGAAATATTATTTTAAATCGCGATAGAACGTTCCATCTTCAGCGAAATAGTCCTTACATAATTTAAGCACTTTATTAATATCTGACACCTCTGACGAATTAACATCTAACTGTATTTTTAAATTAACTAGAGCTTTCTCCCATCGATCTTTTGGCGAAATGCTTTTTATGTCAGCCACATTGTATAACTTTAACTCAAGAAAAAGGTCGCCTGATAATTGTGCAGTTCGACGCACCCTGCCCCCGGGAACTTGCCTTATCAATACTGACGGCAGCAGCACTGGTTCGGGTTTGCGAGCACGCCAGTCACCATCTTCACTGTCGGAGTCGATTATCCAGCCGCCTGCAGGACCGTTGAGCTGCTCTAGCAGACTTGTCTGCGCCAACTTTTTTGAGCTGTAAATCGATCAAAATAAATAAATAATAATAAACGGAACAAACATGTGCAGAGCTAAGTACCTATTTAAATTTATTTTTAAAATTACCATTTACTGAAATAAATACATATCTTACTTACCGTGGAGTCGGTGCTTCGTCTTCAGATTCAGTCGGCGGAAATTTTCTTTTTGACAGCTTCGACTTCTTTGACCTATAAAACAGAAGTTCCATAATATAATAAAGCACTTTAAAAAGTATTCAGGTAATACTTGTTTAAAATTGAATTACCGAGGTATTGAGGCTTCGTCTCCTGATTCGGGCAGCGGGGTTTTCTTTTTTACCACCTTCGGCTTCGTAGACCTTTAAAACACAAAACATAATAATTACACCGCGACAATGCACTCCTAACACACAGCACCTTAGATATTAATTAATTACCTTGAAATTGGAGCAGGATCTTGAAGCTCCGAATATGGACGAGTCTTCTTGGAGACTTTCACTTCAGAGTATTCCGTATCAGACCTGTAAAAAAAAGAACATGGAATATTGTATACGATTTATTTAATTAATAATCAATAAAACCATATCAGAACACATAAATATTAAAAACTTACGAACATTATTTTAATGCAGTTGTAGCTTGCGACTGATTGACACTGGCTTTCTTGTAGAAATAAATGTAATTACGCGTTACAACGTAAAAAGTTTCCGCTCAGCACTTTACAACACTCACAGAAGTTCTCAACATTTAGATATTTATAACATTCTATTTGTAATAACAGTACTACGGAATGCGAACAAAACAAAGTTTTTATAAAGGTTTAATACCTCAGACGTCGATTTGCAAAGTAAGCATTTGTGGTACAAACAAAAGTATCATGTTAAATATGTCGTAATCGGTGCATCAATGAAAGGAACCGGCGTTTAACAAAGAAGCCGACTTCATTTAGGTTCAATTTACACTGAATGCGATGATTGATTTATTTTATAGGACTTGTCAACAATACTTGAATAAACCTGTACTGGAGTTAAGTTCGTGTTTAGCATATTATATTTTGTAGGGCTCAATAATACATGTTTAAACCTGTATTAGAGCTGTGCACGTGTTTAGCAAAGGAAAAATATAAATACATACGTTTAATATCGCAGTTCTTCTTTAGTCGCCAATTCAGAAAGTCGCAGTTTTATTTCGTATCCCGTACCTACAATAATACTGACTGAAGTTCTTGAATTAAACGGTGAGTACCTAACTTATTTACTAATATACTGATACTGTTTTTTTTCCTAGTAGATATAAATCTAATTATATTCTCTTATTGTGCAGAGTATGATGACTTCTCAACACATTGACTCCGTGAAAGATACCAACGAACAGTTCCCGTCTTTTTCGTCTCAAACCCTTGCGGCATTCGACGAACCATTTGGCTACTCCCAAGATATGGATGCTTATTTGCAATACCAGAATAGATGTATAAATCAAATTCAAAATCCATCTTTAGAAAATTCACCGAAAAAACCCAAGATAAAGAAGAGAGCAGTGCAAATAAAAACTGATATTGGATTAAACTCGCATGTAATTAAAAAAGCGAAAAAAGGGAAGCGATTAATTAAGATCAGTATTGCAAACCTTGAATCGCAGCAGGACGCTGATGACCTCATGGCAGTGCAATTTGTCATCGAAGATAACTACGATGAATTGTTAAGTGCTACGGAATCATTAGTTGACCGAATCGTGAGAAGACTCAGTAACGTTAGCTATTAGATTTTACAGTATACGTTATTTTACATTATTGTATTTTTTAATAAAATTTTGTGTTTTTGCAACTTTGTTTCTCAATAATTATTCAATTCCCTACCCATGTTAAATCCAATAGTGTTACTATGCAAAACAAGTTTAGAAACTAAAGTAAATTCCTCTGAAGTTTAGTGCCGCTGTTGGATTTACGTGCGCTTTATATTTTATTAATCG
The DNA here is from genome assembly GCA_948252455.1 of Acleris cristana. NCBI lineage: Eukaryota > Metazoa > Arthropoda > Insecta > Lepidoptera > Tortricidae > Acleris > Acleris cristana. The sequence goes on from OX411793.1 coordinate 12,729,057, forward strand.
CTTGATCGTATATCTTTAACATAATGTAACCCTTACAGTAGTAGTCATGATTCCTGCTTAATAGCCGTGTCTAATTCTGATGGGACAGCTAATTGTACATATGCACATATATTAATAAGGTAGCATGTGAAGTTAAACTTTAACGAATTGCAGACTTTATTTGTGCTAGTGAAAATACAAATCAGACCAGCGTATTTATTGACTTGCAACTAGTTTATATTTATAATTTCTTGCAACGCGTTACGAGCACGTCACAGAAACCATCCAATCACAGGCTCAGGTCTACATCGCGCTAACGAAGTTTTTAAGATTTGTTCATACATATACAACATAAAATATGTAACCGACGTGCTCCCACCTTCCGTGAACGACCGGCGGAATGGTAGGGTTCACCAGCAACCTGTGGCTCGGCCTGATCACCCTTGTTACTAACCGCTGAAATCAACTCAAAATGTATAGGGAGATTCTATGCCTATGCGGTGGTGGGCATGGATGATCCACACCTCGGTGAGAGGACTAAAATCACCAACACGTAAAATGCGGTCATAAGACCACTGGGAACTTAACGCATCCCAGGTGACCCGTTCTTGATGTGGGGCTTGATCAACCTCGCAGCAAGTTGTGAAAACACCATAGCAAACCAAGTCCGTCGAACGGTGTGGTGCGCTATGTGACTCGCTTTAGCAAACCAAGTCCGTATGTAGCGGTGTGGGGCGCTTGTGCGACGATAGCGTGTCTGGTGACGACCTGTGACGCGTTGTGTACATGAAATTATCAAAAAACATCTTTTGTTCTGTTGCTTGTGCACCTGACAAATTAAAAACCAAATATTAACTGACAATTGTCGGGTGTACAAGCAACAGTTTTGCTCAAATGAACTGTGAAATAATCAAGTAACAAAATCTACATGCGAAGAATATAACTCGAGTACGTTGCGATAAGTTAAAATAAATTAATGGTGAGTTGGCCGACATAACCCTGTTGGAGTTCGAACCCACATCAGTGGAGTTCGACAGGGCGTATACGGAAGCGCAGTTGGAAGATAGAGTACTAAACACAATAATTCTAATATAGTAAGTATTACAAATAGGAATGCACAAAGATATAAATTACAACCATAAAACCGATTGGGAGTTTCAGAACACCATACAACCGATTGAGAGTTTCAAAACACCTCAAAACCGATTGGGAGTTTCAAAACACCTCAAAACCGATTGGGAGTTTCAAAACACCTATTTAAGCGTTTAAAAAAACGATCAACTCGAAATGAGCGTTTCGTCAAAAAACGCCTTGGGAGTTTCAAAACACCTCAAAACCGATTGGGAGTTTCAAAACACCTATTTTAGCGTTTAAAAAAAACGATCAACTCGAAATGAGCGTTTCATCAAAAAACGCCTTGGGAGTTTCAAAACACCTATTTTAGCGTTTAAAAAAACGATCAACTCGAAATGAGCGTTTCATCAAAAAACGCCTTGGGAGTTTCAAAACACAAAACATGTAAAATGTGTTTTGAAACTCCCAATAATATACTACTTCCGTCAATGAAGTTTAGTCATCCATCAAATCCTTGTTCAACTAAATCTCTAAATATTCAAATCTTCAAATCATCAAAATAAGAAAATTCAACTAGTAATCTTAGAACTGTCCATTCTTTCGAATATACGAGTATATCTAAAATATGCAAGATGGTCTCTTCTATCAGATCAGTTTTTTTTGTCGGTCCTGTTTGAATGCTTAATTTCTGTATGTGGACTAGGCTAATGAGCAGTAACCCGCAGAGCCGACGGCGTCGACGCGGCGGCTGTTCGGCGGGCGCGCCGCGTCCGTCGCGGAGTTCCCGTTCGTGTGCAGCGTCCACGTCGGCGGCGAGCTCGCCTGCGCCGGCGCCATCCTCTCCAAGCGCGCCATCATCACGGCCGCCTCCTGCCTCTGGCGGTCCGTCCGACACACTTGCATTTCCTTTATTAATCCTCGACGCTAACAGAGGAGTGTTATTAGTTTAAATGTGTGTCTTTTTGTCTGTCTGTGTCATCGTAGTTTTTTAAAAGTTAGTCGGAATGGTTCTTAGGTTTCATGAAAATCAGTTCAGTTTAAGAGACATCAGCTCTGAGGGGTCATACTAAAGTCCCCGACATACTCGTAGCCTTGAGAATAGCTGTAGACTTAAGTGGAAGAGGCACATCACTCGCAGAACAGATTGCCGATGGGGTTCGAATAGTTCTCGAGTGGCGTCCAACAAGGTGAACCGACAACGTGGCTAAGGTTAGGTTAGGTTAAGAAAACCGATGAATGTAAGTGGTGACCTATGTCCAGTATCGGATGTTTTTCAGCTGAAATTATGATGATGATGCTGATGATTCAACGATTGTGAAGCGCCGTGCCTCCACCCGCAGGTTCCATGAGCGGCTGCCGCGCGTGTCGCTCGCGGTGCGCGTGGGCAGCGACTTCGCGGGCGCCGCGGGCATGCTGGTGCCCGTGCGGCGCATTTTCTTCCACGCGCGCTTCGACATCAACTCGCTCAGCAACAACCTCGTCATCCTCGAGCTGCAGGAACGCCTCAAGTTCGGCGACGAGATCAGGAAGATCAAGTTTGACACGGAGGCGAGCGCGCTCCCCGAGAATGTCCGTGATATCTTTGTTTTGGGGTGGGGAGCTAGTAACGTAAGTATTCTTGCCATTTTTAATTGACTTTTATAAAGTTAGGTTTTCAATTCAGTGGAATCTGTTTAGAGTTCCGTAGTCAAAATTATTATAATTTCGCCGTGTCCGTCTGTCGCCCGTCCCGTTCAATTGACAGGCTCTTGGTACAAACTATATAAATGTAATTTGACATTGTTATACATAATATAATTAATAATGTCGAACAGAAATATAAAGAAGAATAAAGAATAAGTGGATGAGTGAAAAGCAAAAAAAAAAACCGTCTTAAAGAACCTACTAAACGGCATTGATATTTACCGATCTCCTTGAAATCGCCTATTTGGTGCCTAAACATGAAATATATCGAGTTATGTAGGTACATGACGCTGGCGTAGGTATAATTATTTATAATATATTTCATGTGATCAAAGGAGACCATTTTATGATATTTTGTTGGTTCCTATAGGCGGGTTTTGCTTGAGTTCTTAATTTTAAAGAGTAATTGAGAGTATTAACTGCTCTGTTTAGATGTCACTGAAGCTAATTATTAATCAAGTGAACCTCCAGGTGAAGCGGGTCGAGGGCGTCGTGTTCCGGGACTCGGCGCTGTCGGCGGCCGCGGAGGCGGTGTACGACATAGACAGCTGCCGGGAAGCTTATACTAGGTAATGATTACTCGATTTTAGAGTTCCGTTGAAAAACTGAACCCGTCCGTTGTCCTTCTGTCTGTCGTTCTGTCTATCGGTTTGTCTGCAAGCTCTAATTATTATAATTTGGAATATATTATTTTGAAAGAAAAAAACAAGTCGCTGATAAAAAAAACCTATGACGCAAAACCCACCGAGATTCATAGAACTACCATTTCTTTTTTGAAGATTTTCGAGATATTTCGATCATTAAGTACATCGATGATTCCAGAAGGCGTTCTGGAATGATCAGACATGGGAACTATAAAATGCGGACCGCGGTTGTGGGTAAATTCAGTCTTTACTTGGAAAGCTAAGAGCGACCCGAGCGATCATCGAAGTATTCGAAGTTTAGTGTGATAATTGTTTGTAATGGTTTAAGTGAGTGCGTTATTAAAGTTTACTTTTGATAATCGGTGTATTCGTGCATTTAAACAGTGCAGCTAAACGTTTCCTGGTAGAGTAAGAATTATTTGTAAAGTTATGTTCACAATTTAATAACATCATGTAAAGAGCTGCATATGAATAAACACTGTAATATTTACTACTTAACCTGTTTATTAAGCTCCTCATATTCGTCCCAGAGGACTCCATCTCTTCAAGAAACATACTCTGATTTTTTTTGTCTCTTATTTCGTATACTTCGTTTCGTCAATTAGTGTTGAAGCCACTGGGTAGTTCGCCCCGTGACGGTTATGCATCTTCAATCTTGTCTAGCGCCACCGATCCCTTCGGAGAGAAACGCTAGAACTAGATGAATGATGCGATGCATACTCAAATGTTACCGTTGTTTTAGTTACTACGTCGGTGACACACACTTCTGCACCGGGCTGGTCGACCGCGGCAGTGGAGCTTGCAGTGTGCGTATTAACAAATTGATATTTTTATTATTATTCCTACATTTACATCTATAAAAGTAGCTGTTTACCCTGACAACAGTGCGGCCGTGTGGCCTACTTACTGAATAATTTTTTTTTCCTACTCCTGTACTTTTATCTGTCATTTATATAGTCACGAACACTAATATAAGAATATAGATAATTATGTCCGCAGAACATTCCGTAGAAAAGTCTATCTAGTCTATTCCCCTTAACAGCACTTGTGCTTTTTTGAGCCAAAACGATATGCCTAGCTGCCAAAGCTTACACCTAGGTTAATTTGACCAATCAAAATACTTCACCAAATTAAACCACCGATCACAATACACATCGACTGTCAATCGGAACGTTAGGTTCTTTTTGGTATGTAAACTCTTTTACTAATTTAACTCTTTAAAAAAAAACATTTTATTTGGTATCAACCAACCAGAATGCAGCTATATTAAAATCGACCAATCAGGTAAAAGAATTCATTTCTCAAATCATTAGGTGTTTTTTAGTCCCTATTTCACAAGTTAAATCGAATGTGCAACTTTTTTTAAAATATGAAACCTGGCAAGTGCATATCAATTTAAAAACAAAGTTAACCATAGACACATATTTTGTTGTTTTCGAATGTTTCCCGCTCGTTTGTTGTTCTGTGCTTCGTTCGTTCGTATTCTAACCTAGGTATATTAATAAAATTTTGTTAATTTATTTTTGCATTTTATTTGAAACCTAGTCGTAGAAAAAGTATTGTATGCAACGGTGTATAACTAAGTCAAAAAATACTCGTGGCGTCTTGTTTTACGATGTTCGCCTGCGGCTCACATCGTAACCACACCACTCGTCTTTTTTGACCTCTCTTATACAACTGTTGCATAAACTACTATTATGCTTTTTTAGGGTTACGTACCAAAATAGTAAAAAGAAGCTAGACAGACACCGAAGGTGAGACTCCGGTGTCTGCCTGTCTGTACGTCACAGCAGTTAGTCTCAGCAAATACTGAACAAATCAAATTGAATTTTGGTATAGGTGTATGTGCTTGGCCGCGTCTATTTATTTATAAAAAAGGTTTTATATTACTGTCTTGTAACTGAAGTCTAAAAGGGGGGTTTAAAAATTAAAGTAAAAGTATTACAGCAAATGGGGTATCATAGCAAATCGGACATAAATATGTAGGTACGGTCATTTTTTGTACGACATTTTTTGTCGTACATCTGAAACGAATATATTGTTATAATTTCTAGTTGTTTGCCCTTTCAATGAAAGGGCAAACAACTAGAAACTTGATCTGCAACTGCAATTTTTGGTATTGTGCGTCAGAACGACATCGGCGGGCCGGGCGTGGTGGGCAGCGAGCTGGTGGGGCTCATCAGCTTCGGGCCGGCGCGCTGCGGCGCGCGCGACCAGCCCACCGTCTACACCAAGCTGGGCTTCTACGCAGAGTGGATCGCCAACGTCACCAATCACGTAAACTTCATCCCTGTCGCAAACTTTACAACTAAACATACCAGTTTTTAATCACCAACGTATCTGTGTGTCTGTGTGTGACATTTTAGCCAGCTCCCAAACGCATGAACCGATTCAAACGCGGTTTTTTTCATGAGGAGAAGCTAATTTAAGCGGTATAGTTTTAGGTAGGTTTGATGAAACTCGTTTCGAGGTTTTAATTCATTTTAAAGTTATAAAATCAATGTCTTTTCCCATTTTATAACCGTGGCTTATCTTCGCGATTTTTATATAGTATTAAACGGTGTTCCCTTGTTTCGCAGACAGAAATTTCATAGAATTTCTTTTCGCTGAAAATGTTTCATATTCATTTGGTCCTTGTATTTTTATTAACGATATTATTGTTTCAACGACTATTTACTTGAATTAAACATATTTCACAGAAACATAATACAATGAATATTATAATCTCGTTTTTTATATAACAAACTGATCAAATAGTATATTATAAAATTATTTTTAATCCAACGTAGAATAGGTACCAAAAAAGTACTCGTAGGTTCGGTTAAAACTGCGACCCCGTCAGAAATGAGCTGCTAACAGAAATGTAGGTTAGGTTAGAACTCTAACCCCGTCAGAAAACATGCACTTGATAATAAGTTAAATAATATGAGGATCAAGAATATTTGATTTAATATTCTTTGATGATTATGAATATCGAAGCATTGAATTTTCTATGAACTGATAATAATTTATGATAAACATTTTCTCTAAACCGAAATTCTATACAACCGTTTTAAACAAAGTCACTTCCCGCCGTCTGTCTGTATGTACGCTTGGATCCTTCAAACTACGCAACGGACTTTAATGCGCTTTTCATCAATAGATTGAGTGATTTAAGAGGAAGGTTTTTCTACATTATTTTGTATAACAAATACTGGATTATGTACGAGTGATACAGAAAAACTCGCAAAGCGAGCAAAGCGAAGCGAGGGCGGGTCGCTTGTGTAATATAATTACTAAATAGATAAAAACGTCATATCCCGTAATCGAAGCTCCTATAGCTTTCAGAACTAATATTCGTATAACCATCGCAGCCTGTATAAAAAAAAACAAATCAGTTCGTCAGTTTGGGATCTATGGTGTCACAGACAGACACGCTTAAAACTTATAACACCCATCTGTTTGCAACGAATACCTATTATTCAATCGAAATTCCTTTCAACAACCGTATAGAATTTTCATTTCATAGAAAGGCATTTCTCGCTGCATTAGTATTGGGAAGTAATTAAATGGTCAGCCGTTATTAAAATTGATCAGCAAAAAAAATCAGCAATGAATTCATTTGGGCAGCATAAAAAGATTTGGGTGGCAATAAATAAAAATCGGGCTACAACTCTTTGTTCAGCAAACAATTTATAAACGGGTAACATTTTAAACAATTTCGATCAGCTTTTTTTGTCATTTGTCTGCCTAATAAACAGTCGAGCTGCAAAATAATTATTTGGGCAGCAAGATTTTACAATTGGTCTGCAGAGAAAACATGTCTGTAAGCAGTTTAATTAAGAGGTATGCATATTAAAATAATGGTCATCTATAATATAGAAGTGGATTGCGTTTAGTTTGAAAAGTCAGCAGTGTTTACAAGTTAAGTTTTGTCACACAATTTTCTATCACAATCACACCCTAGATTAACCAAAATTTGTATCATAAATATGAGGTAGGTTAGGTTAGGTTCGTTTTTATATCAGGCCCGGAGGGCCAGAACAACCCAGAAATAGGAGATCCGCGTGAGCGGAGCTCCGTCGACTCTGTTAAATTTGTAAATTTGATGGTGGGTTTGGGATGTGTGCCGACACGGCAGTAAATTTGTTAATTACACCTTTGTGTACACAACTGTACCCAAAAGTGTATCTATTAGGAAACACTGCATTGGTATTTAAAAAGGGGATCTATAAGGAATAAAGGCGAACTTTTTTCAAGGGTGTATCTGCGAGGAAAGTGTGCCCTAGAGGAATAATTCTATATAAATTGAATAGGTAATTTACAAAAAAAGAGAGTAGGTATATTTGAATGAACTTTGTAATAGTTGCGCCCATTTTGTTGATGACCAATTTGATTTTATTGCTTCCTTTTTTCTGCTGGACAAAATGAATTATTTTGCTTACCTTCTGATTGCTTACCAAAATTTAATTATCTGTGGGTCGTTCAATGCAGCTCAAATATTTAATTTGCTGACCAAAATAATTTATAGCAGCCCAATATGTCATTAATTGCTGACAGATTTATAAATGTTTGCTAACCATAAGTTGCTTACCAACTAGCTATTTTGGCTGACCAAATACATATTTCTGTTCACCAAAATGAGAATATTTTGCTGACCGGTTAATTGATACCCATTAGTATTTTTTGTTGTTGTCATAAATCTAATTTAATTAACCTAAAAACTTAATGTTTAAAAATATTTTGAAAACATAAAATAGCCTTTTAGCAGGAAATAGCGTTCGATGAAATTCAATTATATGAAATGATATAATCGGTGAAGGGAAATTCGATTACGATGATGGTTACCGTTTGCAACGGGTGTTAACAAGCCCGACTGTGCGGTCAATCGGGATTGTTGCAAACTTCCCGAGCGGCCGACGAGGGCGACTCACAGAATAAAGCGAATCTTCGTCAATTATCATCTGATAACCTTTTAAAATACACTGAGCATGTAAATTGCACGAACATTGAATAGTTTATGTAAATGATTGCTATTGAAGTAATCTTATGATGCATGTTTTTGTTCTGCATATTGCACCAATGGTGAAATTCACGTAGAGTACTTAACTATACTCATACCTAGCGTTCTACCGCTTTTCACCAGAATCTCGGTAGACTTCTGTCCTTTTTTCGCTATTGCCTTAGATTTGTTTTCACGTGTGTTTTTTTGCCTAAATTTTAAATTTTCCCGTATTTTATAATCGCCAGATTCCAAAATTTTATATCATATCGATTGTCGCGAAAAAATTGGTGTAATCCTATTAATGGTTCTTAAGATCTGATTGTGCTCATACCTATATTTGTTATGTAACTGTTTGTAACCTAAATAACCTTACCTAACATAAATAAACAGCCGACATTGATCAAAAGGTGTGAGAATGCTTTAACTAAAAATAAGATATCATATTGTAACAAAAACATATTTTTATTACATTCACACGTAATTTGCTCACTGCTTTTTGATTTATCGACCGTTTTTTTACAGATCACAGAACAAAAATCCTCACCAAAACGAAAAAATAATCAGGCAGATTTTGATTCTATTAAACAATTCGCTGGAGAGTTAAAAGACGTCCTTCGTACTAAATCCAACGTCACCGCGGGCCAAGCCAGAGTCAAAGCCCGCTGTCATCATTCTGAAGAAGAAAAAGATGTTTTAAAGTCATATCCATTTATGAAAATAGGCTCTGAAGAGGAGAAGGATCCTGAAGTCACCAGGTCAAATATTAAAATACCTACCCAACAAATGATTTCTTCAACCGGCTTAATAAGAAGACTTCAAAAATCGCCAATTAAAACATCTACAGTTGTGACGAAATATTATAATATTGAATTAGAAATGGCTTATGACAGCAGTGACGCTAACTCAAACAATGCGAAAACATATTCTTCAGCAAGTGAATATGACGATAGTTCCGAGACAGAAGAGCTCGCGATACCCGTGGATGAAGAAGAAGAACACAACTATTATCGATTTACACGATTTCCTGAAAGCTAATAAATATAAAATTATTATTACTGCTCACCGTATTGTTTTTTGGGATAAATTAAGAAGCCAAAATGTTAATAGACCCCTGTAATTAATAATCCACTGGTAGGTTAGTATCATTGCACGAAATCATCAAGTAATTATTTTAATTAGTTCTTTGTTTAAATTCATTGTTTTAGTTTTGTCCAAATACTTAAATTTCAGATTGTTAATATTTTGGCCATATATAGGTAAAATTTGATTTGGTAAAACATTTATTTTACATCTGGGGAACCGTTTAGGAAACCTACAGCCTAAATTCCAAGTAATAAAAAACTGAAAAATATATAAAGCCAGTGCTGTAAGGCCGGAGGAGAAGTTCATTCCTCCGTTTATTTATCCGCGGGGTTAGAAAAAAGGGGGTGGGAATGGGGAATGGGAAGGGGGTTCCTTAACTTAGGTGAGTCGCGGAGTGGGAATCCTGACGCATGCATGCTTACAGACTACGGGCTTCCGTTCTTTTGCCCGACAATGGAAGGGTTGGGTCGGAGATTTTTTTGGACCGCTTGTGTGGCTGTCGACACCATCTTTATGGTGGGGCTACCCGTTTTTGAGGCTTACTCTTTTGCCTGGAGATAATGTTTTCTTTGCGCGTGTCTCATTGCGCTGCCCTCTTTTTTATGACCTCTTCCATTGCAACTTAGCCTATACATCTGCTATAATGAAAAGGGGGAGCAGGTGTTAGTTCGACGAGGGACAAGAGAATCGCGCGCGGAGCCATACCCCAGCCATACCAGTGCTGAAAGGCCGGGAGAGAAAATCATTTTCCCGTTTAGGTGTCCGCAGGATTCTCCATCCCCCGTCCTACCGACACCCGTTAGGTGTTCGGGAGATGCGTGTGTCAGGGGTTGCTGTGAAAATAAAACTTAAGGCTGGATTAGTTCTGGGTTAAATATAGAAATATTTTTTTCACTTCTCTTGCTTTTAAAATGTTACTTTAGTCTCTGCACACCGGGACTAAAACTCCTTATTAATCTCTTAAAGTATTTATTTTTAATTTACTTTGGGAACCCCTAAACAGGTGTTTGTGTATGGATCATTTTTAGGCTGTGGTTTTTTTTTTTAATGAACAATGTAGTCTCTAGTAGGTACACACCTACATTATTAATATTACGTAATAGCAGGAACGTATTTGACTAATTTTCACGTAAAATTTTCACCTAAATTGCACGTTCAAATATAATTAATACAGAAAAAAACAAAGGGTGTAAAAACATTTCGATAAAATATAATATTTCAATTTCAGTGACAAAGGTGCTTTTTCTATGATGTTGATTTCTTCCTGTCATGATTTTTCTTACAACTTCTTTACTTTAATGGTCATTTATTACATTCTTTAACAAATAAACAAGTATTAAGTACCTATGTAGATACACATCAGAGTCAATTTTTTTATTAATTCCTAATACATTCCTCTAAGGTTGTGTATATTTATTATAATAACATAATTCGTACACATTTCTTATGGAGTATAAACGTAGGATGAACATTGTTTGAGTGAAAATAGAGGAAATACCTTTCCATAATATGCCTTTAATGTAACATCAACTGAGATTAACATCGATAGCAAATTACTACTCTTTGACAGTTTGTTATTTATTTTCTCAATATGCAATTTCGAGTTTAAGATGCCATCTATCGTGACACCTAAGAAATTTATATCATTTACTCGCTTGTAATATTGTGTAATTTGATAATTAAATATTTTTCATTTTATTTAAATTAATTTTTAATTGAAAGATGACAAATAAGCTCATTACTATTATTAGTGTTTTATATGAATAATTGAGTAGTGTTATCAGAACTGACTAGTTTGTCCTCAGTTATAAATATAGTTGCATCATCGGCGAACACGAAACACAAGTGGTCAGCTGTTAGGGGAAATCCATTGACATTATACCAAGAATAAAAGAGGGCAAACAACGCTACCTTTAGGCACCCCTGTAAGTTGTAATTAATAGTTTGACTGTTCACATTATTTTGATGGTAGGATTTGCGATATTTATCTTAAATTGTTGCTTATACTCTATTCGTAAGATAATTATGTTTGAGTTAATTTTAAGGCAGTAATGTGAATCCCGACGTTTTCAAGCTGATTTAATAGTGTTTTACGTGTTACACGGTCAAATCTTACAATTTCATTCTAATTTTTCCTTTTTCATTGAGTAGCGCAGACAACTTATGCTAGCAGTGCTGAGGCTAGAAAATATTTCGTTTACGACTTGAAACTTATCTGTCAGCGCGATGTCCCGGGACGTGAGTTGCGCCGATGCAGCAAACAAACACGAAATGGAACACAATGTTTCGTGAAGACAACATGACGAAGCCGGCACTCTTCGCACTACTCAAGACAACAACGCAATTCGTTTATTCAAATGAATTGTGAAATATACCACGATGACATGTAACGTTTTCGAATAAATATGCATTACATTTAGTTTTATTTGTATTGGAAATTTAGATGTTCTACTCCCTTAGTCGCCTCTTACGACATCCATGGGAAGACACAGCCTCGGCCGCGGGATAAAGGCTGGTAGTACTGTTAGGCGAGGGGCTTGCAACTTGTCACTAATACACTGGTAATCTTAGCCTAATTGTGCAAAATGTGGTTACAAAATGATCAACAAGTTTTAAGTTTTTGGTAATTCTGTAGCGCTGCCTGTCTACCCCACTCTGGGAATAAAAGCGTGAGTTAATGTGTATGACTATTTAGATGTTGCAACGGTTCAACATGTCACTCCCATATTTTATTTCTTTGAAGCGATACAGTAAATAAAATTGGTTTAGGACAAAAATCATGTACAAAAAAATGTAAATTTTGACAAAAATGAAGTATACAATACAACATTATACCAAACGTACTTATCCAAAAATCGCGAAATCTCTATTCGGAGTGCTTGATGATCGATTCGCGGAACAGTAAAAGAAAGATATAGGTAGGTCTCCGTGACAGCAAAACACCTCGGTAATTTGTGGAAAACCAAACATCTATTGTTGAAGCTGAGTACAACATGCTTCTAAGAACCAGATAAACTTTTAAAAAACAAAATGAATGAATACACCAACACTTTATTAGCTTGGAAAGAAATACATCCATGCTGGCGAAGGAAATAACAAACGCAGAGAGCATAGCTCAATTTATGTTTGTCGCTATGGCTGCTAATTAAGTCACCTTAAAACGATACAGGATAATTAATTACAAACGATTACTAACGTTTAAAATGAAAAACATAACATCTATAAAAAGAATTAAGCGTTATACCTATCTAGCCAACATCAAGGTGACCTGGCCCCCTATCGATAACATATCAATAAACTTACTAAACATATACCGAGTATTAAAAATCAAGGCGAAAATAACTGACCAATATATTTGATATTTGAGATTAGTATCCCACTTACCAGTCGTGGTCGTTACGACACAAAAAATATAATATTATGCCGATTCCGCGCAATTTTTTTAAGACATGATACTTATCTGTTATCCCAGTATTAAAATATTTCGCAATGAATTTACAAAAGCACGTAGGTATATGTGCCTGTTCAAGAACAGGATCTGGAAAATTGCGTTATACGGTCCCTTTTAAATAGTTTTTTTTGTACAAAACTATGATGTAGATCAAGAACATTCAATACAAACTTAACGTTTATTAAACATTTAAGACATCTATTTTATTTCCTAATACACATTTGTACATGTGTAACATTAACGTACCAATTCACATGATGTTCACCGACGAAGATCGGTGTAAAACAAGCATAGCCGCGTGTCAAAACAAGTGGATCAGCCTACCAAAACCTAACCACTACTTATTCTTTTGTTACGATATGTGTCAGTTTCGAACAACAAGCACAGATCGGGTGACGACGCAGACAGCACGAGCTAACATTATTTATGTTCGGCTGTGTGGTAGCAGGCTCGCTGGAGAGAGCTACAGTATTCTTTCGCACGTACACTTACAATCAATCAATCAGCAGGGGCTATGTTTAAATTGACTTTAAGAAAAGGTTTCTTCCTTACGAATTTATTTGTTTTGGTTGTGTTAGCCGTGGCGATTTTGAGTCTATTTTTTTTCGAACGTTGGCTCGTCGGAGAACGCTTCACTGCGTTGTTCTTCACGGATCCTGCGGAGGGGGAATACGAGCGTCAAGTCCTGGAGGACGAGGCGCGCGTGGTGCCGGGGCTGGGGGACGGGGGGAAGGTCGTGGAGCTCTACGGGAGCGGGCGGCGGGGGGGCAAGGAGTACGAACAGAATTACGTCATTAACACGTATCTGAGCGATCGTATCCCTTACACACGCACTTTGGAAGGTTAGTTTATTAATTAAACATACATTACACTTTACACTTTTCATACTTTTAGCAAATAAATATTTTAATTTTTATTTTATTTTTTTACTCGTAACAATGAAATGTACGTCTGTTTGTCTGTCGTATTTTATATTTCTTAATTAAATAGATTAAAACCGATTTAATTTAACAAAAAATTAAATAACAAATTACGTCATGATATAGCAAAATTGAATAGTATTTTAATTTGGGAAGTAATTAAATGGTCAGCCGTTATTAAAATTGATCAGCAAAAAAAATCAGCAATTAATTCATTTGGGCAGCATAAAAAGATTTGGGTGGCAATAAATAAAAATCGGGCTACAACTCTTTGTTCAGCAAACAATTTATAAACGGGTAACATTTTAAACAATTTCGATCAGCTTTTTTTGTCATTTGTCTGCCTAATAAACAGTCGAGCTGCAAAATAATTATTTGGGCAGCAAGATTTTACAATTGGTCAGCAGAGAAAACATGTCTGTAAGCAGTTTAATTAAGAGGTATGCATATTCAAATAATGGTCATCTATAATAAAGAAGTGGATTGCGTTTAGTTTGAAAAGTCAGCAGTGTTTACAAGTTAAGTTTTGTCACACAATTTTCTATCACAATCACACCCTAGATTAACCAAAAGGAGAATGCCAGATTCTGCCCCACTTTGTGCAAAGATATGATATGAATAAATATGAGGTAGGTTAGGTTAGGTTCGTTTTTATATCAGGCCCGGAGGGCCAGAACAACCCAGAAATAGGAGATCCGCGTGAGCGGAGCTCCGTCGACTCTGTTAAATTTGTAAATTTGATGGTGGGATTGGGATGTGTGTGTTGCCGGCACGGCAGTAAATTTGTTAATTACACCTTTGTGTATACAACTGTACCCAAAAGTGTATCTATTAGGAAACACTGCATTGGTATTTAAAAAGGGGATCTATAATGAATAAAGGCGAACTTTTTTCAAGGGTGTATCTGCGAGGAAAGTGTGCCCTAGAGGAATAATTCTATATAAATTGAATAATTTACAAAAAAAGAGTATATTTGAATGAACTTTGTAATAGTTGCGCCCATTTTGTTGATGACCAATTTGATTTTATTGTTTCCTTTTTTCTGCTGGACAAAATGAATTATTTTGCTTACCTTCTGATTGCTTACCAAAATTTAATTATCTGTGGGTCGTTCAATGCAGCTCAAATATTTAATTTGCTGACCAAAATAATTTAGAGCAGCCCAATATGTCATTAATTGCTGACAGATTTATAAATGTTTGCTAACCATAAGTTGCTTACCAACTAGCTATTTTGGCTGACCAAATACATATTTCTGTTCACCAAAATGAGAATATTTTGCTGACCAGTTAATTGATACCCTTTTAATTTAAATTACCGTTACTATAATAGAGTTTTAAGAATTTTTTATTTTTAAAATGCATTTTTTTTCAAAAATCAAGTAAATATGCTGCTATGTATGTAGTTGGGGTAAATGGATTTCTTACCGCTAAAATATTAGGTTTCACACCAACTTCATCGCTGAATTAAACTTGTTAAAAAATGTACTGATTCTTTCTATAATAAAAGAAAATAGAAAATTTTGGGAATAAAATGTATAAAACTTAAGGATTGCCTTTTTTTATACAATACGGTCTAGCGGCGGTAGAACCTTGAGCAGGGTTTGCCCGGGCGCTGCTGTAACAGCTGCCAACCGCCACCAAGCAGCAATGTCCGCACTGTTATGTTGCTGTGCGGGGGAGGGACCGTTGAAGTACTTCCATAGCATCTCGTAGCTGCTGGGCCTCTCAAGCCCGGACGCGATGTTTAGATCAATTTTCCAGAATTGTCGTTTCTTAGCTTTTCATTTAATTTCGACTGGGAGCTTAGTAGCAAGGTTGGGGTTGCATTGCGATCGTGGACTTGTCACCGTCTCCGTCAATGCATTATTCAGTTTGTGGAATATTAGATGCACGGACGGACGGACAGCGTAGGCATATTAATAGGGTCCCATTTGGGTTTCCTTCGAGTACGGAACCCTAAAAAGGAAACAATTACCTCCTTCTTTTACAAAAAATATCGATATCGAATCCAAAACATAAATGTGAAAAAATGCCGTAAAACGGTTACGGAAACCGAGTTCTTTCAAAGCTCCTTAGATCACAGTAAGTTCTCTTCATGCATAACGTTCAAGTGTTAAAAATATTTGCTATTTGCTGCTTAATAGTTCGACTCTGAAAGTTCTACCCCACCTTCGAATCAAAGTGTTTTTAAATATGTGTCTGTCTGTCTGTCACTGTCGAAATAATTATGTGATAAACGATGTTCTTATGTTGAAAAAAAAATTTTCATCTTCTGTTGCATGTGTTGAGCCCCCCCCAGTAACATTTAGTTTGGTAATTAAACTAAGAAAAAAGTAAAAATAGTTAACAGCTTCTGCCATTTATGTGAAAAAACAAAATTAACTACATTGTAAAATTACCATCCTCACTTAAATTCGTATCTTTTTTTAACTTTCTAATTATACCCGTCGTACATGTTATATTTACTTAATAAGAATTAGATAATTTATTTTATTATTTAATTTTAGTTTTTGTTTCTGTATATTTTTTGTGTTTTATATATATTCTTTATATTTTCCTTCTTGTACGTACTACATGTCCATCCAAATTTTGACAACATACCAGATTGTTTTAAATCGTACGAATTGTATAAGTTTAAGATTTTTTTTAATAAATTGCTTTTAAAAAAACAATTAATCCCATCAATACCTTGTTTTACAATATTTCCCTTTCTTACAATATCATCGATATAACAACCTTAGCCCTCTCCCCGTAATGCGGTAGGTACAGGTCAAACCCGTATCGTAATTTAAATATCTTATTATTCCTAAATCAAAGTTAGTATTTTGTGGTGACGGTAAATTTAGAATACAATTTGTCAAAAGGGCTATTAACGGAAGCGATTACCGTTTTGCACAAGAAGTTGACAAATGTTATCGATCCCGTGTCAATAAAAAGATACAAATATCAAATAGTCGATCGCTGACAGTTCACACGCCGGCGAGAACTCTCTCGAACAAAATATATTTATGCCGTGTATATATATATGTTGATCGATGGCTCTACTCGCTTCTCGCTCATCGTCGACGGTGGGACAAGTGCGTAAAACCATTTTTTTATAAAAACCGTAATTATATTGGGTATAAATTTAATTGTCTAGTTACAAACCATAATGGTCTGGAAACGCATCAGTAAAAAAAATTACAGTTGCAAAATGGTATGTATAGCACTGTGCGTAAGTATCTGAAATGAAGTCTCGGAACGTGTAAAAGCGTAATCTGACAGAGGGTCTCCTGAAACGGCCTGAAAAAATGCTTCAGGTGCCGGAAACAATATGGCAGGTTGGTCGAAATTTTGATAACCTGGTATATGATGGATCTTGTGAACGATATTTCAGCCTGCTAAAAACGCTTCTAAAGCATTAAAAATCATGATTGAAAATTTAGACGCCGAAATTCTTAAACCACTGGCGTAAAAATACTATATTATACCTAACCGAACCTTACCTAACCTCAGCTCTATTAAAAAGAGAGTTAGCTTGATTTCAGCTGTTCTTTGCTGGGTTTGGTGAAAAACGGCTAGCCTGTTGAAGAGTAATCAGCTGTGAAACGAGGGTCGCAACTGTTTCGGGAGTCTACGATATATATCGGGTATTTAGGAGTCGAGAGTGATCCGATTGTTAAGTTTCAAAGTGATTGACCCGTCAGACCTGCGGCACCCGGCGTGCGCCCGCGTCGGGTACGACGCGGAGCTGCCCTCCGCCTCCGTGGTGATCGTGTTCCGCGACGAGCCGTTCTCCCTGCTGCTGCGCACGGTCTGGAGCGTGCTCAGCACCGCCCGGAGGGACCAGCCCTGGCACGAGCGGGCTAACTTCGTGGAGCACGAGACCAACCGGACGATGGCGATAGGTGAGCCAAACATGTAGAAGGCAAACGAGCACACGGGCCGCAGGCAGTGCAGCATCTAGAGTTCTACACCCATGGACTGTTTTGTGTCAATCCCACGTTAGCAGACTTAATAAACTTGATAACCTTTAACGTAATAGATCGAAGTGTAACAGCATCTACGTTTTCACTCAGCCGCCTGCTTTTCCACCAGTGTTTTGCGAAGCGGCCGTGAACAAAAAAAACGTTGTAAGTAAAGCTCTATCGACTTAAACGGTTTATCGAAAGATGGCCAGATTTTAGTTCCTTTTTTTTGACTGTGCTACTCTGCCCTACTAGACATTGTTATAATGGTCCCAGCTTACTGAAGTAATTATTAGTAGGTATGTCATTGTAATTCACAGTGCTGTAGTGTAATACTGTTATGTGGTGTAATTATTTTTAAATAAGTAATAAATAAATTATGGATTTATCCAATTATAAGACGAAGATGGTCCCTAGTATTTATTTTTCAAATCTCCGCAGGTTACCCTGGGCAGGGGCCACACTCCGAGTACTTGTACCTGAAGGAGGTCCTGCTGGTGGACGACCACTCGACGCTGCCCGAGCTGCGCGGCAAGCTGGCCCACTACGTGCACACGCGCCTGCCGCGCGGCCTCGTGCGCCTGCTGCGCCTGCCCGAGCGGTCAGTGCTGCGCCGGTACATATTTACCTGATCGGTCAGTATCCAGCTCTGCTGCCGGACCGTTTAGTGTGAGTTATTCGCAGGCTAGTAGGCTCGCAGCGCGCAGCCGCGTCAGACAGGCAACCCGTCTTAATAATCAGTCACCCCACCCCCTGAAGCCTGTTGTCTACAACTTGCCTGATTCTGGGGGGCGACGACCTTCGAAATAAATGCGAATTGGCCTCTCCTGTTAAACGGAATACCCAATGTTCCGAGTCTTCCATTTCTACTGTGAAACCGAATAATTTTGTACACTTTTCCAAGTAAAGTTTAGTAAATTTTAGGGTTCCGTACCAATTAAGTACTGAACAACGGTACCCTTCTTGTTGTAAGATGACCGTCCATCAGTCCGTCTGTCTATCTGTCTTTGGTGGTTGTTGCTAGATGTCCCCAGGTCGCTTTCTATCATTTGAAAGCTCTTAAATTAAATAGGTTAGTCATATACTCCATCTTTTGGCAGCATTTCGTCGCAGGTCACAAACTCTTTTGCTACTTTCTTTAGTAGTGCACCTCTACTAGATCTGGCTGATGCATGTGCTCCCACTAATGTTGATGGCCCCTAGGATGTTCACATTGAGGATATTACGGCGGGTATCGGCCGGACTGTCCGAAGCTTCGTGGCCACATCTGCGGCATAAGTTGGTTGACGTGTGGGCTTCAGGCCTGCGGGGGGACTAGTGGTCTGGGGGAGTGCCACTACTACTAATTGGGAGTGACTCTGTAGGCAGCATGATGTCGTCGGCAGTAATCGGCACCAAAAATCCGAGCCCTACAGAAAACTGTGTTAATTTAAAGATCAGTCATCGATATATGGCTATCCAAGAATCCCCAAAACTACCTGGTTATTTAATAAAACTATCAGGTTCTTTAACGTAAAGGTGCGGTCAAACTGACTGACTGACGGACTGATGTAATTAGTTATTTATTGCAGGAGCGGGCTGACTCGCGCACGACAGGCGGGCGCGCGCGCCGCGCGGGGCGACGTGCTCGTCGTGCTCGACGCGCACTGCGAGGGCCTCGAAGACTGGCTCCGCCCCTTGCTGCAGCGCGTCAAGGACAAGAGGACCGCCGTGGTCACCCCTGTCATCCATTGGATAGATGCCAAGACTTTCGAAGTCCACGACAACAGAGAACTGGTTCACTTTGCGGTGAGTCTCCTATATATGTGTGTCTGTTTAGGGTCTATGTAGGGTTTTCTAACTTTTATGTCTTATTTCTTTTTCGTTACATAACGAAACATAACGACGTTGATTTGTGATTCTTGATTTTTGATTCTCTTGTATTTTATTTTATTCTATTTTTAATGTAAATTGCCTACTAACATAGAATAATGAACTTTTGTAACTAAATTATTATGGAATTTAATTCTGAATTAAACGATTATTATTATTATTATTATTATTATAACTTTTCGTATACCAACAAATATTGTTAAGAATAAAATAATCATCGTTATAACGTTCTTGTGTCGAACATTCCATATGTATAACTTTTCTATTCCGAATATTGTATACCCCAATACACTTAGAACTCGCGACTACAAAACCAGAATCAGACCGTCATGTGACCCTCCCTACTTGTTGCTGCTGCTGCTAAGTGACGCTTGTGCAGATATTCGGATTCGTCTTCTCGGGGTACGCCAAGTGGATCTACGTGCCGGAACACGAGTGGGAGCGGCGCCGGTACGTGATCTCGCCCACGAGGTCAGTACACACAAACACACATACACATACACACATTAACTTTCACACAATAAAAAAACATTAATGTACTAATACGTTAAACAGTAAAAGTAACTAATTGCATTAGGTTCACTTCCCAAGACGTCAAAGAACGTTGCCATTGACAATACGGTTTATTTTTGTGCATATATTTGGCGAGGTGACCTGTTAGTGCTTTTGACTGTACACTTAATACTTTGTCACTATGGACTAATGGTACAAGTTTATTGTTTTCCATTTTAATGTTTCTAATAATTAAATTAAATAGCTAGTTGGAAATGTTTTTTCAATCTATAAAAACGCGCCCAACTCAGTTTCAAGATACATAATATATTATGGGAAGTAATTAAATGGTCAGCCGTTATTAAAATTGATCAGCAAAAAAAATCAGCAATTAATTCATTTGGGCAGCATAAAAAGATTTGGGTGGCAATAAATAAAAATCGGGCTACAACTCTTTGTTCAGCAAACAATTTATAAACGGGTAACATTTTAAACAATTTCGATCAGCTTTTTTTGTCATTTGTCTGCCTAATAAACAGTCGAGCTGCAAAATAATTATTTGGGCAGCAAGATTTTACAATTGGTCAGCAGAGAAAACATGTCTGTAAGCAGTTTAATTAAGAGGTATGCATATTAAAACGATGGTCATCTATAATATAGAAGTGGATTGCGTTTAGTTTGAAAAGTCAGCAGTGTTTACAAGTTAAGTTTTGTCACACAATTTTCTATCACAATCACACCCTAGATTAACCAAAATTTGTATCATAAATATGAGGTAGGTTAGGTTAGGTTCGTTTTTATATCAGGCCCGGAGGGCCAGAACAACCCAGAAATAGGAGATCCGCGTGAGCGGAGCTCCGTCGACTCTGTTAAATTTGTAAATTTGATGGTGGGTTTGGGATGTGTGCCGACACGGCAGTAAATTTGTTAATTACACCTTTGTGTACACAACTGTACCCAAAAGTGTATCTATTAGGAAACACTGCATTGGTATTTAAAAAGGGGATCTATAAGGAATAAAGGCGAACTTTTTTCAAGGGTGTATCTGCGAGGAAAGTGTGCCCTAGAGGAATAATTCTATATAAATTGAATAATTTACAAAAAAAGAGAGTATATTTGAATGAACTTTGTAATAGTTGCGCCCATTTTGTTGATGACCAATTTGATTTTATTGCTTCCTTTTTTCTGCTGGACAAAATGAATTATTTTGCTTACCTTCTGATTGCTTACCATAATTTAATTATCTGTGGGTCGTTCAATGCAGCTCAAATATTTAATTTGCTGACCAAAATAATTTAGAGCAGCCCAATATGTCATTAATTGCTGACAGATTTATAAATGTTTGCTAACCATAAGTTGCTTACCAACTAGCTATTTTGGCTGACCAAATACATATTTCTGTTCACCAAAATGAGAATATTTTGCTGACCGGTTAATTGATACCCATATATTATTAAGTTTTATTAGCTGAGGGTTTTTTGTCTAACGCACTCGCAATGACGATCGTTTTTTTTTTTTAAATCGAAGGCTTGTCTGCGTACAAAATGAAAACAATTGCTCCACTTTGAAGCCGGTTGCGATTGCGAGTGCGTTAGTCAATAAACTCTCTGGTCCTTCATACTCAATTTACTGGTCCTTTGAACCGAATCTTCTGGTCCTTCAAGCCCAATTTTCTGATCCTATGAACCCAATTCCCTGGTCCTGTGAACCAAATTTCCTAGTTCTTTAAAGCGAATATTTCGGTCCTTCAAACCTAATTTCCTGGTCCTTTAAACGGAATCGCCTGATTGTTTGTCTCGTAGTTTCTGGTCGTTTGAGCCGTGTGCGGGCCGTTGTCCAGGTCCCCGGCGATGTCGGGCGGGCTGTTCGCGATGTCCCGCGCGTACTTCTGGGAGCTGGGCGGGTACGACGAGCAGATGGTCGGCTGGGGCGGCGAGAACCTCGAGATGAGCTTCCGGGTCTGGCAGTGTGAGTATCATTTTGTGAACAGTTTTTAAGGGCAGGCGGGATGCAAGGGATGCTGGAGATTCATTGAGGAGACATCTCCATGCACCTTGTATGGAATTTAAGGAGATCTTTCCAATTGAATGATCCCTTAATGGCCTTCTACGATACCCACGAGAGGATATGAAGTGGTGCTATTCTACTGTACCGGCACCACACGGCATTGCGCAAAATTAAATAAATGTACAAAAGGCGGATTTAATGCTACTTGCATTCTATACCAGTCGACCTTAAGGTGAAACAGAAATGAAAAAGTGAGTAGGTCTGTGCAATAAGTGTTCCTATCTTCGTGCGCAGGCGGCGGCACGCTCGAGACCATCCCGTGCTCGCGCGTGGGCCACGTGTACCGCACTAGCAGGCCCAGCGAGCAACGCCATGACACTCTCGGTAATTAAAACATGTTTTAAAAAATCTTCCTTCTAAAACGCATTTTTTTTTTAATTCACGATGAAGTCGGTTTTAGGTTTAAAATATTGTGGGTCGCCAACTTCAGTTTGACTGACCTATTATCATTTCATATGAAGTTATTTTTGCGTATTTGAAGGTGGTATTTTGTTTATTTTTTATTTTTATATATTTTATCCTTTTTAGTGATCATAATAATTATTTTGTTATTATGTAGCCAAACTTCACAATTAATAAGCAAATATAGGAAATTAATATGAAACTCGCCGCAAGCAACACCGCAGGAAAATCATGCATATTATTTAAACCATTGCAATGTGCTTTGTCATAGTCGCTCAATTATCTTACTCGAGAAAACTTATTTACTCTCAAAATAACTAACGTGGAGTTCCGTTGGCCATTAATTTGTTGTCTTCATCAGTTCCAGTTCACTAAGTAGTGCTTTTCTAGAGCAAATGTATGAGTGACTATAGTTAAATTACCCAAATCATTATAGGCTGTACTATTTAAGGAGTTCTCTTGATTTTTCCTAGATTCCATCAGCAGATCCCGACTTGTTGACAATAGGACCAACTAGAAAGTATAAATTCTCCAAAAAAATACATATTTTGAGCAATTGGGGAAACATAAATGTGAAAAAAACTTGACGAATTTAGAACTTACTTTTTTGAGCCGGTTAAAAAATGCATTTCATTTGTTCATTGGCATCTTATAGTATTTTAAGTAACTGATACATAAAGAGGGTCCTTATCTTATCTTATCTTGTTAGTGGGGTCCTTAAAATACGAGTGTGGTTTTATGAAACGAGCTGAAGGCGAGTTTAATAATAAGATCACACGAGTGTTTTAAGGCCTAATTATGTACAGTTACATACATTACTTTATCTACACACATACCTATAATATAAGTACTCTAAAATGCGTTCAGTAGGCGGCAAAACAAATAAATGGCGGCAAAGCTATCTAACCTGTGTCACGAATATGAATGTTTTTTTTTAAATCATAGACAAACTAACAAAGTCCCTATTCTAATGTCATTCGAAATCAAAATGGCGTACGACACTTTACTTCAAATATACCGAGTCGACGTTCAATTGATACTAGAATTGGCCCCCTGTTTGAATTGTGTTGGTTTTGGAAGATGTTCCAAATTTGAACAACATTACTTTATCAAAAGTTGTATCGTAATTTTAACTTTTCATTACAGCTACAGATAAGAAAACATATCATAGTAAAATTGTATTTTGTAATGCTGGTCATTGTCTACGGATTCTGAACGCATTATAGAGGACTTATGATATGAGTGTAGATAAAGGTGCTTTTCCACCGGCGCACAGTGGGGTATTTTACTGATCTGGGCGGCCAATATTATTTTTGATGTTATATTGGTAGGTACAGTAATATTAAGCTAATATTTCATTATTTATCTATACGGTAAGAAAATTATGGTGAAATTACAAAAAAATAAGGATTTTTCTATGTTATCTCAAAGTAGGTATAATAATATATGTACAAAGTATATACAAAAGTAACAAAAATCAGTCGGAAATCGTGTCACTTTCATCAGACGAAGACGGCTCTGTCTGTCTGTTATGCTTGACTTCCCTTATCTGTTCATCATTAAAGTTATCCCTACCAAGCAAATCACTTTCGAGATAGTTAAGTTTACTTTTTAAATTTGGCAATTTCGTCTGCTGCATCAACTCAAATAACTTCGATCGAGTTATTAATTTAACATTAGATGGCCCTAGAAACAATAAAAAAACAAAATTACCAAAAAATAACAAATTCATAAAATCATACATTTTGACCATATAACGTTTGGATGCCTAATTTTCCATTTTCCGGAGTGTTTCCGTGGAAAATCAAAGCAAAATAATAAACTAGAATAAATGAGGTATGTGCTACATGCCCTATTTCTGCCGGGACTCATCGGGAACTACAACTAAAAGTTTCCGATAAGTCAAAATACAAGAACTTACTTTGAATCACTACCATATCGTCATAAGATAACCAATCCTATTAAAAACGCATACAAACGAAACATTCTTACCTGCCATTGTAATATTTAAGGTAATTTCTTATATATTCCACCGCAAAAACATACTCTTTTGATATGTGCCACTCGTGAAAACAAATGCACTTCAAATACTTAATATTGCAACAAGCCATATACGAGCATAGTTTAGCGATAAGGTCGAATACATTGTCGGATTATAGTGCGTCAATAAGTTGACTTTCTGAACCCGACTCCTAATTCTAACCACAATCAGTTTTAAAAAATTGACTTATGGCCGCCCAGATCAGTAAAATACCCGTCCGTGCGGCGACGCGAGACGAGACGAGGCGGCGCGAGAATTTTTATTTGTATTAAAACACCCATTTCCACCGCGCGCACGCGAGGAGGTTGCGCGATTTTTCAATACAAATTTCAATTCTCGTCCCGCCTCGTCTCGCCTCGCGTCGCCGGTGGAAAAGCACCTTTAGCGTCGATCGTATTGTGCGATATTTAATACTTAAAATTTTGTTTCTACGCACTAACTTTGATTCTATCCGATGTAACCTGAACTGTGAATAGTGACGGGTTCGGCGGTGGTCCGAGAAGCCGCTTCCATAGAGCTGTATGTTCGATGTGTGGCAGGGATCAACATGGCGCGCGTGGCGGAGGTGTGGATGGACGACTACGCGGAGCTGTTCTACATACACCGGCCGGAAACCAGGGTGAGCCTCTTACAAAGCAAATCACTTGTCTAGCACACTAACAGCTCTCACAACGGCATCATAGTAATAATAAGGGCCTACATGTGTTGCGAGAGCAGGGCCTCTATTCTACTGGGTAAAATCATGTTGCTTTTGACATTAATTTACTTTAATTATCATCAACCATAAACTTTAAATGGCATAAGAATTATTTTTTAAATGTCTAATATTCATAATCGAATGGATTTTATATATTATGAATATTAGACATTTAAAAAATATAGTTCCTAATCTTTATAGAAAATGCTTTTATAGCAAATTAATAATTATTGCTAGTGATTTTATGTTAAGTGTTCCATATAAATTTGTACCATTTAATTTTATGGCTAAATATTGGAGTAGGTATCATAATTTTTTTTGCAACATTTTTGTGCAGAAAAACCCAAGAGTCGGCGACGTGTCAGCCCGCAAGGCCCTCCGCGAGAAGCTGCGCTGCAGGAGTTTCCAGTGGTTCCTGGACACCGTGTACCCGGAGAAGTTCGTGCCGGTCAGGGACGCGGAGGCGTTCGGCAAGTGGGTATTATTACATTAAGTAGCTGATGGGTGCAGAGCCTTTTGTGAGCGAAACACGCAACCCAAACGTTTTGAACACGTTTTTGATTGTTACAGGGTGCAGAACCCTGTGTCGGGATTATGCTTGGACTCAACGCGTCGCCAATACGAAGAGAATAGCTCGGCGCTCGGATTCCGTCCTTGTCTCGCTATACTCAACATAACGCAGCACTTCGCGCTCACACACACAGGACAGTTTAGAGACGAAGTAAACTGCGTTCAATTGCAGTATGTCTAAGACATTTTATTTTACTTAATACGAATCAAAAAAATCTTGTCGACATTATCACAACTTAAAAAATTTACTTAACTTGGATGTGAATATTTATTAAATATAATAAAACCCCGAAAAAATGGCGACGCCTTCTTTCAGAGTCGATATCTCAATTCTGTTCTTTTTTTGTGTGTATTTCCTACTCGTCAAACTTCAAACTTCACCAAGATCTGGTCATGGAACCGGTGGGAATTGAACAGAACTCCTTAATAATTTGGAGTCTGAAATTTTAATTCTATAGACACAAGTTGTGTTGTGCTGTTGCAGGGACTTAGCTACCAATGGAAGGCCGCTGGTTGTGCTGAAGGAATGTGACACGCGGCTGGGGGGACTGGTAAGTTTTATAAGTAGCGACGCTAACGACATCTCACGAAAGTAGGAGACAACTATACAGCCGAGCGCCTCCAGTTTTTTTATGTGAAAAAGGAGGCAGACGAGCTTTAATAACGTATCATAATACAGAATTAAATCTGGGGCACGTATCGCTCCAAATACCAAAAAACTATATTATTATTATTTGTATGGCTTTACCAATAACGGGTGAAACGAACGATAATTAATAAGAACGATAATAAATATAAAACATTACCATTTAATTCACCAACTTGACAACATCATAAAACCAAAAACAATCAAAAGTCATATAAAAAGAAATATAAATAATAATGCCTTGTGTGTGCCAAAGAGTCCGCAACATCCTCCCCCTCGTGCAGAACTGCACAAACTGGTGAAGCTGGTCAGAGCCGGTCATTGGTAGTGTCGTTTACCAGCTTCACCAGTTTTTTAAGGGGTCGGCGTAGCGTACCCCCAGCTGTGGCAACGTCTACCACCCTGGTTACGCCATCCTTCCCGGGGTATAGCTCAGTAATTCGTCCTCGCGGCCATGTCCCTCGTGGGAGTGACTCGTCGACGATGATAACGACGTCCCCAATCTTTACATGGTCTCCATTTGTTTGTTGGTTCTGAGTACGCGGTTGCATTGTTGGAAGGACTTCGCGCACCCAGCGATTCCAAAAGTGATCAGCCAGTCTTAATGCCTTCTTCCATTCCACTCGAAGAATTAAATCTCGGTCGTTTAAGGCTTTTGGAAGGTTTTGATTTGAAGACGTTCCTATTAAAAAATGAAATGGCGTTAAAGTGGTGGGGTCGTCAGGATCTGTAGAAACGTGTGTCAAAGGGCGTGAATTTACTATAGCTTCAGCCTCTGCCAGCAGTGTCATTACTGTTTCCTCCTTTGGAGCTCTTTGATTGAGCGTAGCTTTAAGGGCTACCTTGACCGTTCGCACTAGACGCTCCCAACATCCTCCAAAACTTGGCGCTGCTGCTGGGATGATGTGTCAAAGGGTTAATATAGGCTGCAGTTGACCGAGCGCCAGTCGCCGGTGGTACTAAGCGGATCGGGGATGGAACAGAAAGGTTCTCTACACATCCTACTGCGGCAGTGCCTCTATTAATTTCTGTGGTGTTTTGGTCTTGTACCCATTTTTGGGTTCTATCTACGGATAACCTCGAACTATGGTGGCTTATGCGGCTTCCCGCATGGCTGCCACAGACGTCGGCGTCGATGGCTGCAAGTTCGGCTTGCAGCTCACTCTCCTCTACCTGCTGCCGTAGCGCTGCCAGTTCTCGCTCACGGTCGCGCTCCCGATCGGCGAGTTCTTGTTCACGCTCCAGCCGGCGGCGCAAGGCAAGCGCCTCAACCGCGGCCTTTTGCGCTTTTATGGTAGCGGAAGACCTAGAAGATATGGTGAGAGCGCGCTCGCTAGGAGCCTGACTGCCCTGTGCACTGCATTCAGGTAAGGGAATATTGACATCGGTAGTCGACTTTTGATTTTTCTTATGCCGAGTTTTCATTATCAAATGATAATGTTATATTTTAAACTAATGAAATGTGAAATACAGAATGAATTTTTTTTGAAATTACTAAATTTGACGCTGGAAAATGTAGGGAGAAGGACCAATGAAACGAACGATAATTAATAAGAACGATAATAAATATAAAACATTACCATTTAATTCACCAACTTGACAACATCATAAAACCAAAAACAATCAAAAGTCATATAAAAAGAAATATAAATAATAATGCCTTGTGTGTGCCAAAGAGTCCGCAACAACGGGACTGTGGGAGTTCCGGACCTTTGGAAGCCGTACATGGAGCCGAAACCAACACGCAGAGGCCCTTTAGACAAGTTAAATTTAGTAAAGTAATGGGACACCAACCGGCAATTGTCCTTGAGTTCAAACTATAGAAGTATTCTGCCACGAACAACCACCGGTTAGTAAAATACTACTTATTAAATAGGCTCCATGAATGAACTGATATGGATTGGGTGAACTAGGCTATTGATGAAACTACGACGCCTGCCTGCCCAATGCTAATTACTTTGGTTGAAATGACAGGCGGTGACTCGCCAACTCAATAGAATGGGCCTCATAAAATAGCCGCATATAGGTACATAGCAGCAGGGAGGCAACAGTTTCAGAGGGGCCAAAGGTGGAAAGGTGCTTCTGAACTTTGAACGATCATAAGGTGCCAACTCGCCACTTATGCAACACATCCGCCCTTCGAGTATATAGCTTTTGCGACTCCACTCTGACCGGCCAATAAAGGCAAGCCAGAGGCGAGGGTCTGTTCCTCGTCATTGTACACCGCAGCTGGCCGGTGAAGGCAAGCGTGAGGTGAGGAACAGGACCTACCCTGGGGAGCACTCAGGTCCGTGGTGTCACCACCCACCAACAGCTCGCCACTCTCAATTGACTGTAGTACACTTTTGGGTAACTCATCATTTTATTGAATTTCACTTCATCGATTATATCATTTCATCGAATTTCATTTCATCGAACGCTATGTTCTGCTGAAATCATGATGTTTTCAGGTTATCCTAAACATTAATTACGTAGGTTATGGTTAGGTTAGACATTTGACTACCAAAAAAAATTTACTCAAGCGGTGAGAAAATGTCTTACGATGAAATGAAAATTTTCCGTCATGACACGTTCGTTGAAAGGAGTTTTGATAAAATAATTAGGTATCCACACTTTTGGGTATATAAAATATTGGACCCGATTCTACGTGCTCATCGCTTAAATAGCCTAAAACTAAATTGTCTAATTTTAAGACATACTTACTTTGGACGGCAGATTTAACAAGTGTTATTCCAGAATGTCAAGCTGTGACAATACTGGGTCCAATTCGGGTTACCGTTGTCTAATTTTAAACGTCTGTAAACTTAAGTTTATGAACGTCAAACTCGATTTTGACAGGTCTAAACGCAATCGGTATTCGGGAATGCCTTATTTAAAATTATAGCCATTTTTACAGCTCTTAAATGAATCTGTGCGTTACCACATCAAAAAATATTGACTGGCAGAATTGACAAAATAAAAAAATAGGCTTTGTTATACTTTTTTTACGTTTGTTTAGCTATAGTATTTTGAATAATATGTTTTCTTAAAACCTTAATACAATTAGTTCTGAAAAAATAAGAACCCGAAAAAACACAATTTTATATTTTATTTACTATTTTATTGCAAACTAGCTTCTGCCCGCGACTTCGTCTGCGTGGACTTCAGAATTTGATGTTACCAGGATGAATAATATAGTTTAGCCTAACCATAAAGCTCATAATTGCGCTGTATAGGGAAAATCGCTCAAACACCCCGGGAAGCGACTTTAACCACACCAAAGCAACAATGCGATACCCAGCTAGCGCCATCTAGTTCGTATCCATATACTAAAAGTGTGTTTCTTTAGTAACTTCTGTGTACGCACACATCAGTGGATACAACTGAAAGGATTACAGGATGACAAACGTAAACAGAAATAAAAACACACTACTCACACATGGCTACCTGAGATTTCACCTTTTTAATTTTTATACTCGTCCATGTAAACTTTGTGAGCAAATTCACATCTTTTAACGATTAATTTGATTTCCCGTAGGAATGAGACGTTTTATTAAATAAAAACTATCCTAAGTCCTATTCCAGAACCTAACCTATATGTGTGCCAAGTTTAATCTGGATACGTTCAGTGGTTGAAGCGTAATTAACAAACTTCCAAACTTTCTCATCCTTACTAATAATTATAAGCGCGAAATTCATAGTAAGTATGTGTACAGTATGCACTCTTGCAACAGCTAGACCGAATTGGATGAAATTTGAAATGGAGATGGCTTATACAATGGATTAAAACATGGGCTACTTTTTATCCCGGAAAATTTAAAAGTTCCCGAGGGAATAACGATAATCTAAATCAACGCAGACGAAGTCGTGGTTCTGGCCAGTTTATAATATTATGGTAAGATCCGTCAAACCGGGCCCAATTAAGTGTTCTAAAGACAACTCAACGGAACTCCTATTTTCTACTTTGAAAGACAAAAGAAAGCTCAAATCTACCTATCTTATCTATCTTCTATCTATATATGTAAAAGGCAAACCTGACTGACTTATATATCAACGCACAGCCGAAACTACTGTACCTAGAAACTTGAAATTTGGTACAGGGGTTCCTTTCATGATGTAAGTGAGCACTAAGAAAGGATTTCCCGAAAATCGACCCCCAACGGGAAGAAATGGGGGGAGTAGTGGGAAACTAATTCTACGCATACGAAGTCGCGGGCGTCCTCTAGTAACATATAAATATGTCGGTACGGTGTATTTCTAAAGGAGGCTACGGCCTCGAACCCCTCCTGTGTAAATCTTTGCTTTGACTTTACCTAATATTCACAATGCCTAATGTAATATCTAATCGTTTAGACTCGAATACTTAACTCAAATTAACGCTGATTTCCGCACGCAAAACGAAATGAACGAAAAATCATCAGAGCTCCTATTATCTGCTCTTGAGGAAACATGAAAACTAAAAAACTTACCTATCTATCTTATTAAGGATGTCGGTAAGGTCCTTTCTTTAAGACAGGGGCCCCCTATTTATCACTTTGCCCCCGCACCCCCCGGCTCGTTTCCTAAAAACTTGATTTTACAACGTGTAATCGTTTAAACCTATAACTAAAACTAATGCTAATTTCCGCACGCAAAACTACCCTCATATTTTTTATAGTAGCACAGTAGTTAATCAACCGCCAAAAATTATGTGACTGCCCGTAAAAAAATCAAATGATCATATTAACCGCCCTAATATTTAAATAACAACTGTACAGTACGACCAGTTTCTTAATAGCACTTGGCAATCTTCGTTTTTCTATAAAAAAAAGTGACAAACATATTGTCAGATGCGAGTGCAAGTGTGATAGCCATAACCGGCCCAGAGCTACTAAGAAGAAGGAGTACTGTAAAAATGGTAATATTGAGAAGCCTTGACGAAGTCCGGACAATTTTCAATTCAGTTTTTCGTTTGTAGCTCCATCGATACTATCGATGATTCCACCAATGTCAGGAGACGAAGTCTTGAAAATGGCGGAAAAAAATATAAAATCCGGATATGTCAACGTCAATCTGACATCGCTCATTTTGACATAGACTAACAAAACAGAATGTACAACATGGGTTGTCACACTGGGTGGCAGAAGCCATAGGAGAAAATAAGTTAATCAATTGTACATTTTTGACAAATAATTACTAATAGAGAAAATGATTTAATGTTACTAATAATCTATGGAACTCTATGATCCTGAAATAAATGCATTGCAAGTTTGCGCTATTAGAGTTAGTTTATTCAGTAGGTACTGTTTTTTTACTACTAACGAAATTTTTTTTTTATTTCATTATCTGATTGATATTGAATAACACTACTAATGTTTATAACCAAAAAAATGTAGGTATATGTGACATATATGTATGTTTTAGATAAACATGAACATGACGAAATTGTACGGTTTCTCTTTTCGCTATAATGCTGCGGAACCCAAAGAAGAGAATAATTAATGATCGAAATTGTTAAACCCAAGCTAAGTTAATAAAAAAAAAAAACTTCTTTTAAAATGGTAGGTACATATAGGTCAGTCAAACTGAAGTCGGCTTTTGGTTAAAAATATTGTAAGTCACTGACCTATAAGTTACCTACCATTTAAAAAAAATATGTTTTATGCGTTTTTGAACGTGGTTTTGTGTTTTTTAAAACGTTTATTTTATTTTATACTTTTTAGTGATCATAGTAAGCTGTCATGTAGTCCCACTTTTTAGTTGATATGAAACTTTAAGACATTTCAAGTTCACCGCAAGTCCACGGGAAAGTCATAGTCATATTTCAACAATTAAATGTTCTACGTTATAGTCGCTCAACTATCTTAATCGAGGTATCTTAACTATCGCCACCCTTTAAATAGGTACCATTGAGGAGTTCCGTTGACCATCTGTGGTCTTCATCATCAGTTTCAGTTCACCAAATGATATTATCTGAATACAAATGCTGGACTTGTTAGTAAAAATACTACCTATAATATTTGAGGAGTTCCCTCAATTCCTCATGGATCCCCTCATCAGATTACAATTTGGTGATAATGAGACCACTTCGGAAGTATATTCTATAAACAAAAAAGAATTTTTGAAATCGGACCATAATTGACGGAGAAATCGTTGAACATACATAAAAAAAATTACATACAGTGGAACGTATAATCTCCTCCTTTTTTTCCGGCGGTTAAAAATAGGAGTTTGGTTGTCTAAATATTGTCTTAAATATGTATTCGAACTTGATCTTTCGTTATTACACATTAAAACAATGTTTTCAAGTATCAACGCGACAATGTAAATTTCAATCACAACTTCGCTTCTATAACGTTTATCTATGATCGCGTGCTTTTCTGTCTTGATCTCTCCAGTTATGGGAGGGATATGGTTGTCCTTTTCTTTGATGCACGTCATCATGGCGTCTCATTTGTTACAACAACGTATTGGAATAATTTATTTTGTCTTTTTATAACATTTTGTACATTGAATTATAAAAAATCCTTGAATTTAGTTTCTATGTAATAAACGGAGAATAAAATGTTGCTATTTGTAATCACGTAGAGTGATCGACGGCCCTCGAATAGGGTTTTAAAGAAATACATGTAATTGGCCTAATTTGATAATTTCCTAGTTGTTTTAACTTTAATCGAGAAATCCTGAAACAGGTATTGTTTAATTTGTTACGAAGAGTAATTATACAAAGTTTCAAGTAACCAGCTCAATCCGGTAACTTTTTTCCATACTAACTTTAACCCCTCTTTTCCCCCACTTTGATTGTCATATCTTAATTTTTTATTATATATAAACCTGGTCACCGTTTACTGAAATGTTTTAGTGAAAACCGCATTAAAATTGGTTCAGTGGTTTTCAATTGATGCGAGGAGAAACAAAATTAAGCAGACAAACAGACAAACAGACAAACAGACACCAACTCTAAAAATTGTAGAAACGTGTTCTGCTGCTCATTCTGAGGGCCCCTATAGTATTTTTGAGTAAATATCTCGAATGTACAGATTTTTTCCCTTCTACAACTTTATTATATGTATAGATAGCAACTGGCAACATTACTCATAGGAACAAATTTAAAAACAAAGAACTACCTTACCTTGTTCTTTAGCTAGCTAGTTTTTTATTGTAGTAGGTACAATGTAAACAAAACAAACAGATACGGGATACCGTATCAGCTTTAGTTAGACTCGTATAGGTATAATATTTAGGCGCAGCAGCATGCATCGTGAAAACTATGAAACTTCGTTCTTCTGTTACAGTACTTACAGTTGTTTTCGTCAGGAATACGGTTGTTAAGAGTTCATCTTTGGAGCATCAAGGTTGAATTTAGTGACCACCTTCGTGTTATAAAATAACTGTATCTATGAGTAATATGAATATCAGGCTGTACCTACTAGAAACAAAACTAACTTACTTATCGTACCTAACATTGGCGTCAGTTGAAGGTTAAAATTGAATGAAGTTGTTTTTTCACCAGTGACGCGCGCCGAGACGAGGCAGCCGCGTTTGATTGTTTTAAAAAATCATTTCCACCGAGGATGAAGATTAGTACAAATATCCAAATTAAAACTCTCGTCTCGCTTGGCCTCGCCGGTGGAAAAGCACCTTGAGTGAGACTGTATCTGGATTGTACCAGGGTCCAGCTAACAAAACAAACCATTACTTACTCATCAGCTACTTACATGTAATTTTAAGTGACAATCACGGGATATTTTGTTTCAATACGTACAACATGTGAGGCCCAGGAATAGCACACTCCCTCATTCTACTGCTGAGATTTGCTGTAGCTTAAAGGTCTCTACCCAATACACTGTATCTCACTATCACCGTAGGTACTATTAACATATCAGGCCTGGAAGGTAATTAGTATTAAAATTTTGTTCGGTGATGGAACAATCTAGTGGGCATAGACTCATTCTTTTCAATACAAAGTTTTTTTTGTCTGACATTTTCCTATTACGGTCATGGTGTGATAGGGTGTAGTGGGTAGAGACCTTAAGGATGTCATTCTGGGAGATATAAAATAATGTCCTTAGTCATTAACCATTACTAGATACTTATATTTAAAACAATAATAAATAAAACACATGTAATTATTATTAACCAAAAACATTTAATTTGAAAATACACTAAACACTCTAGATGCAAACAGTAAGTGCATTGCTTACTTTTCTATATAACCGAGTAATGTAAGTTCTTCTGCATCATACAAATTTCACCAGCATTTTATCAAGCATATCACCATGGTCAGCTGAAACAATATTTATATTATAAGGTTGCGGGTTCTCAATATCATAAAAGTTTTTATTATTATTATTTAGCCTAATACAGTGTCCCACTGCTGGGCAAAGACCCCCTCACTTGATTTCCACACCTCTCTCTGTGGCAATCATCAGCCAATCCTTCAGAAAAGCCTGCAAGTCATCCCGCCACACAAGTTAAATACAATAAAAATAAATAATAGATCTGAGTGAATTGTGGCATGTCTTTAGTTAGATCATTAAACTGTAATCTATGCACTTCCCCATGGCGCTACACAAAAACAATTTAACAGAGATTATGTATTAGAAAGTCTGACCATTCCTTACTAAATATTTAATGTGCAAATATTTAGATTAATTTAATAATACAGCCAAGTTTAATTAAGGTACTTAGATAGGGTTAAACTTTGTGTGTGTAAGTAACATTGGGACATATTAACAGCTGGTAAGAATTGAGTCATGGGTGTTTCATAGTTATGTGGGAAACAAACATTTTCACCTGAGGAATTCAGTATCAGCATCATACATAAATTGACCTACAAAATAGCTTTTTATATTTACAAATATATATCTAATATAAAAATGTTTAATACAAACATTCATTTTTAAGTTAACTATTAATATTGTTTATTTTTAACAAGCAACAATCTTGTACACAACGGTTTGTATACCAACCAAAGTAGACAATTGAAAATACCAATATAGAATATTAAGGAGCTACTTGAGCGCTGCATCTCATAAAAAAATCTATTTAGGTAGTTCATAATAATGATACATCACAAACCTACTTACCAACAAGTATGTACTGGAGAAATATTCCTTGTGTTTGTCTGGTGTTTATCTTTATAACATGGGTGCAATATATCACTCACTGCATCGTTTTTGTTAGTAGGTACTTGTGTCATAACATTGTTGAACACTAGAAAGGCAGAAATAGGTGGTTAGTTGTTTACTAGTAAATAAATCATAAGTTATCAAGTTATCATTACTATCATACTTAGATATAGGTACAGAAAAAACTTTAATAAGTCTAAAACATTCAGCAAAATATTAAAACTAGCCATCAAATCGTTCATAGGTAATTAAATGATTTACCTTTGATGTTCGGGGAACAATATATCCATTTAGGCAGCAACAGCAAACACATTCATGGCATGAGCTGACTCGGAGGTGAGCGAGCCCTAATGCGAAACGTGAAAATTCCTTATTACAACGTGCAGGTAACTGTTACATGAAGCACTTGAGTGTTAATCGTTTCTTGTAAACATTTTCACGGTCGATAATCGGTAACAGTGTTTGTGACTTGTGACAGTCAGTTTTCTTTCATTTCAATTCACTCACAGATCCATTTGCATTTCGCAGTTTTCGCACACAGACAATAAAGGCAGCCACAGGTCAAGTGTTTATTTTAGGGCTTTTTACACAATTAAATTATTACAAATCCTTTTTCGGATTTAAAAATATCTGATTACTATTTAAAACTTGCATTTAAATCTGGAAATACCATATGTATATACTAGGTTAGACCAGGTAGGCTCATTTTTTTTTAGGATTTTATCTTATCTGTCAATAAATTTACACGCCACTGTTTAGGTGGCTCCTAAATTTACAGAAAATTTAGGTTAAATTCTGTATTTTGACGTTTGGGATGTGCATCCGAATACCGAATGGCGTCTATCTCTAAATTTAAACGACTAAATGTATGAGATTCTTAAAAATGACATTTCTAAATTTACAGATTCTTAACTTAAATTTAAATTTAGACGGCAATCATCCGAATTGGATCCATTAATTGCCTAAAATAAGAAGCGTCAGATTCAAATTAGCGCTTTCATTAAATGACAGCTGCTCATAGAATAGCAAAGTGTTTCAGCGACACCTAAATAAAATTAGGAAGTTTAGAGACCACTGTAGAATCGG
Source organism: Acleris cristana (assembly GCA_948252455.1). Classification (NCBI taxonomy): domain Eukaryota; kingdom Metazoa; phylum Arthropoda; class Insecta; order Lepidoptera; family Tortricidae; genus Acleris; species Acleris cristana. The sequence goes on from OX411793.1 coordinate 12,765,786, forward strand.
GTCCATTATAGTATAATAAAGTATTAATTGGTATAATAAACAAATGAAACAATTTTGAAACTAACATACAACAAGTTTTTAGTCCTGTTTGCCTGAATATCTGTTAGCATGGTTCAATTAAAGTATGGCGTAGTAGAGTTTTTTGCGTGAATATAGTGTATCACCGCAGGAGACTCTCGCCATTCTTAAATCGATATGGATGATTACTGTTGGTGAGGATTGCCTTAGCTCGGACATGCTAAAGCTCGTAGCGGACTTCATTGCCCATTCTTGGTTTTGCTCTTACCTCTCTGGAAGGCGTCAGCGCGTTAGGGTTGACGACCGTTTCTCTGAGTGGACGGAACTCTCTGCTGGCGTTCCCCAGGGAGGAGTGCTTTCTGGTCTTCTTTTCTCCATCTATATCAATGTGTTGTATTCGTTCAGCAATGGCAGTACGTGCGCGCGTCGAAGCAGCTGCGGCACGCGCGGTCCGGGCTTTGCCTGGACGCGCACGGCGCCGTCGCCGACGCCGACGCGCGGTTAGGCGCCTGCACCAACCGCAGCTCGCAGCGGTGGACGTTCGACTACGACGGCTCCCAGAGCTCCAGTGAGTGTGCGTCCTCCGCAGTCTTCGACACTACCCGCTTACAGACTCAGACCCGTCCCGTGCCGGACCTCCTATTTCATGCTTGACAGAGTGTGCGTAATAATCGCTAAACGTGGTCCTGACGGGCTGTACTACACCTGCACTCAGTGGATGATGATTGACCTTTTTACTTTCCCCAACAGCCGTTCAGCGTCGGGTTCGAAGCGTCGTTTAGGGCTCCTAGAGATGTTGAATTTTGGAATATGAACACTGTCTTGAACTATTTAATCCATGACTTTACAATCTACATTTTTATAGAATTGAATACATGTTGGCGTCCACACGCTCCAGGTTGACCGAAAACATTATAACCGTAAAAACTCAGCTCTGAGTCTATCCATAAACTGAATCCACTTAGTCTATGATTATTAGATCAGTGACAGACAACCATAAATTATTGAGACATTACACAATGATAAAAATAAAACATGTTCATTTTCCGTTTACACAGAAGAGTAAATTGGTAGTCAACGACCGAACCAGACAGAAATTATAACATGTTTAAGGGGTCTATATCGGATGGCATACAATTATTAGTCCTATCGTTGTGTCGCATAACGTCTTTTGTCCTAGTAACGTATGGCATACACTTTGTTCGGCATATTTTTGATTGTCCGAAATTGTTGCTCCTATTTTCGTTTGTCCTAAGTATTATTTGTCCTTTCGTTTGATGTGACTAAGATTCACCTATCGAATGATTGATGTGCATAATTTTAATATTTCTAATATTGAATGTGCTAAAGTTGACAAAAACCTAACCTTGTCAACCTTGTTGGTTCAGGCGTTTCGCTCGCTCGTTAGGGTCACAGTTCTACCTAATACTCCTCCTCGCTTCGCTCGTCGTCGTACCTAACCTAGCCAAAATCTGACCAGCCTGAAGGTAGAATACGTAACGATTCTGACTTCACGCCTACCATAGTTTAGTTGAGGTGCTGTAATTGTAGCCAATTTAATAATAGACAAAATAATTCATAGGACAATTCATGTTAGGAATATTATGCTTTAGGTAATTAGATTTTAGAGTTATCAATATTAGTACCAACTTGCTTTAGGACTTTAAATGAGTATGCGCTAAAATTATTAAGACAAACGAGTAGTATGCCATTCATCAGTATGCCAAACATTCTCGGCCAAAGATTTTTAGGACAAAAAACGATATGCGATACGACAGGCACCCATGTTCAAGTTTTGTAAAAGACCTGTTTATTGATGGCGAATAAACTGAACTGTAAGAAACGGAAATTAAATTTTATGGCAGACAATAAATAGACCCAAAGATATTTGGTGCTATCTTAAAGCGGGTAGCTTCAAAGTCGTGACCCCAAGCTTTGTTGCAGCCAAACTGTTCCCGCCCGGCGTGGAGGAGCGGATCCGGAAGCTGCCCAGACGGCGGTGAGTCGTAAATCAGGGGGCGGACTCGGGGAGCAGGGCGGTAATAGATAAACATGAAATATTGTGTTTATTCAGTAAGTAGCACGGGCACTTTTAGGCCTAGCGCGCACCACATTTTTTTCCGTGTGATAATTCAGTCACAGAAATACAACGTATGGGTTAATAACGTAATGGAACCAGTAATCGACAAATACCAATAATCGACACTGATTCTTATTTTACAGAAGATAAGGGTTATTAATTTCATTCATTTAATTTGTAACACTCAATTTATGACCGTATGATCTTTGAATTAAGAGTTAAGGTGTCGATCATTGGTGCATATCAGCTTGAAGTTTCGAACACTGGTGCCATTGCGTTACATCAGAGCACGCATAATACGAGAAATATATCGCAGTAATTGATAATGATAACAAATACGTTGTTGACGATGATGGTGAAGAAGATGACGAAGATAATTATGACCTGATGACGAATAGTTGATGATGATTATCTGGATATGTTGAGCGAGGTGGCTGTGACCTGCTTCGTTGAACAATCGCTTAGTTCATTCAACAACCAGTTAGCATCGGGACCCCCTCAGACCGAGGGTCACAAGACAGGAACTAAAATGATACTTGCTGCCGAGAGCCTGATATTTCACTATTTTTCTGTTTTAGGACTCCTCCACTGGATGATGGACTTATGGAGGTGCGACGAGCCGTTGTCGCGCAGGCGGAACCCTAAACAAGCCCCCGCCCCATCCTCTGAGAACCCCATCAGGAACCAAGGTCTGTCTTGAAGCTGCGGAGGGCGCGGTCGCCGGCGGCGGCGGACTGGGGCCATTCTGCGCATTCTCTTTTGTATAACGTCTTAATACGTTAGGGTCGACTTTTGTGATTGGAGTTATTTTTAAATAAAAACGCGTGCGTTTCTCTAAACGATCTATTTAATACTAACTAAATCATATGGACTGTATTGGCAACTGATTTTAAGTAGTTATATAAGCATGTATGTATTGCTATTTGGACATTCCGCCCACCAAAGAACAAGGTTCTTTATCCTATACTAATTTAATTATGACAGGTCAAGTCTAGTTATATTAAAACCAAACTATTAAGCCTAAGGTGCTAATATTAAATTATATTTACATACTACAATGCATGGAAGCATTTTTAACCTAAACATAAATTTATAGTCAGTAGGCTTAACTATAAAATATATTACTTAATTGTAACTTAATAATAATAGTTGTTAATTAGATATTATAATTTACCGCCCACCGCAGCTACATACCTCACCAAAGTTTAGCAAACAGAACTTATATAGTAAGAAAAGCTAATAAGAACAGTTACATACAGGGTGGTCCTAATAGTGACGTCCGAATTTTTTTTATAGATTCCTCACACCAAGTTGTATCCAAAAATACCCCATGTATGTTCAGCGATTTTTGATAGTTTCGGAGATATTGATCATTTTAATAGGATTTTTTTGTAATTTTCCCTTATGTCCATGTCTCGCTCGAAAAATCATTAATTTCATGTTTTATTTCACAAGTTTTTCAGTGGTATCTTACTTACACAATTAGAATCATTACGAATCAGCGAAGTTTTTAAATCTATTTGCCCGTTTTTTTTTCAGTATTTTTTTTTAAGTAATTTTTTTCACCCAACGCAATTGGTGTAGTACCGCCGTAGTATGTTTAAGTAGTCTGTGGTGCCGCCATATTGCCATATTACCATTTTGCAAAATAGTCGAACCAATTAATTTTATTGATCTTTTCTTATTTATTTTTTCTATGTTTAAATTGATGTTAAAACAGTTCTTGACAAGTAAATAAAAGAATTGATATATCAGTTGATCACCAAACACCGTCACCTGACATTGTTCATGCGCGTAACCATGGTAATATCAATTCTTTAATAATTAATATAGAACTATTATAACCATAGCAACGCTCATTATAGAATTGTTTTCTCGCTTCGGTTACGCTTAGGTAGTATTTTGATACCGTTAACTATATCAATAGGTATTAGCGGTTTGCATTACGCAAGTAGAAAAACATATTATTCGGCCATTGTATCGGGAGCCGCTCAGGTGACGGCGGCGGCGGGAGGTCGCCCCATTGTGTCAGGGCTCTTCATTTTAATGGAAGTATTGAATTGTGAAACTAATGTCTGCTCCATTTTTTTAAACAGCTGCAATTTTGCTTTACTAACTTCTGCCCGCGACTTCGCCTTCGTCCGTATAGAAAAAGTAATTTACCTACTACACTTCACCTTTTGTTGACAATTCCTAGGGAGCAGTGATTTTTTCAGAATGATAGCAAGCCTATGTGTTAATCATCGTTTCGTTTAGAACTCGTCGGTAAATGTTGTAGGGGTCTTTCGGCTTCTCCTTTTAGTTTTGATTTCAAAAATGCATTTTCTGTGCGTTGTAAAGTGTGTAGTCATTATGAATGGTTTCCCCAAACACAAACTTTTGAAACAAACTCAGATGTTATTATTTACGTGGATGGTCGAAAAAGCTAACGAAGCGGCTTTCTTCCTTTGTACGACTGGCCTTTTGTTGACGGCTTTTTTATGCTGTTAAATGCTTTTCTTCTAGAAACGTCGCTTCGCTCATTCTCGAAATAACTTTTAATTTACTGGAATGTTAAAACTTTAAATTAAAAAGACGTCGAAAGCAAACCCAGGTGTTATAATTGACCATTAAGAATTGGAATGTCAATTTTATTTACCAAACGCCATTCAATTTTATTTACTTACCAATTAATTTTATTGACCTTTTGTGAATCTTTATTTTTTTTAATCTCAGTTAATTTAATATTTTTTGTATTTTTACACATTTAAAAAGTTGTAAAAATGTTTTTTATAAGTAAAACACGAAAATTAGTATGTCAGTTGATTACCAAACACCGTCACTGACATTGTACATGATCCTTTTTTAAAAGCCCGTCCCACAAACCTTTCTGCAGGATGTCCCAAGCATTATCAAAAGTCAGTTTCTAAATTGTCTCATGCACCGATCGTTCCAACAACGAACTGCCCTAGCAAGAAGTATCGACATAGACTTAAGCTGAAAAAGAACCATACCCTTTTTTATTGCTTAGCAAGGCTAGCTCTGCTTGGTATGTATTTTATTTTAGGAACGTAGTTTTTGTACCTAATGGGACATTTTGCATTATGGATGTTTTGCGAAAGAGACTTCCAGAAAGGGACCTTTTATGAAAAGGACAAAAGGGAACTTCTGTATGATCAGAATCGTGATTATATTGTTTTCAGTGTAAAAAACTATGTGTAAGTTGAAATTCCACTGCTTGTGTGTCCCGCAATGCGCTTTATATTGTACTTATTAAATACACTTAACCATTTATAGTGATTTTTTGAGTTATCCTTTCGCTGGTTCTTTAGTATTCGTCATTTTTTAATTAAGCCTCAGTATTTAAGCTTCGATATCGCAATTATAGTGTTAAAGTTTTGACACTTGCGACGTCAGACTTCGAGAAACATCGCTTCACTCATTCTCGAAATAATTGTTAATTTACTGGGATTTCAGAGTTTAATATTCGAATTTAAGGTATCATTTAATATCACCCTGCAAAAAATCAAAATTAAAGTTGAAGTTTTTGTTTTAATCCCAAAAAAATCGTTGAAATTCAAAGACAGACAGACCAACTCATAAATTCTAATTATTGGTAAATATTTCAAGTAGTTGGTGTAGTTAGTTGACCCAGCAAACGGCACGCGTTAAATGGCATAACGGTCCGTCCGTCCGTCCATCCGTCTGTCCGTCAGCGGGCTGTATCTCACAAACCGTTATAATTAGACAATTGAAATTACCATAGAGTGTCTATTTCTATCGCCGTTATAAGAACAGATAATAAAAACAAAATATTATGCAATGTTCGAAGAGGGGAACCTATGGATGTTTCGAAAAACTTTTGTCCACTGTTTCGTTTGTCCGAAATTTTCATTTGTCCGAAAATCATTTCTCTCTGAACTCATTAACTTTTCAAAATGTATAAAGAGATATACCCACAGAACGTGTAGGTTAGGTTAGGTAAGTTTTATAACAATCCTGGAAAGTTAAACAGTTTCAGAGAAAAATGATTTTCAGAGAAATGAAAATTTCGGACAAATGAAATAGCGGACAAAAGTTTTTAGAACTTAAGATAGGTAACCGTTAAAGAGGTTTCCATACAAGCCACGATATTTTTCGGCGTTTTTTTTCTCGACCAAAACAAACGCTGTATTTCTAGAACCGTAGGAGGTGCCAGTCCGACTTGGCTGGTTTTTTGCAGTTGACTTTCCGCCGTTAGCGCCGAGCACCGTGACACCACGCTGTGGTGGGGGGGAGGCGCTCCGCTGTGTAGTAGCAGGCAAGCCGGAGAGAGCAATAGTAGTCTTTCGCACGTACACTTACAATCAATCAGCAGCGGCTATGTTTAAATTGACTTTAAGAAAAGGTTTCTTCCTTACGAATTTAGGTATTTTGGTTGTGTTAGCCGTGGCGGTTTTGAGTCTTTTCAAAAGTCGGCTCGCCGGGGAGCGCTTCACTGCGTTGTTCTTCTCGGATCCTTCGGAGGAGGAATACGAGCGCCAGGTCCTGGAGGACGAGGCGCGCGCGGTGCCGGGGCTGGGGGACGGGGGGAAGGCCGCGGATCTCTTCGGGAGCGGGCGGCGGGGAGGCGACCAGTCCCAGATGATTTACGTCGTTAACACGTATCTGAGCGACCGTATCTCGTACACACGCACTTTGGAAGGTTAGTTAATTAATTAAACATACTTACAAATAAAAGACACCAGACATAATATTAAATCATAAATCATAAATCTTTATTGTGTACATGGAATTTGGGTATTACACATGGGTTGTTATAAATATTTAACTATTAGTATCACCAAGTTCTATCTGTACAGATGTATACACAATTCACTTACTCATATTACTAAATAAGCAAAATAATTATAGCATCTCACCTACTCCTAATAATTATACAAAATTAAATATTAAATAAATTTTACATTAAGTCCATTTCAGTCAGTCATTAAAAATAATTATTAAAATCTAGTCAGGTTTATATTCCATATATTATATTCTTTTACACTATAAAAACATTTTTTTTACGTTTACATACACGTTTATAAATGTCTTTATAGTCGACATTGATAGTGGTAACCCATCATCTTAATTAATTTTACTCCTACGAAAGTAATAATTTTATCAAATTTAACGTCAAACGCCGCTTTCTGCTGAAACCATGATGTTTTCAGGATATCTTGAAAATTAAGTGCGTAGGTTAGGTTAGGTTAGACTTGTGACTACCAAGAAGAATAACCCACGCGGCGAGCTTCATGCCTTTCATTGAAATGAAATTTCGCATCATGATACGTTCGTTGAAACGTGTTTCGATAAAGTAATAGGTAGATACTCAAGTATATTATTATTATTCATTTCGCTATTTTGGTCGTATTTTAATTGGGTACACTACATAATCTCGAAATATTTTTTTCCGAATTTGATAAACACGAATTTCAGAATTCCGATTTTGAAATTTCCGAATCATCACTATTCCGAATTTTAGTTTCACGAAGTATCAGAATTACGATTTTTTAAAATTCCGAATGTTTACATTTCCGAATTATTAAAATCCTGAAAAATATTTTTCCGAATATCACAATTCCAATTATTCCTATTCCGAATCCCGAATATTCATTATTCCGAATTTTTAGCACCCCGAATTCTCTAAGATTTTTTATTTCAAATAAGCGCCTGATAAAATATTGTATAATGTTTAACATGCTTAATGCTCAAAAACTATAAGAAATGTCCGACAAAGTCGACGGAGCTCCGCTTTGCGGAGCTCCTGTTCCGCGTAGCTGAGGCGCTTCGCGCCTTGATGCAACTCTAACCTAACCTAACCTATCAAGGTTTAGTTATGTGCTCGTCATCTCACCTAACTTTTGTTTCAAGTAGAAGACTTCAATCCAATTCAAGTGGTTAGTTCCAAATTTTTCATTATAGATCTGCTTTGTGAATTTTCGGAATTACAATTTTCGTACAAAGAAAATTCGAAATTGTCAACATTCGTAAATATAATATTCGGAAAAACGTTTTCGTGATTTTAATATTCGGTTATATAAAATTCTAGATTTTGATATTCGGCCTTATATTTTTTCGGAATTGTAAAAATTCGGAATTATGAAATTCGGTTTTTTCAAATTCGGAATTAAATAATTCGAGATTTTAGGGTGTTCCCATTTTAATTAAAGTATTTAGTGACATTCGCGATGCTGGGGTGAATCTTATCTGTCCGTGTCCGTTGGTGAGTTAACATTCTACTATGCGTTTATCTTACGACTTGTGTGTATATTGTGCAACCTGATTAGCTTCTCGCCAACAAGCTCTGCATGAATAAAAACACACGCTTAAGTAAATCCATACATGCTGCCCTCTATAAGCTGTTTCATTTTATGTGCTCCTAGTAACCATGGAAGAGTTTTGTCGATCACGCTTTCCTAGTGAATATAGGAAATATTAAAATAAACAGACATATTCGGTTCCACTGTTAATTAATTGGTAATATAATTTTATTTATTTTTTTCACTGTAGGTGAACGAGATAGGTTATCATTCATACATATCTCATCATATATCATTTACCAGTTGATTGAAATTGAGGGTAAATATACTCGGCCTTTAGAGTAGGGTCTTTTAACCCTCTGGTTCCAGTTTTTCTATGGCTAAAGTATATCGCAACTTTTTCGGGAGATTTTCATAAACATCGGGTAATTGACCCGTCAGACCTGCGGCACCCGGCGTGCGCCCGCGTCGAGTACGACGCGGAGCTGCCCTCCGCCTCCGTGGTGATCGTGTTCCGCGACGAGCCGTTCTCCCTGCTGCTGCGCACGGTCTGGAGCGTGCTCAGCACCGCCCGGAGGGACCAGCCCTGGCACGAGCGGGCTAACTTCGTGGAGCACGAGACCAACCGGACGATGGCGATAGGTGAGCCAATCATACGAGCACATGGGCCGCAGGCAGGGTAGCTTCTAGAGTTCAACACCCATGGACTGTGTTGTGTCTCGGTATCACATCAGCAGATATAGCGTAGGTGTAAGTATGACATCACACAAATACTAATACAAATACATACATATACAGGGTGCCTCTGACCTTGGGGCTTTAAATGGAACGATCGATTCTACTCGCTAAACTGAACTAAGTACTTTTATTCTGCAATATTAAAAAAATACTTAATTTTAGACAACTACTTAATTGATATTCAAGTCTAATTGTAAAATCTGTGTATTAAATCATGACCATTATAATCACTATCTCATGGTATGGGGGCGACATTTACTAGGTACGAGGGCTAAAGACAAATGGAGAATTGGAGCGCGTACATTGAAAATTACATTTAAGTTGTATAAAAAATTTAAAACTTAAGTTGGAAATATTTTAACAACTTACAGCACAAAAGAAATCCGGTTTCAGGAGTAAAAACGATCCATTTAAAGCCCCAAGGTCAGAGGCACCCTATAATATTTATTTACAGAAACACACAGTTAATGCAGGTTTTACAGGAGAGCAGTGACTCCCACACTAGGGCCTTTATCGTGGGAATCAGAAGATACAGGAGAGTATCTTAAACAGTGTCATGTATTGCTGTTTGCTGTGGATACTTAGTAAAAGAACCTTAAACATAATAAATCCAAGTGTAACAGAATGTACGTTTTCCTCAACCTCCTGATTTTCCACCAGTTTTGTGCAAAACAGCAGCCAAGCGCGCGTGTCTTTTTACTGTGCTATTCTTCCCAAGTAGCCATTAGTATTATGGTCCCAGCTGACAGAAGTCATCATCGTTTTATCCAAAAATAAGACGATGATGGTCCTCTGATATTGATTTGTCAAATCCCCGCAGGCTACCCGGGGCAGCAGCCGGGCTCCGAGCACGTGTACCTGAAGGAGATCCTCCTGGTGGACGACCATTCGACGCTGCCCGAGCTGCGCGGCAAGCTGGCCCACTACGTGCGCACGCGCCTGCCGAGCGGCCTCGTGCGCCTGCTGCGCCTGCCCGAGCGGTCAGTGCCCCGCCGGTTCAAACATACCTGTTCGGTCAGTATCCAGCTCTGCTGCCGGACCGCTCAGTGTGAGTTATTCGCAGGTCAGTAGGCTCGCAGCCGCTTCAGGCAGGCAACCTGTCAATAAGTAAACAATAAGTTACCCCCTCACCCTGAAGCCTCTAGTGTGTAACTCAACTTGCCTGACTGGGGGGGGGGGGGAGGCGACGCCGCGAGATGTGAACGCAAACTTTCTACCCTGAAATCGAATGACCCAGGCCTCGAACTTTTACGTAAATTGACGCAATAACGCATGCGGGTTGTTATCTTATAACATAATATTTTGCTGACATTGTGATTTAATATTTTGTTTGTAAATTTTGATCACCGCAATAGCAATATGCATTTCGGCCATGAGTCTACGCCTACCAACAGAAACAGTAATCGTAATAACATTTCTGTAAAGACGACTATGTCTTGATCATATTATCATGGTGACCTTTACCAACAGAGTTGATAAATGATAAAATCTTATAGGCAGCATGACGTCATCGGCACTACAATTCCGAGCCCGACTGAGACTGTATTAATAAGATCAGTCATCAAAAAGGTGATTTATCGTACAATCTCCAAAACTACTTCGCTGTCTACTAATGCCCGGTTTCAATATTCAAGAAACGAATGGTTTTCCTTACGTCTCGTTAAAATTTGACACATTTTGTACATAGCAAATGTCAAATTGTAACGGGACGTAAGGAAAACGATTCGTTTCTTGAATATTGAAACCGGGCATAAAACCACCTAGTAATGTAAAGGTGCGGTCGAAAAGAGACTGATGTAACCAGTAACTTGGTGCAGGAGCGGAGTGGCCCGCGCGCGACAGGCTGGCGCGCGCGCCGCGCGGGGCGACGTGCTCGTCGTGCTCGATGCGCACTGCGAGGGTCTCGCCGACTGGCTCCGCCCCTTGCTGCAGCGCGTCAAGAACAAGAGGACCGCCTTGGTTACCCCTGTCATTCATTGGATAGATTCCAAGAATTTCCAATTCTACGACACCAAAGAACTGATTCACTTTTCGGTGAGGTTCTTACGTCTGTGTTTCTGTTTAGAGTCTATTGAAAGGACAGTGTAGCAATCCCCTCGGGGCGATCCACAGTTCCTTATTTGTCTAATATGCCTTAAAAAACTACCAAACCCTATTTGTTGGTCTGCTGGTGACAAAGTGACGCTTGCGCAGATATCCGGCTTCGTGTTCTCGGGGTACTTCCGGTGGGTGGACGTGCCGGAACAGGAGTGGGAGCGGCGCGGGTCCGTGATCTCGCCCACGTGGTCAGTATATATGGACACACACACGTAACAGCAATCGAACATATTTCTCGGTCACTCGAACGGAATTTCCTGGTGCTTTAAACCCACTCGTGATCTTCCGACTCGTAGTTTCTGATCGTCTGAGCCGTGTACGACCTGTCTTGCAGGTCTCCGACGATGTTAGGTGCCGTCTTCGCGATGTCCCGCGCGTACTTCTGGGAGCTGGGCGGGTACGACGAGCAGATGGTCGGCTGGGGCGGCGAGAACCTCGAGTTGAGCTTCCGGGTCTGGCAGTGTGAGTAACACTTTGTGAACAGTTTTCTAACATACTCAAATTGAATACGATTACATTGTCATCATTGTCATCAACTTAACTTAAGCGCTCTCCTGGACATTAAAAAATGTATCCATATTTTTTAATAAAAAAATCGGTTCTTTGTAAAGTCGGTTTACGGGCGATAACTTTACGTGATAACGCTCGGCCCAGTCGGAACTTGACAATGAGGTGGAACGTGACGTGGAACATGACAATGAGTCATGCTTTTTCATGCGTGCAGCCGGCGTTCATCGATTTATTAACCGACTTCAAAAAAGGAGGAGGTTATACGTTCCACTGTATGTATTTTTTTTTTATTTTTTTTTATGTATGTTCACCGTTTACTCCGTCAATTGTGGACCGATTTTGAAAATTCCTTTTTGGTTTGATAGAGTATACTTCCGAGGTGGTCCCATTGTCAGCAAATCTGAATCTGATGAAGTGATCAGTGAGGAATTGAGGGAACTCCTCAAATATTGTATGCAAACATATAGCGATTTTAGTATTTTTAGTAACAAGTGTAGCATTTGCATTCAGAAAGTGTCACTTGGTGAAGCGGAACTGATGATGAAGACCACAGATGGCCACCGGAACTCCTCAACGGTACCGATTTCAAGGGTGGCGATAAGATATCTCGATTAAGATAGTTGAGCGACTACAACGAAGCACATTTAATTGTTTTAAAATGACTATGATTTTCCCGCGGCGTTGCTTGCGGCGAGCTTGAAATGTCTTAAAGTTTCATATATCAACTAAGAAGTGGGACTACATAAGCTTATAATGATCACTAAAAAGTGTAAAATAAAATGAATGTTTTAAAAAACAAAAAAACCGCCTTCAAAAACGCAAAAAATAACTTCTACTACTAGGTACTTAGTAGTAGGTACCTATCCTATTAGGTTAGTCCAACTGAAGTCGGCTTTTTGTTGAAAATATTGTGGTCGCCGACTTCAGTTGGACTAACCTAATAGGATAGGTACCTACTACTAAGTACCTAGTAGTAGAAGTTATTTTTTGCGTTTTTGAAGGCGGTTTTTTTGTTTTTTTACGATGTTATATACGAGTTTGGTTGTCCAAATATTGTCTTAAATAGGTATGTATTCGAACTTTATCTCTCAATATAATATTATGCATTAAAACAATGTTTCCAAGCATCAAGCATCAACATCAACATAATTTTGCACATAATATTAAACAATGATGTACAGCTCAAGTAAAAACTTTGGGCTTTCAGATCACACAGCACAAGTACTGAAGGTACCCGTTAAGAAAACATGTATATTTAACTCCTGGAAGATAAAAAGAAGGGACTATTCTAGGGAAAACCTCAATAAATTTTATATACACTTAGAAAGTCTAGCTTTTTCGGAAATTACGAAACGGAAAATCCAAACAAAGCCTATAATAAATTTCTCGGAACATTTCAAATGTTTTACAATCCTTGTTTTCCGTCAAAAAAATATTACCTTGAAAGCTTTTAAAAAAGTAAAGTGGTTATCAAAAGGCATAAAAATATGTAGCAAAAAACAAAAACAGCTACTATGGCAATATAGATTATCTCCAAATAATATAAATAAAAGGTTGTTTGAAAATCACACTAAAATTTATAAAAGAGTAATCAAATTGACACAACATGCTCAAAATAACTATAAAATAAATACAGCAGAAAACAAAACTAAAGTAACATGGCAAATAATAAATAATTCACAATTAACGCATTCAGAATCCATACACAAAATTAAAATAACTAAAAATATTTTACTAACAAAACCTAAAGAAATTTCGTAGACCAGGTAGAAAATACTTCAAATCAATTTACAAACTCCGATAAAATAACTTCTAATCCCAACTCAATGTTTGTTTATCCGACTTCTAAAGAAGATATAATTAATATTATTTAAAACTTTAAAAATACTAAAAGTGTAGGTTTCGACGGCTTAGCTACTAATGTTGTTAAGTTAGTTGGTGATACTATAGCTATACATCTCTGTCATATTATGAACTTGTCTGTGAGTGCCGGTATTTGTCCTGAAAGTCTCAAGACCACCATTATTAAACCTTTATATAAAAAGGAAAATCGGGAACATATAACAAACTATAGGCCCATAGCATTTATACCTATATTTTCCAAAATATTCGAAAAAAATATTTATATTCGTTTATACAACTATCTAACAAAACAAAACATTTTATGTGATAAACAAAAAGGATTTCGACAAAATAAAAACATTAATATGGCTATTACACCTATCTGCGCAAATTATACTGATATGACAAGAGCGTTTGACTATGTTGACCACGACAAAACGGCTTTACACATAATGTCGATTCGCGCATGCGCGAGGCGCTAACCAAGTACATGAGCCACGCCACGGACCAATAGCGTGGAGCCTTCGGGAAGCCTGCAGCTGCCGCCGACCAACGCCATCGCTCTCTTCTTCTCTAACCACCTAAAACACCACACGTCACGTGTCCATATAAAAACCTACCTAACTTTAACTAGATATTAATCTTTGTGATGGTAAATAAATTATTTTACAACTTCTTTGTTGCCCATCGACTCTCAGACCCACTGCTGAACAGCTGCCAAGTGCCCGAATTAATTAATAATAATAGTATGACACACTAACTAGAGGGATTTCGTTGCTCTATAAATTGCAAACCCTCTACATCACCTGGCACTACTTTTCCCCCATTTAAAACGCCTGGCAATGTTTTATTCGAATTAAATACATAATTAGCTATTATATCACACCAAACTCAGGTGCTCTTTAAATTGCACAACTTCAATTGATTATACAACCCCTTTGTTGCCCATCCACTCTCACACCCACCGCTGAACAGCTGCTAGGCGCCCGAATTAATTAATAATGATAGTATGGCAAACTATCTAAAGGGATTTCGTTGCTCTATAAATTGCAAACCTATTTCCGTAGCTAGCTCTCCGTCCAAAATGACCAAACCATCTTAGCAAACCCTTTTCGATTTTAGTCACTACATCTTTTTTCAATCCACGTCGTTCTCGAATCTCGCTATTTGTTACTCTATCTATCATCGTAACTCCACTTCTTACTTACTACTTCTTAGAGCCCTCATTTCAACTGCATTAATCCTGCTTTCGTTCTTCTTCTGCCATACCCAAGATTCACTACCATACATCAATGTTGATGTCAATACTCCCTGGACAATAGCAAGGCGAGCTTTGCTCGATATGACCTTGTTTGCCAAGATTGAGTGTAACGCCCCATTGATTATATATAGTACTACATAGCGAAAGTGTATTTATTGGTGACGTCAATTCTGTTCAATGTTCAATCGATCGATAATATTTATTTATTTAAATACGTTGTTGCCCATAATTAAAATAGTGCACAAAAGACGGACTTAATGCTTCAAGCACTCTCTACCAGTCAACTTTAAGGTACAACAGAAATCAAAAAGTATGTAGGTGTAAAATGATATTGAAGGCGCGGATTTGTGCGCAGGCGGCGGCACGCTCGAGACAATCCCGTGCTCGCGAGTAGGGCACATGTTTCACGCCAGCAGGCCCAGCGAGGGACGCCACGAAACGCTCGGTAATTAGAAACTGCATTTCATTCGTGCATTAACGTCTTGCTTTCGATGGTATTGTACAATAAAACTTGACATTTTCTTTGTATTAGTTTTGCTTTCTCGGTCGCTCTGACACGTACTAGATTTTATTTTATTCGGTTTTACCTGAACGAATTGTATGTTCGATGTGTGGCAGGGATCAATATGGCGCGCGTGGCGGAGGTGTGGATGGACGAGTACGCGGAGCTGTTCTACCTGCACCGGCCGGAAACCAGGGTGAGCCTCTTACAACGGAAATCACTTGTCCAGCACACTTACAGCTCTCACACGGACATCATAGAAAGGGTATTCATGTGTTGAAGTTAAAGAAAGTTGTTGTCTAATTCTATTGGGTAAAACCATGTTGATTTTGTCATTTTACCATATGTTGTCATCGTTAGAGTGGTTTCGCACTACGTCCGATCCGAATCCGATCCGAACCCGTGAAAATACGGTCCGGAGTAGTCGTAGAACTATTTCTATGGTAGTTTACGCATTAGATCCGGCTTCCGTCATTCGATTTAATTATATATCCGGTCTAGATCCGTATCTTCACGGGTTCGGATCGGAGTAGGATCGGCGTAGTGCGAAACCGCTCTTACGATAACTCTTATTTACCTACTTGACAGTCATACCGCCCGATTTAAACGGTGAATTGTGAAGTAACGTGACGCCCGTTGGTTACGCAGCAAATTTCAAACACTTAAAAAATATATTACGGCTAAATCAAATATTCAACAAGTAAATCAAAAAATCGTTAGGTGAAAAAAGTTCGTTACCTGGCCAAAATAGACTCACATTGCACAACTCACTCTCTCGGCGCTCTGAGCTGGACTGACGAGTCTCAACCTGTAGACCGCTGTCACAGGGACGAATTTTAGGAATCACTAGTAACGTGCTGTTTATAGTTTCTTAGAAATTCGCTTGTTAATACTTACCTCTGTTAATTGAAGCCCCGGCCTCCCCTACTTGACAGTCATACCGCCCGATTCAAACGGTGAATTGTGAAGTAACGTGACGCCCGTTGGTTACGCAGCAAATTTCAAACACTTAACACAAAAAAAATACAACGCCATCTGTCGCATTCACGACAAACACAGATCCACTTTGGGAATAGGTAGACTCATAAAACATCAGAAGCACGACTTTTGGTTCCCTTTTATTATGAGAGGGCGCTGGAAAGCACTCTTTCTACATTAAACCTCTACTGCTATTGGTTGGAGTTTCATGCTGTCTGACCATCTTTAACCTCATCCGCTGACGCCCCGAAAAAAATCCAATCCAATCGGTCCTTATTTTTGCGAAACTATTTTATTTATGTGAATACCCTGTGAATAATTTCATGCCCTTACTTATAAAGGTGGAGTAACCATGGAGTACACTCCATGGTTACTCCACGTTTATAAGTAAGGGCATAGAAGACTACAATCTTAAAGATACTGGGTAAGTGGTTTCTGTGTATAATGATGTTTTATTGTGTTATGTGTTGGGTTTGTCACCGGCCGTGCAAACATGCCATCCCCGCTGCTTTCGCGTAGTTTCGTTATGCTGGGTACAGACTGGTGAAACGTAACATGCAATGTGTCATGAATTCACCGTACACATTGCTGCAATGTATCACACTTTGTAGGTGAATTCTTTCATTGCATGACACATTGCATGTTACGTTTCACCCAGTCTGTACCCACCTTTATAAATATACAGGTAAATTACTTTCGAGACGTTTTTGCATTTGTAGTAGTATTTGTACCTACATTTACAGGGATTCTAAAATTTAAATTTAAATTTCATTCTATGTACAGTCAGAAAAAACATTTTAACAAAAAAAAAACCTCCGAAAGACGAAAACTGAAAAGTAAAAAATAAAACTGAGCCTTTTAAGTCTAACTAAGCTCCTACACTAATGTTAATACCTTAATAAATAATTTTGAGTCGGCGCCAAACAAACAAACAAGCAAATTAACTATTTCGATTACAGCAGCTACCTCGTGATTTCTCTTATTCATTCATCCTAATGAGAACTTTATACCTAACTTACGTATGATGTATGGATTATGACAACCATCGAGGGTCTGATGATGGGGTTTGATGATGGAGACGGAAGGCTGTCGAGGGACGCCCTTATTTGTGTACGCGTAGAATTAGTTTCCCGCTACTCCCCCTATTTCTTCCCGTTGGGGGTCGATGTGATGAAAGGAACCCCTGTACCAAATTTCAAGTTTCTAGGTACAGTAGTTTCGGCTGTGCGTTGATATATAAGTCAGTGAGTCAGGTTTGCCTTTTATCTAGAAAAATACTAGCGGCCCGCCAGCGGCTTCGGTCAGCTGCAAATTTCTGACTTTCCCGGTGGATTTTTCAATTATTATCTTTCATAAAAATCTTGTCCTGACAATGACAAACACAACAAAAATGAAATTAGCCAAATCGTTTCAGCCGTTCTCGAGTTTTGCGCTTAGCAACACATTTAGCGATTAATTTTTATTATATATAGATTAATTCATAGTATTTAATTTAATGTAATTTGATTTTATAGCAACATTTTTGTGAACCCGTGTGGTGCCAGGTTTAGAATGTTGCCACTCCATGTCTTCCATTGGATGTCGTAAGAGACGACTAAGGGACTTAAGGCTGTATAGTGCTGTTAGGCGATGAGTTTGCAACCTGTCACTAATACACTGGATAACATCTTAGCCTGGTTGTGCAAAATGTGGTCACAGAATTATCAACAAGTTTTTGGATTTGTTGGTGAGTTTGTGGCTCTGCCTACCCCACTCTGGGAATGAAGGCGTGAGTTTATGTATGTATGTATGTATTTTTGTGCAGTATGACCCAAGAGTCGGCGACGTGTCGGCCCGCAAGGCCCTCCGCGAGGCGCTGCGCTGCAAGAGCTTTCAGTGGTTCCTGGACACCGTGTACCCGGAGAAGTTCTTGCCGGTCAGGGAAGCGGAGGCGTTCGGCAGGTGCGTATTATCACATTCAATGGCTGATAGGTCCAGAACCTTGATCGGAAAGCTGACAGTGGGTAAAAGGGCCCGGGCAGCAACGATTTGATGCGGCAAACCTTCCCTGTCCATTGCAGGGTGAAGCCATATAGGTGTCATTTTTTCAGCTGTGAGTCGCGTATTTTCTGTTGCACAATTTCTGCTTTATTTCATGGGTAGGGGTCTACTCACATACGTATTTTTACGCATTTTAATCATTACATTACGCATAAAAATCGATTGTCGTAAAACGGTTTTTACAATAGAAAGGATTTTATTTTAATTATTATTAAAAACTAACCTAACGTAACCTAACCTAATCTACACATAGACGTTTATTAAATTTTGCAATTTCAGCCTAATAGGGTGACGGCACCAATGATGCCCTTTTAGCTGACGGGCACCAGTAATGGACACTTCACTCTTAATTCAAATTTCATACTGTCCTAAATTACTGATTGTTGCAAAACAAATGAATAACCCTTATCTTCTGTAAAATAAGAATCAAGTGTCCATCATTGGTCCTTGTCCATTACTGGTTCCGTCACCCTAGGGTGTTATGAACTTATGACAATCGATATTTATGCGTAAAAAAATTACGCGAGTAGATAGGCCCCCCTATTTCATTTTGCGTAGCCATGTGGACCAAACAGGTCTTTTGCATGAGACCCAATGCAACAGAAATTACGCGACGCACACCATAGCACCTTTGATGCAGGGGGTTTATTTCTCTGCAGCTGACTGTATCAGTCACCAATGATAAATATAATATTAGTATTGGAGAACATATCTGATCTGACAAGTTCTTGCCTCTAGTAATAGAGACGTTTGAAGGGCCAATTTTGCATATACGAGGAATACATTTTTATGTAAAGGAGCTTCTAAACGGGCCATATTTTCACTGCAATATGTGGCCGGCACCTATTGGTGTCTTTCTCTAACATACGAATAAGAGAGGGACACCAATAGTTGCCGGCCACATAATTGCAGTGAAAATAATTATGGCCCGTTTAGAAGCCCCTTCATACGTACACATGATGCCAATAAAGAAATAAATATTCCGTCTTCAGTATTTATTTGGAATATTTGAGCAGTAATAACAGACTTTTTTAAGAATGTAAAACATATTTTCAATTATTTAAAAAAACCGGCCAAGTGCGAGTCGGACTCGCGCACGAAGGGTTCCGTACCATAATATATACAACATGAGCAATAAAAAACAAAAAAACCGCCTTCAAACACGCAAAAAATAACTTCTACTACTAGGTACTTAGTAGTAGGTACCTATCCTATTAGGTTAGTCCAACTGAAGTCGGCTTTTTGTTGAAAATATTGTGGTCGCCGACTTCAGTTAGACTAACCTAATAGGATAGGTACCTACTACTAAGTACCTAGTAGTAGAAGTTATTTTTTGCGTTTTTGAAGGCGGTTTTTTTGTTTTTTAAAACATTTATTTTATTTTACACTTTTTAGTGATCATAATAAGCTTATGTAGTCCCACTTCTTAGTTGATATATGAAATTTTAAGACATTTCAAGCTCGCCGCAAACAACGCCGCGGGAAAATCATAGTCATTTTAAAACAATTAAATGTGCTTCGTTGTAGTCGCTCAACTATCTTAATCGAGATATCTTATCGCCACCCTTGAAATCGGTACCGTTGAGGAGTTCCGGTGGCCATCTGTGGTCTTCATCATCAGTTCCGCTTCACCAAGTGACACTTTCTGAATGCAAATGCTACACTTGTTACTAAAAATACTAAAATCGCTATATGTTTGCATACAATATTTGAGGAGTTCCCTCAATTCCTCACTGATCCCTTCATCAGATTCAGATTTGCTGACAATGGGACCACCTCGAAAGTATACTCTATCAAACCAAAAAAGAATTTTTAAAATCGGTCCACAATTGACGGAGTAATCGGTGAACATACATAAAAAAAAAAAAAAAAAAAAAAAACATACAGTGGAACGTATAACCTCCTCCTTTTTTGAAGTCGGTTAAAAAACGGAAAAAAAATCACGTTTGTTGTATGGGAGCCCCCCTTAAATGTTTATTTTATTCTGTTTTTAGTATTTGTTGGTATAGCAGCAACAGAAATACATCTTCTGTGAAAATTTCAACTCTCTTGCTATCACGGTTCGTGAGATACAGCCTGCTGACAGACAGACAGACGGACAGCGGAGTCTTAAGTAGTAATAGGGTCCCGTTTCCCGGTTTGGGTACGGAACCGTAAAAAACAATGAATATTATGCAATGAATAACAAAACCAATAATCTTGAAAAAAAAACATTTTAACTGGCTTGTGCCGGCCTGGAAACTTTTTCTAATATTCAAGTTAAATTTAAATTGTTATAAATATCAGTGTTTTTGTTTTTTTTTTAATAAATGAAAATATGAAGACGGAATAATTATTTCTTTATTGGCATCATGTGCATTGCATAAAAACGTATTGGATCAATAAGTAAATTGCTCTTACAATTGTCTATAGATTATAGAGCTTGTTTTTCGCTTTTTAGTTGATTTTTATTGTAGTCTGGTTTTTCTTTTTTTTTTAATAATTTGATTTATTTCACTCTTTTTAGTTTTTATTAATTAATAATGTATTTTTTGTTAAAGTTTTATTAGTAACTTTTTGTATATTTCCAATAGTTCGAGTTTCGACACTTTAAAAGTAAAAGTTTAATTTCATTTTGATTAGTAATTTGCTTTACCAAATTACATTGAAACATAATGATTTGTGTATATTTTTGTAATGGCCTTTTAATATTCTTCATTTTGATACCCTATTGGATTCAATTGTTAAAAGTTTTTTTTTTTCGAACCACTCTTTATGGCACCTTAAATCCGCCATGTTGTTTTTTTTTGACATTAGTTCGACCGTCGATACGAGTAAAATCGTAACTACAAAACAGAGGTTTTCAGGAGAGCGAAAAACCGTATTTTGCAACTTCAAACTGCGATATTTTACTTATTAGTTTATGTTTTCGTACAAATGTACATATCATGTTTCTCAGAATTTGGTGCTCTTTAATTCTAAATTTTCATTTTTTTTCTAAACTGTTTATTCTAAATTTTAGATCGAGTTACGATCACGTATTTTGCGTTATCGACTATCGAGTATTATTGTATATTACAATACCATCTTACAGCTCTAAGGTTTGCCATTATTTGTTAGGCCAATATCATCGTATCTAGAGAAACCATGTTACTTGCAACAGATTCGCGGCTATTTTATTGTATTTTATGACTTAAAATATAGTAACTCCGGTTAGAAAATATAAAAAATATATATTTATACAGTGAATTGTATTAGTTTCAAGTAGATAATTGCCAATTATCATTATTGTTCATTTAAAAAATATTTTTACTGAATATTGAAAGAATAAAAAATATTTAGGTAGAGTCTGTCTAATGAAAGATGAACCTGAGAAAAAGCGGCAAATTCAAAAAATCTTCATATGGTATTACCGATCAATCTAGGAATAAACGATTTTGATACTTTTCTTATTTTGTTTATTTTGGTGGGCACAAAGGAAGAGGAAACGCGTACTTTTTCACAATTCTAAGGCCCATATTAATAAACTATAGGTAGGTACTCAAGTCTACTAATACCGCACTCAAGTGTCCGTTTATCCATATTAAGACCACACACGGTATCATATTTAAGTACAGTTTATTAGTAGAAGCCCGAGAGTCTTACTACTTAATACGTATGGGTGGATCAACTTTT
This sequence comes from Acleris cristana, assembly GCA_948252455.1. Taxonomy (NCBI): domain Eukaryota; kingdom Metazoa; phylum Arthropoda; class Insecta; order Lepidoptera; family Tortricidae; genus Acleris; species Acleris cristana. The sequence goes on from OX411793.1 coordinate 12,787,769, forward strand.
TTGTTGTTGTTAGTGTCCCGTAAGCCAGGAGACAACAGTGATAGTTTCTTAGAAAAAATGTTATAATGTATACTTCTATCACACTCAGGAGAAAAGCCATAAAAGAATGGTAGTGGACTTATATCCTTTGAAATCATAGTTTTAATGAGTGATCCAGGAAACGTCACCCTGGCACCGAACTACAAAGAAAAGTTGATTGACCCGTATAGTCGGCATTAAATAAATAGATAGTGACACCCAAAGTCGCCAAACGTGTACCGAACTATTTAGCAACTTTGGGTATCACGAAGTATTTGATGCTTTGAAACTATCTATGAAAAAAAAATGCAGACCACCATAATAATGATTGCATCAGCATGCTTTCTCATTTGTGAGCTCTTTTAGTAAATAAAATCACCAATAACAAGTCATTAAGTAAAAATATTTTATTTATTATTAGGGTAAAACCGATGCTTTCTCTCAACTCTGCTAATAGGCATCTGAATGTAGGCACTTGCTTCTTTTACAATATAAAATTCGTTCACTTTATTTCTGATGGCATGGATGTCAAAACTATCTAAATTGGATACTGTGGCCTTGTGAGTTCGCTTCTTTCCTGGAGTACTGAAGACACCATGGTTTACTTTGCCTTCATTCTCTTCAATGTCGAAACACTGATATCTGTAAGAAGAAAGCAGGAATGAATTAAACAGAACACCATTTACAAATACATATATTGTGACACGCAGTACAGCCCCATTTTACAGTCCAACAGCTCTAAGAACATTTGGGTTTAGGTGAAATCAAATTGCATCGGTGAGGTTCAAATCGCAACGGTTTAAGAACAAGGAAGACAGGTATAACCCGAACATCTTTTCCAAGAGCTCATGAAGTGTACGTAGGTACATATTAATATGTTTATGATATCTTTTAACTAAATGTATACAAACACCTCCTTAGTGTTTTACTGAAACTAGGTATGAGTGTCAGTTATATTAATCATCTGTCTATTTAATTAATTTAATAAAATTGCGATTGTTAAGAGATTCAACATGGTATAGGTACAGACAATACACCTATGTATAGGGAAAGACAATGATTTAATTAATCTTAGTATTTACCGGTCATTGATGATAATTCTTCTAAATACTTCGTTTGACTCTGGCATAGTAAATCGTTTTGCCCCAACTTTTTCAACTGCTGAAGATTTTTCAAAACCGTTTGTTTTTCACCATCCACGTCCAACTTATCTGAAAAGAATACATCGTTAAATTTCTTAATGGAAAAGAAATACCAATGTCAAAAGATAGGTAGAACAGAAAAGGTATATATTCTATGAAACTTTGGATTGAAGATATAGAAATAATAAGTATCAAAATTAACATGCCATACTAACCTTGTTACCTATGAATTCGATCACCGTATGTAAACACTCTATTTTTTGTTTCAACAATGCTTCCCTCTTCTCTTGTTTTTCTTTATATTTGTTTATAATGGTACAAAGGATCTGTCGCACACCACTTTTGATAGTTTTACGCATGTTTAGTCCGTAAATTTCGAGAAGAAAACTTTAATTTGACAGACTCGAACCAACAACGACTTGTTTGTCAATGTCAAAACGTCATTTTAATAGTGTTGCCAGACCTGCCAGTCAAATAAAAGCCAGGTTCATCATTCATTAGACAGACTCTACAAAATAGTTTAAACATTTTTTAACTTTTTATTTAATAAATAATAATTAAGAAACAATTAAAGTACTTTAACGCCATAATTTGGTAATTACCACCCTCAATAAGTAGAGGGTGGTAAGTACTTAGATACTTCAGGACTAATCTGGTTGCCAGCTAAATAGTAATTAATAAATAAACATCCACACAAAACTTGCTTTGGCTTAATCAAGTTATTTAGTAACAAATGGGTAACAAAACATAAACTTTCACTTTGGCACTATTAAGTGGTAATATTTAGTATTTTGACTACTTTAATTAACTATTTTAATTACCTTTCTTCTTCAAAGAGATCACAATGATGAAATAATAGACCAGGTACGTATAACTTTATGACAGTTCAATTAAGTATGTTGTGTTCATCGATGATCAATATCATTAATACTTAATAAAGTAGTTATGTTTTTATTTCCAATTGACAGTAACTATATATTTAAATATTACGTAACTATATTACATATGTTAGGTTGAGTTTACTAGCGAATCTTAATCTTCAAAAGTATTTTGTTCAGTTTCATTTGAGTGAGGCAAGTTTCTGTAAAAGTCTCTATAGTGTTCAGGTATCGCTCCACTGACACGGAGAAAACTTAATTCCTAATATTTTATTTAATCATTAAAAATGTTTAAAAACAATGAAGCGACTCCAAACAAAAACATTAATTCTAAGCGTCCTAAGTCAAACTAAAGTCGGCTTTTTGGTTAAAATATTCTAGGACGCCGACTTCAGTTTGTTTAACATCTTGGGTTAAACAAACTGAAGTCGGCGTCCTAGAATAGTCCTGAACAAATGACTCTGTTTAAAGTCGGTTCCTTCTTTTCTTAATTATTTTAATTTTAATTTTGCCCTTTTTAGTCGTTATATTATTTAATACTTTCCTACCCTACCTAACTAATATTTTGTCAAAAAACAAGCACAAGTTTAAAGTTTTCCGCAATTAACGCAGCGTGAAAGTTATAGTGCGTTGTATCTAATGACTTACTATCTTAGAAGTATGAGACTTATTTTTTCAAAAGAATTTCGCAAATCGGTGAAGTAGCTTTTTATCAATCCTTTGAAATATTTCAAATCACGCTCAAACAAACGCTAAATACGTATAGCTATTACAATACTATACACATCGGGGCCTTTTTACAAAAAAAAAGTCATTTTAAGTAATAGTAACGAAATACCGGTCGGAAATATTTTTTAATTGTTTCTCTTAACGTACTCTAGCGACTTTTTACCTAACTAAAGAAAGTAGGTATTCACTAACAAAACCAGAATACTTAATATTCGAAAAAAAAAACAGTTAGTATTACTTAGTTGTAAGTATTTTTTACCTCGTGGGCATGACGTAATGAAACCCTGAGCCATTCTTTTTATTTATTAATTATAACGTAAATAATAATAATTACTATTTCCTATAATATGATTAATTAATGCTTTTTTAAATATAGTAACCTACTTCAATGACACCCACATCATATTGAACTTATGAATTTGTATGCCTATTTGCAGGTAAAAAGTGGATGTTCCTTTTATTACATAAGACCTATTTTGTGTACCCGCTTTAAACAAATAAATATTTTGAATTTGAATTAGTAGGCGATTTACACTGAGTAAAAGTTTTACTTGTTTGGTCGAATTAACCTTTTAATTAATTAAACAGGTTTATAATACAATCGCAATAGGTAAATAGTTTTGTTCTTACGGGTACTTCCACCACTCTTCATTCATAAGTAGATTCAGTCGATCTTTTCCATATTAATTTAAGTAATTAACGCTCACTCAAAAAAAATAAAAATATTTCCAATCCAATACACATAAACAGACGTGCTCCACGTCACACGGTGCAAGTAAAAACCGTCTTCAAAATTAATTTTTCGAGGCAAAAAATGCAAATGGAAGGAACGGGCCAGTAAAATCATAGTAAATCAATTTAGGAGCAAAACCGAAACACCCATAGCGCGAGCTCTTAAAGTAGAGTAACATTTTAACCACATTTACGTGCCCTGTACTTGCTAAAACGTTGTCACATTAAAATCGTAACTATTTATGCGATGATACTGGCCTGTGATCGGGACAATTGGAAGCGATTTCGGGTAAAAAAATATTCTTAAGTCTAGTTACAATGATTTTCTCTTAATGTAATAGTGGATTACTATTGATAAACCTCGACATACGATGTTATGAAATTGGGTATTTTTTTCATTTCTCAATGTATCAAAAATGTAAAAATACAGTTTTGTAGATCTTTTTTCACTTAACTCTCCCTGTAAACGTCAAAAAAACACTTAAATTTAGTTACGATTTTACTCGTATCGACGGTCGAGTTATCCTAGGACACTTGGGTTGCCGAGACCAGAGTCCATCTGTTTGGATGATACGAGGTAATAAAAAATATTACGTACATCATTACATAGAAAGATACGCGTGAAAAATATTACCCTTGGCAGTCGGGTAAAAACAAGTGTAAATTTCTTTCTCCATGTTTAAAAGAGTATCCAGTTTACTTCTAAAATTTATAAATGTAAATAGTTTCCCAAATAAGTAAAGTCACTTACTCTCACGAAAATCAAATAAAAAGCATTCTAGTACATGACAATTATAATTCTCAATAGTAAATATAGGAAAAAAAAGTAATTGAAACTCCATCGCGTCTTAATTTTTACGAAAGAAAGAAAATTGACATGAATTGTATAAGTATATCATTAAGGAATATCATTAGATATCATGATATTCTTGAACCTGTAATTTTCTGTTTTTGCGTATAAGATTGTGGAATGGCCAAAACACGCAAACCAAACGTTTTGTGAACACGTTTGTGATTGTTACAGAGTGCAGAACCCTCTGTCGAGGTTATGCTTAGACTCGACGCAGCGCCCCAACCAAGAGATTAGCGCGGCACTCGGATTACGTCCTTGTCTCCCTACGCTCCGCACAGCACAGCACTTCTCGCTCACACATACTGGACAGTTTAGAGATGAAGAAAACTGTATTCAGTTATCGCAGTATGTCCGAGATATTTATTCTACTTAATACGGATCGAATACCTTGCTATGAACCAATACGATTTTCACACAAATTAAAACTATAAATCGGGACTTAATTGCGAAAATCATCGTTTATTAGATAGCTATAGTCTAGACTGAACTTGCGTTAGTTCCTATTTTGGACGAACCAAGCGGACCATCGCGGAAGGGTCAAGGAACGGATTACTAATGTCTTGCACAAAATTGATTCGCACATTTTCGTTTCGCATAGCAACCATTGGCAGAATCATCATTTCGCATAATTACTTTTGGCATACATTTTTTCGCATACTGTCATTTGGCACAATTGTCTTTGGCAGAATAGTACATTGGCATAACGTTGATTAGAATAATAGTCCTATGGTAGAACAATTGTTTCGCCGAATTTTGTATGGCATACTATGTAGTTGGCATAAAGTTATAAAGCAGAATAATATTTTACTAGGTACTTCATCCTTGATTGTACCCCTAATTTGCTCCAATTGCAATGCGGTCCTGGCGCTTCGCCGGCCGCTGCCGCGGCACGCTCGCTACCCTCGCTCGGCTCGCGCGCTGTTATTGTAGAACTTCTAACCTAACCCAACCTATTTTACTGGTAGCGGTTCGTTACTCGTTATTATGCTATGTTACAGTTATGCCATAATAAATTCGGCGGAAGGTATATTCTACTACATAAAATTCTGCGAAATGAAAGTCGGTGATATTAGTATTCTGCTATTCAAAATTGTGCCAAATGATTGTTATGCGTTATGACAGTTATGCTAAGTATACTATTATGCTAAAGTATCATTCGGCTAAAAATGTTTCTGCGATAACTGTTATGCGAAATGTATTTCGGACAATCGATATTATGCCAGATGAAGGGAACCCTCAAGGAACATGTCGCGGCTGTTTAAATCCACCAGATTGTTAAATCCTCCATTGCCGAGCATTTACTGGAGTCTTCTTCTCTTCTTTCTTTCCCGAAACCACTGGATTGAACTGCATAGTCTTAAAGTGCTTTCAACTGAACGCTGTTTTTATTTAGGTACGTGAAGCTATTGAAATCAAAAACATAGAATTTTCAACAGAAGATGGTTCCTACCTATATAAGTGGTCGTGCTGTTGCAGGGACTTCGAGAAGAACGATGGAAGGCCGCTGGTTGTGCTGAAGGAATGTGACGCGCGAGCGCGACTGGGGGAGCTGGTAAGTTTTTAGTCCTGCATGCCATCTGTTAGCATGTTTCAATTAAATATTTAAAAAAAGTATAGCGTAGTGGAGATTTTTTCGTGAATAAACTGTATCATGATATTATAAATACTATTTAATACATTACATCGGTAAAATTTGTACTTTTTGTACTTATATGTAAGTTGATTCATTGTATATTATTATAATAATGATTAATTGTAAGATTTGAGTGGTTATATCTCTTCACATTATTATTAAATATCATTATATCATGTAAAAAAAAATGAGTGTGATATGATATGGGCAATTGTATATTTTGTGATGAGCGCGGTCATTTGTTCCTAAATCTAGGATGCTTTCTACATGTTTATGTGTATATTTCCCTCCCCAACTCAGTAGGCCGATTGTTGTGATAATGTTGTTATTGTTCGTTCAGCAATGGCAGTACGTGCGCACGACGCAGCAGCTGCGGCACGCGCGGTCCGGGCTCTGCCTCGACGCGCTCGGCGTCGCCGCCAACACCGACGCGCGCGCGCGCGCCTGCGCTAACCGCAGCTCGCAGCGGTGGACGTTCGACTACGACGGCTCCCGGCGCCCCAGTGAGTGCGCCCCAGCCGCCCCAGCCGCGACACCGACCCGCTCGCAGACCCAACCCCGTCCCGTGCCGGACCTCCTGTTTCATGCTTGACAGAGTAAATGGTAGTCGACAGACAATCGAACCGGACAGATATTATAAAATGATTTACATTTGTAAAAGACCGCTTTATTCATTGCCGAAAAAACTGATACCTATCAATGATTCTGTTGAAAAATATCGGCTATTAACAGGACAAGGGCATGTTGAGCATGTGTAATGTTGAACCATGCTCAGTGTAGAGTCCCGTCGCGACAACACGAACTACCGTAAACACGAACCACTGTCTTCAAAAACCTGATGTACGATCAAATTATACATGTATAACACGAACTACCCTAAACACGAACCACTGTCTTCAAAAACCTGATCTGTCTTGAAACCCTCTTTATTGTACAAGAATAAAAAAAGAAATACAAAACAGACAAAATAACAAAAAACAAATACCACGGCGAACTTATCCCTTTAAGGGATTTCTTCCAGATAACCCTTGTTGAAAAGAAAAATGGTTAAAAAACAAGCCTAATGACAAACAAACAGTCATGAATAAAAACAAAACCAGTAATGATAACAAAACAACAATAAATAATTAGATTAATACACTATCCTAAAAACCAATATTATAATATAATCCATATATACTATAACAATAACTACATAAATATACGTATTAATATATATATATATATATATATATATATATATATATATATACATATATATCTATTTATATATACACATAAGTTATGGATCACTTAGGTACATCAAGCCACAATTTCTTAAGTTTCTCCCTAAGCGAAGCTACAGAAGAAGATTGTCTTACAGACAATGGCAACTCATTCCAGAGTCTGACCGAGTGAACCGTGAAAGAATGTGAATACACACGCGTCCTATTTAGAGGAAAGGCAGGAGAAAGATTGGTGCTAGACCTCAAACGGTGTCGCTACCATCAGCCATAAATGATTTTTTTTCTAAAAGGTAGGAGTAAAAAGAACATTAAAAAGAAAAGACAAGATATGCACGTCCCTGCGGCGACGTATATGTAACCATTGAAGCTGTGAGCGGAATTATACATGTAAAGATATTGGGATCCCTTTGTCACCCATAAACTTACTATATCGAATTTTGAAAGTCAGAAACTTATTTTATACTCATAAGTATCACGAATCATACAAATTGGAAAGCATAACGCTTTATAATTATCCATGATTTAATATAAAAACATTAATTGTCCGTATTACTAATATTCTCAAGTTCAAAGTTTGATATCTGTAACTATCAAATGCATATTGATAATTATTCAGAAATATTTTTTAAGTCATATCTTTTTTATTCATATCATTCCACTAACTAAATTTCCAGTGGAGTGAACGAGCGTAGCGGTAAACAAGCCTGGTCAATCCAAAACCTACTCTGTAAGGTTAGGATCGATGTACTGCTATAACCACCTTTCACACGTTAGGTAGTTATTTAACAGTATACTTACATTGTTATACCAGGATACCGATATCCTGACTTTTTCCAAATCATCATTTGGCAAACAATGTCATTTTAAAAACTTTCATTTCGCTAAAATGTAATTGTGCTTAAACCATTACATATTACACAGGCTACATGGGCTTGTTAAATACGTTAAGGTTAGGTTAGACTTTTTGACCACAAAAAATATAAAATTATGTGGTGGGAAATACATCTTTGCGAAATGAAAGTTTGTAAAATGACATTATTTGCCAAATGATGATTTGGTAAAACATTAGTGAACCAAATTGTTCAGTACTGAGCTCATTAATATAATATAATGATTTTCCCTATTGTTGCTTAACTTGAGGGGAGAAGCGAATGCAATGTATGCAAAACCAGTCCGTGGGTCCACAGAAAACCAGCGTCCTAGTTCCAATAGGTTGTACGACATTATAGCTGAGTGGATACCATTTTCGCAGCACTACTTCTCACACACTGTAAAAATATGTAAAAATTAAGCGAATTAAATGTTTTCTATTCTATTGTATTCTATACGACTCTCGACAAATATTATTCACGAAAACCGGAACAGCAAATTATACTTTCTAATATGAATTTCGCCATTATGACTTTATTTTATGGCAGACAATAATATGTAGACCAAAGATATTTGGTGCCATCATAAAGACAGTTGCTTTTAAGTCGTGACCCCAAGCTTTGTTGCAGCCAATCTGTTCCCGCCCGACGTGGAGGAGCGGCTCCTGAAGCTGCACACATGGCAGTGAGTCGCTAGTCAGGGGGCGCACTCGGGGAGCTGGGCGGTAAAACATAAACATGAAAGACGTATATTTATCTACACTCATATCATAAGTTCTCTATAATGCGTTCAGAATCCGTAGACAATGACCAGCATTACTTGATAAAATTTTACTATGATATGTTTTCTTATCTGTAGCTGTAATGAAAAGTTAAAATTACGATACAACTTTTGATAAAGTAATGTTGTTCAAATTTGGAACATCTTCCAAAACCAACAAAATTCAAACAGTGGGCCAATTCTAGTATCAATTGAACGTCGACTCGGTATATTTGAAGTAAAGTGTCGTACGCCATTTTGATTTCGAATGACATTAGAATAGGGACTTTGTTAGTTTGTCTATGATTTTAAAAAAACATTCATATTCGTGACACAGGTTAGCTTTGCCGCCAAGTTTGTTCTGCCGCCTACTGAACGCATCTTAGAGTACTTATAATATGTGTGTAGATAAAGTTATGTATGTAACTGTACATAATTAGGCCTTAAAACACTCATGTGATCTTATTATGAAACTCGCCTTCAGCTCGTTTCATAAAACCACACTCGTATTTTAAGGACCCTCTTTATGTATCAGTTACATAAAATACTATTAGTAAGTAGCCGCCTTAGTTCCATTTAGTTCTTTCTTTATTCAAATATGGCGGCCGGCTCAAGACAACGACATGAAAAAAACGATACGATCTCCGACATAAAACCGTGTGGTCCCCTAGACAAGAAACACTTTTTACAAGTTTTAATTATCAATTTATTATTAAGTTGATTTAGGTATTTCGTTTAGGCCAAGCATTTGTATCCGCTAGACGGATAACCGGTCATTACCGTGCCGTATCGTGCGATGATATTGATGCTGAATTTTTTAGTTAAAATGATGATGATAAAAATGTTAATGGTGATATTGAATGATAATTATTACTTTTATAGTAAAGATTTTGTATTTTTGATGATGATGGTGAAGACGATGACAAAGATATAACCTGATGACGAATAGTAATTGATGATGATTATCTGGACACGTTGAGTGAGGTGCCTGTGACGGTCACCTGGTTCATTGAACAAACGCTTAGTTTTTTCAAAAACTGGTTATCATCGGAAACCACAGACCGAGGGTCACAAGTTTGGAACTAAAATGATATTATTATTTGCTGCCGATAGCCTGATATTTTACTATTTTTCTGTTTTAGGACTCCTCCACCGGATGATGGGCTTACGAAGTTGAGACAAGCCGATTTAACGCAAGCGACATACCAGACAAGCCCCCGCCCCTCTTTTGAGAAACCGATAGGATAATGACGCAGACTAGCAAGGAGGCCGTTGACCTTCCTCATTCCATAAAACATAATTATTCGCCGTGAACGGCGGCCACGTGTCGGTCACCGCTCGGGTGGCGGCGGTGGGAGATGGCCCCATTGTGTCAGGCCTCTTCATTTTAATGGAAATATTGAATTTTGAAACTAATGTCTGCTCTATTTTTTTTACTGTCGCTGTTTTGCTTTACTTGCTTCTGCCCGCGACTTCCTCCGTATTGAAAAAGTTATTTGCTACATCTCCCATTTTGTTAACCATCCCTAGGAAGAAAAGATTATTTCAGAATTATAGTAAGCCTATGTCTTAATCATCGTTTCGTTCAGAATTTATTGTTAAATGTTGTATCGATATTTTAGCTTCTCTTTTACTTCTGATTTCAAAAAAATCATTTTTGTTTGCGTTCAAAAGTGTGTTGTTATTACGAATGGTGTTTCCAAACATAAAGGGAAGGTTAGAATATCCAACGTAGCGGTGGGTTTTGATCTAACCTCGGCACTTGTACATTAAGAGCTAATTATAACAATGTCTACAAGCTCCAAAAGGAAACGAGTAAGTTTGTCGTAATTAGCTTAGTTCTATCTGGTTTCCTCTAAATTTACAGTGAAACTTATGGCATCATACGTCATAAAGCCATGTCGATTGATTTATGTATCGTTTTTTTGTGATTATTAAATAATTATTATGCTAAGTTAGGCTTATCAATTTTTAATATTTTGGACAATATAACATTTTTTTATAAATACTTCTAACAATAAAGACGTGTTACAATTGGAATAATATGACAATTTTATTTACCGTGCCGCCATCGTGCCTTATTTCAAAACAGCCAAACCCATAAATTGTATTTCTTATTTCTTTTAAATCTCGAGTATGGTAATTAATTAAATGTTTTTAGAATAGAATATAATAATAAATATAATAATAATAATTTTCGCATTGTTACATAGCACTGTTGTAAAAACAGTTTTTGACAAGTATAACATAAAAATTGTTATGTCAGTTGATCACCCAACACCATTCCTCAGTCTCTCGTTTCTCTCAGTCGCAGCTGCAGGTCGTTCGACAACTGCTCCGCGTCGGTCGTCGTAACACGTTTGTGGGACTATGTGACGATTGTTGGCGTCACGCAATTTCTGCTAGATTCGGTTCCATATTAAACTCGTGGGCCGAACGTGTAGAAACGTTTAAAATCATATCGTCTTTGACCTGTTATAGTAAATTCAATGTTTTGATAACTCTTATTTACTTGACTGTAATTGCTGCCGAATTAAAAACAATACCATTACAGGTCAAAGACGATATAGTTATTAACGCCTAGAATAGAGGCACTGTTTGGTTCACACGGCAATGGAAAATAAGTTTGACTTTTATATGAAGCAGAAATTACGCGACCGCAATGACGAGACTCACCACTCAAAAAATTACGCTCTTCTGGCTTCACCATAAGGGAGAAAAATTCTTACCGTGTGAGTTAACACATTGTATGATATTAAGTGACCAGCATATCTGGATCTGTCTTCGATTTAATAATGAGGTATGAGTATACTTATACGAGAATATGTTTGTTTAAGGATGGCGGCATTAGTTTGAATTGTAACTGATTCAGACGAGGTTTCCGGCGCTGTTCATTGCTCTAAATATGGCACATGAAAGTTGTCCCCTAATAGATAAGTACAGTACATGGTTGAAAAAAAGTTTGCGAGATTGTTGTCAATACATTCGCACCTTTATTGCAACACAAAATACAGTAAAATTACTTTGTTACCAAAGATTAGTATTGAAATTTCATCTCCAAGCAGTCATTTGCTTTTAATTGACGGGTATGTCCCATTAGTTCCATGGAACTACGAATTTTGTATTGAACGTGACGTCATAGCTTGATACAAAAATGCGAAGTCCCATGGAACTAATGGGACATACCCAATTTTGACGGACAATGCTCGTAACACAAAAAGAATACAAAATATACAGTTTAACAAAGTTTCGAGTATATACCTTATCGAGTATATTGTTCATTCGTTCGTTCGTTTATGTGATTAAGGTAATGACAACATTATCATCTCTACCCATAGTGAAGGCACTGCAGTCAATTTTATCAATATTTTATTACTGCTATTTTTAAGAGATAATATGTCATACTAAAAACTACCCGTAGAGATGAACCTAAGAATGGGTAGGTACTAGTACAGAATCGACGATAGGTTTACAAAACCGGCCAAGTGCGAAAGGTTTGCGCACGAAGGGTTCCGTACCATTAGATATCTATACAACATTAGCAAAAAACTGGGATGGGATAATTTATTGCGTTTTTAGTATTTTTTGTTATAGCGGCAACAGAAATACATCTTGTGTGAAAATTTGAACTATCTAGCTATCACGGTTCGTGAGATACAGCCTCGTAACAGACAGACGGACAAACGGACAGACAGACGGACAGCTTAGTCTTAGTAATAGAGTCCCATTTTTAGCCTTTGGGTACGGAACCCAAAAAATGATTTATAGATGACGCCTTAATTGAATAGGTACTACAATTTTATCTGACAACGGATGGCAATGTCGTTGTTGAATCTTTTTTAGATAAACCTCAATCTCTAATTTAATGTATCTATCTGATCGCGTGTCTCAATAAAAAGTCTCTTTTCTTTTGGTGATTCGGCGTAAACGTAAAGTAAAATAAAGTGTTTTGAAAATATACATACACTAGCGTATTATAAATCTTTCGAAATAAAGTTCGTACTGTTTATTTTCAAAACAGTTTAGATTATTTATGTAGGTAGATATTTTATATTTAAAGACATGTTGCTCATAGTGGCGTGCCCCGTCCGTTCCATCCATTATTAATTATGAAAAAAAGATTACTATTATTACTAAACAAATTGCAAGCAGTACTCACAATCAGTTTAAATCAACTTGTTAGTACGGATAAAATGTAACTGACTTTTGAAATGGGTAGCGCCATCAAGTTTTCTTAACAAAAACGAATCGCTCCCGAAAGCGATGAAAAGTAACGCCGACGTACAAAACCCGAGGGCTTATTGTCTAACGCACTCGCAATCACGATCGTTTTCATTTTGAAAATCGAAGGCTTGTCTGCATACAAAATGAAAACAATTGCTCGACTTTGAAGCCGGTTGCCATTGCGAGTGCGTTAGACAATAAGCCCTCAGACTAAAATAGTGCACCGAGTATTTCGAGAGATTTCCCGATTATACTGATTAAGTACTTAATGAACAAAAAAGAATGAAACTTTTTTTGACTTATTAAACCATAATAGATGACACAGGTTTGAATGTTTATTGCTAATTTCCGCAACATGTTACTGCGCCGTGTTCGCTAAATAATGTTCTCGGGACAAAGAAACGGTAATTAAAGAATGTACTCGATAAAATCTTTATTTGCTAGATGGCGCACCGAATCAAATTCTTGATATCATTTTGCGTTGTATTCTAGATAAATTAACACGAGTACGGCTACTGGTCGGTAGATGGCGTACCTGGTCGATATATGTAGATATTTTGCGTTGTATTCTAGATAACTCGATACGAACACGGGTACTGTAGACCTCGCCAAGGTGCAAACGCGACTAACGTTTCTGATTTCTATCGACTTAAAATTTACTGCAATGGTGTTGACATAAGCATTCAACGCCATCTGTCATCAACTTATTATACTTATGTCAATCCTATACATCGCATCGCATTGCTTCTCATCTTTTATCGTTATGCATCTTGACTAAAATCCCTGGTCGCTAGATGGCGTACTTAGTTGAATTTGGTTGATATAAGCGTTGTATTCTATAGAAAATACATGAGTATGGCTCCCGGTCGCTAGATGGCGTACCTAGTTGCATTTGGTTGAAATTTAACGTTGTATTCTATAGAAATATACATCGGTATGGCTACTGGTCGCTAGATGGCGTACCTAGTACCATTTGGTTGATATTTAGCGTTGTATTCTATAAAAATACGAGGGTATGGCTACTGGTCGCTAGATAGCGCACCTAGTTGATTTTTATTGACTTATTGTGTAAAGAGTACAATGGAAAGAAAGTAATTGTAATAAATTATGGTACTTACTTGATTAAATAATAAAAATGTAAAGTAAATAAGAGCATCTACGCCGCTACTGGTTGCTTGACGGTTCACCTAGGTGATTCTAGTTGATCTTTTGCGTTGTATTCGCTTAGCTGATTCTTCTTATCGCATCGGTTTTCGGATGAACTTAAAGAAAATCAGGCCGAGGATGTTCAACGAACATGCTACATCGGGACCGATTGTAGTACAGGAGTGTGCTCTCATTGTTAGCTTGAAGAGACGTTAGCCTAGTTGATATAGTTACCATGGCTAGGAAACGCAATGTTAATAATATTTTTTTTTTTTCAAAAAACTATGAGAGGGATTAAAGGAGAATGGGCAAATTAGTACGGAACTTGGTCTATGAGCGGCCAAGGATAATTTTAATATCTGACGATGTAGTATAGTCCTATTGTTATTTGGTGAAAGTTTCATTACTACACTTAATAAAGTAATACCTTTAATATAATACAATTAAAAGTTCAAACTAAACTTATTTAAATTAAAATAAAAACCAAGCTATTCAAATATTAAAGACGTAAATAATAATAATGACTTAATTGTAACCAGAATAATAGATATTTTTTTATATTTTTTTATATAGAATACTTTGCGTAGATTTCCCAGTTACATGTTAGATCATCAATATATCAAATGTTTAGGAAAGAAGGGAAATGTCAACATATATTGATGATCTAACATCTCAGAGTGAAGTATCTAGCAACTATCAATATGTTATTTATTTACTATTAGGCCTACAATAATAATGCAATAATAATGGACGAAAGCCTATCGACCGTTTCTTTGGTCGTCAATCACAAGGTATGAATAATAAGTCATCTGACATGACTTGATCGAATTCAAACATAAGTTTAAGTAATTCCTTTTTTTTTAAGAGATACAAATAAAAGGTCTTGACAAAAAGTATTCCTTAATATCAGAGCTTTCTTATGACACCAATTTCATCAGTGGCCGCCGATAGGCCAATTTGCCCATTCTCCTTTGCAATGAACCTAATTCTATGTCAATTATGAACTAAATCATAATTTTAGCACGATACACGGAATTGTGATTAATATCGCGAAAGAATTTAATATTAACGTTAAATCGTATTGAATATGTTAAAAGCAACATTATCAATAAGTAACCCATATCAAGAATAAACGCAGCTTGCGCCATCGCCAAGTAGAAAATAAAGTAGATGGTATTCAAAAGCATACTCGTTTCCATAAAACATTTCAATTCCGTATGTAAAAATGAGTACAGCTGGCACCATCTGTCGTCGAATAGCCAAAGCAACATTTCCCACGAAACAGGCATAGATGGCACCACTTGTACTTTATATCACGCAATCGTTTTGTCTCCCCAGTATTCATTAAAACCTCAGTCAGGTCAGGTCGGATCGGGTCGGGTCGGGCCGGGATCGAGATCGCTCTGAAATTTTGTATAGGGGGGTTTTAAGAGTTGCTCTTTCTTGTGGACCCCACATTGAGGGTGCGAATCGCGCTCCTTTTGGTACCTCCCATACATTTTTTTTGAAAAAAGTTGGTTTTTTATTATTTTAAAAATTAGGATACTCTTAATATAGCTTGCTTTCATCCTACCCCAAAATTTGGTTCATTCCGCGTCGAATGGCATTTTATTTAAATTTCTAGGACGTATAATAAAGATTTTAGACCCGGGTTCGATTTTAAAAGACTTCAACGGGCGACGAAATTTTTTAAGAAAATTAGCCCGATTTTTTTTTTTTTTTAAAAGTTCATAACTTTGTTTGAGTATTGAAATCTTAAAAACAAAAAAAAGAAAATTAAAGCGAATTAGTTATTCTATCATACGCAATTTTCTTTTTAATTTTATCTTAATGCATTCAAAAGTTATAACGGTAAACATAGATTGCTCATAGGTTCAAATCAGGCGCTTGATTGCATTTTATATGGAAAAAGTAAAATCCGACTCCCACTTGACCAAAATATTGAAGTGGCCGCCATTTTGAACTTTTTTGTTTCTGGTTCGATTGTTTTGAAAATCGATATCTGAGGGCCCCTTGGTACTTTAAATGCGAATCCGTAACCAGATTTTAAAAAAGTGGCCGCCATTTTGAACTTTTTTGTGACTTGTTTGATTGTCTTGAAAATCAATATCTGAGGGCTCCTTGGGATTAAAAATGCATTTCTATAGTCAGACTTAAAAAAGAGGCCGCAATTTTGAACCTTTTAGTTACTGGTTCGATTTTCTTAAATAAATCGACACATGCAAGGAACAACATTGTATTTCAAATGTTATATTAGCTTGAGATACAATTTTGTTCATGGTCAATTACGTTTGAAATTAGAAGTCACAGTAAATTGAGATACAATGTTTTATCCTTGCATGTGTCGAAATTTAGTATCAAAAATTGTTTACTATTATAAGAAAATCATCATCATTTTTCATCATCATTCTAAATGATTATTTTATTTGTTCAAACTTACCCAATGCCCTTTAACAAAAATGTATTTAAGAAATGGTAGGTTAGGTTCGTTAGTTGTTTATATACGCCCGAAAGGCAAAACGCTCAGAAATAGGGGCCCCGCGAAGCAAGGACCCCTCAAATCAGTGCCAGACCGTAGTTAAAGTCTAGGCTAGGTTAGGTTAGGTTAGGTTAGGTTAGGTTAGGTTCCCCCCCGAAGTGCTGCCACCTTGCCGTGGTGGGGGGGCTTGCGTGTCTCAGTGATCCCCGAGGCTATACCGGACAGGGCTACCCATACCGGAAAGGCTTGGGGTGAGGGATCAGACTAAGAGCGGCACCTTCCCCTCCTTTTCCCACCTTCCCGTCCCGTTCCCTGATATCCTTCCCTTTCCTTCCCAGCACCCATCCTTACCCACTTCCACCGAACCAGTGGCGGGATAACCACTCATAGGCTCAGCGCGGGCCTTGGGAACCAAATACTCCCTAAAAGTGCGCCCCTTGTAGATGGTAGGTACGCGGCGTCTACAGGGAGAATGTGGTAGGTAGACCGCAAACGGCCAGTGCTAGGCCTGAAATAGCACGCATGGCAGGAATCCAAAATGTATTACCCCAGGAGGGTACCCGCAAGGGAGAATCCCTCCCCGCGTCTTCGGACGCGGGCAGCCCCTCGTACTCTGGGGGGGGCAAATTCCGCCTCGTAGGTCAGCACTCCGGTGCTGACCTCCGTAAACACGACTATAGCAAACGCACAATTGACACCGATAACACTGAAGAGATTGATAGGCTGCACGAAATGGCGCGCCTGAAGGAAACGGAATTAATGGAGGCGATGACGCTGGAGGAAGGTGATGTCACTGACTCATCGCTTCCATCAGTACATATCCGCACAGTGAAGAGGCCACATGCAGGGGAAGACGACGTGTTGACAGGGCCGGCTGTTAAGCCAAAAGTCAACACGGCAAGAAGGGGGAAGGGTCCCGGTACGAAGGGAGCGTACCCGGGACTGGTGCTGAGGTACCGCGAGCTCGGGGAGGTTGAGGCGGCGGCGGACGTGACTGCCAAGTACCGCGCAATTGGTGAGTCGCTGCCGTCTCAGAACGGAAAGAAGCAGCCCCTTAAAAAAAAAGGGAGAAATTCAAGGAGAAGCTCGTCGGTCCCACGGGACCGTAGCTGCAGCCCTTTCAAGGGCGAGGACAGCGATGGGTACGTCACTATAGTGAGGAATGCCGCACACCAGGTAATGGCGGAAGTAAAGAAATGCGGCAACCTGAAGGGGGATGTCTGGGGCCGAATGAACATGGCGTGCAACGACATCCTTTCGGCCGCAGACGTCCTTCAGGGGAGGGGCGGTGGCGAAGACGAAGAGATGAGGGCCTTGCGCGCCGACAATAAGCGCATGAGAGAGGAGCTCGCCGCCATGCGGTCGGAATTAAAGACCCTCAGAACTGCTTTTTCCGAGCGCAAGAGCCAGCCCTCTCAGGGCCCCGCCACCGAAGACGGCCTGCCTCATGCTCTGGGGCAGGCCATGCTGGTGTTGAGAGAAGACCTGAAGCGGGACCTCTCCCTGTCCATCGGGGAGATGGTAAACGTCCGGATTGGGGAAGTCCGGGCCCTTCTCCCCGCTGGTCCGATCGTCCGCCCCCCACTGGCAGCGGACCGGAAGAGGAACGAGGCTCCCTCCACCTCCACCAGGGCAGCCCCCCCGGCCAGAGCAGATCCCAATGCCACGGCGGCTCCCCCAGCTAGAGCAGCTCCTCCCGCCAGAGCGGCTACCTGCGCCAAGCCGGCTCCTGCCGCTAGAAAGGCTCCCCGAGCCAAGGCGGGACCTCCCGCCAAGCCAACGCGCCCCGCTCGTCCAGCCAAAGCGGCAAGATCGCTGGCGGCTCCCCGTCCTCCTCCTATCCGCGAGTTCGCCCCGGCGGTGCCGGCAGTGCAGGAGGCTCTACCGCCCACCCAGATGTCGTGGTCAGACGTGGTGAAAAAGGGGAAAAGGAAGAAAAAGAAGGCTGCCGCACCACTGCAAGTGGTCAAGAGCAAACGGCCCGCGCCGCGCCCGAGGAGACTGACTGCTCCCTCGACGGCTGCTGTGGTGGTAGCCGTCCAGGAGGGCAGCGAGGCCACCTACGCCAGCGTCATGGCTAAGGCCATGAAGAGCTTCTCGCTGGCGGAGGTTGGCCTCGAGCATGTTCGTGTCCGCAAGACGCAGACCGGGGCCCGACTAATTGAGATCCCAGGCGCGGACGGCGCAGCGGCTGCGGACGCGCTATGCGCCAAAATTGGCGGGCTGGTTGGCGATGTCGCCAAAGTTTACCGGCCCGTCAAAATGGGAGAGATCCGGGTGGGTGGTCTCGATGAGACCATCACCCCGGAAGACATTGCGGCGGCAATTGAGGCAAAGACTGGGTGCTCCCCCGCCCAGATCAAGGTTGGCGCAATCCGGGTCCGTTTCAACGGATCCGGTATGGCGAACGTGCAGTGCCCGGTGACCGTGGCCAACACGCTAGCAACGACTGGACGACTACTGGTGGGGTGGTCGTCCGCTAGCGTGACTGCACTGGAGCGGAGGCCCATGCGGTGCTTCCGATGCCAAGGCATCGGACACAGCGGAGCCCTCTGCCCCTCAACGGTGAACCGGTCGAATTGGTGTCACCGGTGCAGTGGGCAAGACCACTGGAGGGCTTCCTGCCTTGCCACGCCTCACTGTGACGTTTGCCACGAGGCGCGACGTCCGGCGGATCACATTATGGGGGGATGGAGGTGTGCCCCTCCACACACTAGGGGCAAGGCTGGCCAGCCAACGCCCCCACCCATAAGGAGTGTTGCCAATGCGGCAAGTCAGGAAGGGAGCCAGATGGACCTCTAAATGCCAGCACACCACCGTTTAGAGGTCCTTCAGGCGAACGCCAACCACTCCGCCCGCGCCCAAGACCTGCTGATGCAGGTCATGGCGGAGTGGGGCATTGGCGTTTTGGTGATGGCTGAGCCGTACTTCGTCCCCCCCCAGCCCAACTGGGTCGGGGCGACGGATGGCTCGGTCGCCATTGTGGTGCCAGCGATGGGTGACCTCCCCCCCCTATCGGGAATGGCCAGGGGCTCGGGCTTCGCGGTGGCCAAGTGGGGAGACACTGTTCTTGTAGCAGTCTACTTCTCCCCGAATAGGCCACTGCGGGAGTTTGAAGCCTTCCTGGTGGGGCTGGGGAGAGTCGTCGGAGGGGCGGCGCCGGCGCCATTGGTGGTGATGGGGGACCTCAATGCCAAGAGCGCTGCGTGGGGTTCCCCCATCACGGACCCGAGAGGAGTGGCCCTCGAAGACTGGGTGGCGGCTATGGGGCTTGAGGTGCTCAACCGGGGTGACGCCAACACGTGTGTGCGGCGAAATGGGGGGTCGATCGTGGACATTTCGTTCGCGACCCCCAGCATCGCCGCACGTATCACAGACTGGCGCGTCCTCGAGGAGGTCGAGACCCTCTCCGACCACTTATACATTCGGATGAGGGTCAGCAACTCGCCGGGGGTACTGCCGCCAAGCTCGAGAGGGCGGAGTGGGAGAGGAGTAGGAGGGACTTTCCCAAGGTGGACCCTGGCCCGACTCGACCGGGGAATGGCGGAAGAGGCCGCCATGGTGGAGGCGTGGTGTGCGCCCCCACCGGTCACCCTGGGAGCAGAGGAACGTGCAGCCCAGTTTCGCGTCGCACTAACGACGGTGTGCGACGCGGCCATGCCTCGGGCCCGAAGGCTGCCCGCGAAAAAGCAGGTGTACTGGTGGTCGCAGGAGATTGCGGCCCTTCGAGCCACCAGTGATGCCGCACGCCGTGCCTACACCCGCTGCAGGCGGCGGCGACACCTGCCGGAGGAGGAAGAGCATCTCCACAGAGAGCTGAAGGCGGCGAAGTACGCGCTCTCTGTGGAGATAGCTCGCAGGAAGGACGAGGCGCGTGAGGAGTTCTTGGCCACGCTCGATAGGGATCCGTGGGGGCGGCCTTACCGAGTCGTGCGCAACAAAATGCGTTGTGCACCCCCCATGGACTCCCTTGAGCCAGAACTCCTCACGAGGATTGTGGAGGGACTCTTCCCGGCCGCGCCGGCTTTTCAGCCACCCGGCATGGTGGGCCCCACGGTTGAGGAGGTTGATCCAGTTGATCCCCCTCCCGTGACGGACGACGAAATGGAGAGCGTCGTCGACCGTCTCCGGGCCTGCAGGAAGGCGCCAGGACCGGATGGGGTACCGGGGAGGGTTCTCCACATTGTGGCGGAGCACCTAGGGGACCGCTTGCGGACCCTCTTTGATGATTGCATCAAGGAGGGGCGCTTCCCGAGGTGCTGGAAGGAGGGACGCCTAGTCCTCCTTCGGAAGGAGGGGAGGCCGCTAGATACCCCTGCCGGTCACCGCCCCATCGTCCTCCTAGATGAGACAGGCAAGATGCTTGAACGCATCTTGTCACGTCGCATCGTCCAACACCTGGAGAACGTGGGGCCTAACATCTCCGACCGGCAGTATGGGTTCCGTGAGGGACGGTCCACTATGGACGCGCTTTCGTCCCTCCGGAACTTCTGTGGGCACGCGGAGGGAGAGGAGAGGCGAGGGAGTCGTGGCGGTATCGTTAGATATCGCCAACGCATTCGGTTCCCTACCCTTCCCGGTCATCAGTGAGGCCCTCCGCTACCACAGGGTGCCCGGATATCTGCGGCGGATTGTGGAGCACTACCTAACCGACAGGGTAGTGCTCTATGATCGTGGAGGTCTGCGGGTCGCCCACCCGATGTCATGCGGTGTTCCCCAGGGGTCCGTGTTAGGACCCCTGCTATGGAACATCGGCTATGACTGGGTGATCCGCGGAGCGCTCCTTCCCCGCATGGCCACCCTTTGCTATGCCGACGATACAATGGTGGCCGTGCGGGGACGTGAGCTGGAGGAGGCCCTCCGGAGGGCATCGTTGGCGGCAGACCTGGTTGTCGGCCGCATCCGACTACTGGGTCTGGAGGTGTCCCTCCCGAAGACGGACGCTATTGTCTTCGGGGGGAGGAGATGGCGTCCCCTTAGCGGGACGACCATCCCTGTGGCGGGGGAGGCGGTCCAGGTGAAGGCCACTATAAAATACCTCGGCCTCATCCTGGACCGGAGGTGGGATTTTGGGGAGCATTTCCGCCAACTTGCTCCCCGAGTGGTAGGCACTGCGTCGGCCCTGGGCCGCATGTTGCCAAACGTAGGGGGGCCTCAAGCGCCATGCCGACGCCTGTTTGCAGGCGTCGTTCGCAGCATGGCGCTATACGGCGCGCCAATCTGGGCCGACACGTTATCGGCCAAAAATAAGGCGCTCTTAAGGAGACCCCAAAGGGTGGTGGCCCTCCGAATAGTGAGGGCCTATATGACGGTGGCACATGCGGCCGCGTGTGTCTTGGCCTGCACCCCGCCGTGGGAGCTAGATGCTCAGGTGCAGGCCGAGACATACCGGAGAAGGGCGGAATTCTGGGTGAGGAGAGAGCGCCCGGACTCGGAGACGGTGGAGGGGGCCCGTCGAATGACGGAGCGACGCATGAGGGACCGGTGGAAGAGCGACCTGGAGGACTCTCCCTATGGACTCCGCACCATAGGGGCACTCCTCCCGTCGCTGGACCACTGGTTGGATCGGAGATACGGTACCGTCACGTACCGTCTTGTGCAGGTGATGACGGGGCACGGATGTTTTGGTCATTACCTGCACAAGATCAGGAGAGAGCCCAGTCCGGTTTGCCACGAGTGCGGCGATCCGGACGACACGGCCGAGCACACCTTAGAGGTGTGTCCGAAGTGGGATCCGGAGCGCCGCGCTCTGGTTGCGAACACAGGGCTGTCCGATCTCTCGCTGCACAGCGTCGTGTCGGCCATGCTGAGCAGCAAGAGATCGTGGTTGGCGGTCGTCTCCTTCTGCGAGAGCATAATCTCGCAGAAGGAGGCGGGGGAGCGGGAGCGCGAGGAGGACGTGGAGGCGCACCCGCTCCGGCGTAGACGTGTGGGGCGAAGGCGGAGGCAGTTTGCTGCCCGCCTGAACTCCTAGTAGGACCGTGGGGATAGGGTCCCACACTATGGTCCTACACGTCTGGGGGAGGGTTCCGAGTGTTAACCGAACACTCCCTCCCTTGACGCAGGTGCCCCAGCAATAGGCTGGGCGGCTGGGGGGCACCCAGTGGTGGCATAGTCATCAGCCCACGGTGCCCCTGCTACCAGCCCTTGGAGGTTACACCGGAGAGGTTTTAGACGGTAGGCTTCCACCTCAGCTCTCGCAGGAGACTGAGGTGGTTGTGAGTCCGTCATACCCCTTCCATTGGCTGCCCTAGCCGGAAGGGGATGCGTAAATGCATTTCCTCTCCGATAAAAAAAAAAAAAAAAAAAAACAAAAAAAGGTTAGGTTAGGTTAGGTTAGGTTAGGTTAGGTTAGGTTAGGTTAGGTTAGGTTAGGTTAGGTTAGGTTAGGTTAGGTTGGGGTGCGGGCCGGATTGGGGTGCGGGCCGGATTCCTCCACGTTGGCCTGGGTGTTGCAGTCTCTCTTGATCTCAATCCGGAGAGAACGCAGCATCTGGGCTGGTGCACCCTGGGCATCGGCTGAGACTTTCTCCTTTTAGGGGATTCTCTCAGTCCATGGCGAATATCCGGCAGGGGGGGTGAGGGGGAGGTGACCAGTGGCTTCTCTTTGAGAAGTTGCTTCGTCACCGCCACACTGGGGGGGAAATGGGTAGGTTTAGGTTAGGTTAGGGGGCGGGCTCGGCGTGCACTTATAATGCCGTCGAGCACTTACCGCCCAAAATATAGGGGAGGCACGTCGACTCCTCTATTACCCCGTACTCTGGCGTCTCTTTTCAACAATCCCCATCTAGCGGCGTTATGGGGTAGTTAAGAGACACCAGAACGGAGGGCTTGCCTTAATTGGCCGGCCCGCGAGAAGGAAACTCTATAAAACCCGACAGCAAAGTCGTTAAAACCTGTAAATACCGAGTGACCTTTACAGTATTAGCTTTACCCCTGGGATGGGCGTCACCCGGGGGCGGACTTATTAAATCGGCCTATTTTCGTGGGAACAGAAATGTATATTTTGAAAACCCTTCCTAACGGCCCTTCTCAGGGCCAACCTGAAAACGGCCCTTCTCAGGGCCAAGCTGAAAACGGCCCTTCTCAGGGCCAAGCTGAAAACGGCCCTTCTCAGGGCCAAACCGGAGTTAACAGGGCGAGGGCGCGAATCCCGATCGTCCGATTGCAGCGGATGGCGCTTAGGCCACGGTCGGCGAGCCCTAGGGTTCGAGTGCCGGTGGTGGGAAAGAAAAACCTAGAAGATGACCTTTCCATCGACCACGAGGCGATGGTAAGAGAGAAAGACCTGGAATGGATGGCGGAGATAAATGACGAGGCGGTAAATATTTCGGACGCCTCCCTCTTGTCTGTTCATCTCGCAGGAGAAAAAAGACGACACCCTGGCGACTCAGAAGAGGAGAATAACGAGATGAGAAGTTCTCCCCTTCCAAAAATTATTACGTCACGAAGAGTTCGCGGAGGCCATGCCCATTCAACTGGCCTGGAACAAGCAAAAGTGGCCCTATACAGATCGGAAAAGGTGGCTTTAGAAAGTGAAGCGCTTCTCGGTAAAACTCGGCCGGAAGCTGCCATTCCCAGAGCCGATGAAATGGAACTCGAAACATCCCTCTCAACACCGGAGTATCAAACAAGAGACGACCTGGTACGCAAAGCTCTTGTTGGAGTTCATGACATCCGCGAGGCTTCCCGCGCGTCCAAAAACCTTAAAGGAACAGTTCGTAAGCAAATAAATCTTGGAGTTTTGGCCATCTCCCAAGCAGTTGAAGACCTGGGGACTCTGTCTACAGACGAGGAGACACGAAAATTGAGGGCAGACAACGCGCGTCACAAACGCGAGATGGAGCTCCTCAGATCTGAAGTGAAGTCCCTCCGCACTGCCTTTTCGGAGCGGAATGCAGGCCTTGTCGAACAACAGCCTGACATCCAGGCCGGAATCGCGAGTATAATGGAGGATGTAAGACGTGACCTCCTCGTGTCCCTTGGCGGGATGATTAATGCTCGCCTTGGAGACATTGAGTCCCGACTCCCTCCTGCGCCAGTGCTGACACCACCGATGGCGGCGGATAAAACGAGGGTTGCATCAACTACCACAACGATGGGCTCAGCCCCAAAGACGAAACCGGTGGCTACGCCGCACCATCAGGCCAATATCCCCAAGCAGAAACCAAAAGCCCCATCACGCCGCCAACCTGCGGCTGCTGCCTCTACCGGCGATCCTATCTCCCAGCCGCAGCCTAGCACCTCCCCTGCCGAAGCGGATTCGGAGTTTATTGAAGTGGGGAAAGGCGGTAAAAGGAAAGGCAAAGGAAAGAGCAAAAAGTCCAACCCGACAGCTGGCGCCAGTGCACCTGCTCCGGGACGAAAAAGGCACCCGGCACCGTCAACAGCTGCGGCGCCCAAGAAACAAAAAAAGAGGACTCATAAGATAGGTACCCCAAAAACCACTGCGGTAGTGGTTACTCTGCAACCGGAAGCGGAGCAGAAAGGAGTAACCTACAAAGACGCCCTAAAAAAGGCCAAACAAGCCTTTAAACTGGATGACGTTGGCCTGAACCAAAACCTCAAAGTCCGGAATACGATGAGTGGTGCCCGAATAATTATCGTCCCTGGTGCTGATAGTGGATCTAACGCTGACTCATTAGCAACGAAACTCCAAGAAGTACTCGGAGATGTGGCCTCAATCAGCAGGCCCATCAAAAAGGCGTCAGTGAGGGTGACGGGCTTGGATGAATCAGTAGAGAAGGAGGACATCACTGCTGCCGCGTCAGCGGCCGGAAGGTGCCGTGAAGACGAGATAAAGGTCGGCGCTATAAGCATGGGGCCCTATGGAGGCTCAGTGATAGTTGAGTGTCCGGCGGCAGCGGCAAAAGCTCTGAGTCAAGCGGGGCGACTGCTAGTCGGGTGGTCGGCGGCTCGAGTATCGGCAATGGAACCCCGCCCCTTAAGGTGTTTCAGATGCATGGGACTGGGCCATACCAAACCAACGTGCCCTTCGAGTGAAAGTAGGGAAGCCCTATGTTTTAGGTGTGGCATAGAGGGTCACAAATCCGCCTCCTGCACGGCGGACCCACGGTGCGCAATATGCACACAAGCCAAGAGACGGGCAGGCCATGTGATGGGCAGCTCTAAATGCGTCCCGCCACAGGTCAAGGGCAAGACGACAGTGACTCATAGGACCCAAGTCACACCACAAGTAGAGGCAAATATCCAGTTGCCTTTGGAGGTCGAAATGTCTGTTTCTTAATGCCAGCACACCGACATTTCGACCTTCTCCAGACGAATACCAACCACTCCGCCCGCGCACAAGATTTGCTAATGCAAACTATGGCGGAGTGGAGTTTAGATGTCGTTGTTATAGCAGAGCCCTATTATGTACCATCCCAACTACACTGGGCTGGGGACACTGAGGGCTTGGTTGCCATCGTGGTGCCCGCAGCTACCCACTTCCCCTCCTTCTCCACCAAAGAAAAGGGACCGGGATACGTGGCAGCCACTTGGGGCGAAATAGTGCTCATCGGAGTCTACTTTTCCCCCAACCGAAGACTAGATGAGTTTGAAAGGTACCTCAATATGCTGGAGATGGTGATAGGCAGAGCGGCTCCTGCCCAAGTCATCGTGATGGGAGATTTCAACGCGAAGTGTACGGCGTGGGGTTCTCCCATCACGGATGCGAGAGGTGCAGTGCTGAGAGACTGGGCTGCGGCAATAGGTTTGGTCCTCCTCAACCAGCGCAACACCAACACCTGTGTTCGACAGCAGGGGGGGTCCATCGTAGACTTGACGTTTGCGACCCCTGCTGTCGCTGCACGCTCTGGGGGATGGCGCGTCCTAGAAGAGGTGGAGACGCTGTCGGACCATTTATATATTCGCTTTCGGGTATCCGGTTCCTCGACGATGGATGCGCCTCACCGGCCTGGAAGGCAATCGTTCCCCAGATGGACACTCTCCCGTTTGGATCGGGAAATGGCGGAGGAGGCAGCCATAGTGCAGGCCTGGGGGCCAGATGCAGCAGAAATGGCCAACGTGGAGGAGCGAGCTGTCCGCTTTCGAGCTGCTCTCACAGAAGTCTGTGACGCTGCTATGCCCCGGGCTAGACGAATACCGGCGAGGAAGCAAGTCTATTGGTGGTCGCAGGAGATTCAGGCTCTCCGCATCACCAGTAATGCCGCTCGCCGGGCATTCACGCGATGCCGCCGACGCAGGTCACACACAGCTGAGGAGGAGGAATCTTACCGCCGAGCTCTCCGGGAAGCCAAAGTCGCACTGCAGACTGCCATTGCAAAGGCTAAAGACTCCGCCAATGAGGAGTTCCTAGAGACGCTCAATAGAGACCCGTGGGGACGCCCGTACCGTGTTGTTCGCAGAAAATTACAACACGCGCCCCCCACGGATACCTTTGACCCC
Source organism: Acleris cristana (assembly GCA_948252455.1). Classification (NCBI taxonomy): domain Eukaryota; kingdom Metazoa; phylum Arthropoda; class Insecta; order Lepidoptera; family Tortricidae; genus Acleris; species Acleris cristana. The sequence continues at coordinate 12,814,865 of OX411793.1, forward strand.
ACCCTTCTCTCAGCGGTCGTAACGGGCCTATTCCCTCAGCGGGAAGCCTTCATTCCTCCAAGGATGACAGGGCCAGAAGAAAACGAGGGTAACAATAACATCCCGCTAATCACGGACGACGAGATGATGGAAGCGGTGGCCCGTCTAAAATCGTCGCGTAAAGCTCCTGGGCCGGATGGAGTACCAGGAAAAGTGCTTTTTCTGGCGCTGAAGCATCTAGGGTGTCGTCTCCGGCAGCTGTTTGATGACTGCCTAGAGACAGGACAGGTTCCCAGGTGTTGGAAAGAGGGGCGTTTGTGCCTACTGAGAAAGGAGGGTCGCCCACCTGATTCTCCTTCCGGATACCGACCACTCGTTCTCTTGGACGAGGTCGGCAAGGTTTTTGAGAGGATAGTAGCAATACGAATCAATAGGCACTTAGCCAGAGATGGCCCGGAAATTTCCGAGAGACAGTTTGGGTTCAGGGCAGGGCTGTCCACACTAGATGCTTTAGGTGCACTAAAAAGCTTCTCCGAGGAGGCTAAGGAAAGGGGAGAAGGAGTAGTAGCTGTATCTTTAGATATAGCCAACGCTTTCGGCTCGCTCCCCTTTGAAGTAATTGAAGAGGCACTCAAGTTCCACCAGGTGCCTATGTACCTGAGGAAGGTGATAGGGCACTACCTGTCTGACCGGGTAGTGCTCTATCAAAGTAGAGATGGAGAGCGGATGGCCCAGCGTATGTCCTGTGGCGTTCCTCAGGGGTCCGTGCTGGGACCCTTGCTTTGGAACCTGGGCTATGATTGGGCCATCAGAGGACAGCTCTTGCCTCGGATGGCGGTTTTCTGCTACGCGGATGACACGATGGTGGCCGTCCGAGGCAACAGCCGGGAAGAGGCGATGCGGTTAGCTACAGTGGGCGCTACCCTTGTGGTTGACCGCATCCGGATGCTGGGACTGGAGGTGGCCCTCTCCAAGACGGAAGCTATCGTCTTCCGTGGGCCAAGATGGCGGGTTACCGCAGGTCTTAGCATCCAAGTAGACGGAGAGAGGGTCCGGCTAAAGGCCCATATCAAATACTTAGGCCTTATCCTTGACCCAGATTGGAAATTTGAGGAGCACTTCCGATGTCTCGCCCCACGTATTGTTGGCACTGCTTCGGCCCTTGGAAAGCTGCTTCCGAATGTGGGAGGACCTCAGGCTCCGTGTCGGCGCCTTTACACGGAGGTCATAAAAAGTATGGCCCTGTACGGTGCCCCCATTTGGTCGGCCTCTCTCAGTACTCGAAATAAAACCCTCTTGCGGAAACCGCAGAGGGTCATGGCACTGAGGATGATCAGGGGGTACCGAACGGTCTCCTTTGCGGCTGCTTGTGCACTGGCCGGCACTCCCCCGTGGGAGCTAGAGGCCGTAGTGCGAGCCGACACCTACCATGCTCGTACGGAGAGCAGAGCAAGAGGGGAAGGCCCTGGCTCTGAAGACGTGGAGAGGGCGCAGCGCAATGCCCAAGAGCGGTTGATGGAGAGCTGGTCGAACAGCCTCATGGACCCTGTTTACGGAGTCCGCACCATTGAGGCTCTCCGGCCAGTTCTCCAGGAGTGGAAAGAGAGGCGCCACGGGCTACTCTCATACCGTCTTGTGCAGGTGCTGTCTGGGCACGGATGCTTCGGGCAGTATCTGCACAAGATTGCGAGACGGGAGACATCTCCGATCTGCCATGAGTGTGGTGCGCTGGAGGACACGGCGCAGCACACCATGGAAACATGTACCGCATGGCAAACGGAGCGCCTCGAATTGACGAGAAGAATAGGGAATGATCTCTCCCTGCCCAGCGTGGTATCAGCTATGCTGGGTAGTGACAGATCATGGGATGCCGTTGCCACCTTTTGTGAGGAGGTCATCTCACAAAAGGAGGCAGCAGAGCGGGCTCGCGAGGAAGACGAGTCCGCGGACGCCATTAGGCGTAAAAGAAGAGGAGGGAGAAGGCGGCAGTTTGCCAGCATTGTCCCTTCCTAGTGGGGCCATCACCCTGCCAGCCGCTGAGGGAGCAGCCATAGGCTCACGGCTCCTCCCTCCTATTGACGTGACGAATACCTTGGTCCAACCATCTGACCGAAAAGGCCGTGGCTGCAGTTTTGGTAGACTCCCATGGGACCCCATTGCAGCCACAAAACACTAAAGGCCAAAGAGGGAACGTCGAGGTGGTTTTAGTGGGTAGGACTCCTGCCATCTTCCCACTAGGGGAAGGAGGTGGGAGGAGAGTCCCACATAACCACCACACTGCACAAGTGTGGTGGTATGCGTAAAGCATTTCCCCTCGTTAAAAAAAAAAAAAAAAAAAAAAAAAAAAAAAAGGTTAGGTTAGGTTAGGTTAGGTTAGGTTAGGTTAGGTTAGGTTAGGTTAGGTTAGGTTAGGTTAGGTTAGGTTAGGTTAGGTTAGGTTAGGTTAGGTTAGGTTAGGTTAGGTTAGGTAAGGTTAGGTTAGGTTAGGTTAGGTTGGGGTGCGGGCCGGATTCCTCCACGTTGGCCTGGGTGCTGCAGTCTCTCTTGATCTCGATCCGGAGAGAACGCAGCATCTGGGCTGGTGCACCCTGGGCATCGGCTGAGACTTTCTCCTTATGGGGGATTCTTTCAGTCCATGGCGAATATCCGGCACGGGGGTGGTGACAGGGGTTTCTTGAAGGGTTGCGGTTGTGTGGAGACCACTTCCGCCCCGGAAAGTTTCCTTCTGTCACCTGGGGAGGGATGGTGTGACAAGCGGCTTTTCTTCGGAGAAGCTGCTTCGTCCACCAGTTGTGGGCGGCGACAGAGGTCGTTTGAAGGGGCGGTTGCGTGTGCCTACGAGGCCGTTTCCGCCCTGGACAGCTTCCATCTGTTGCCTTTTGAGGATTGGTGACTGGGGTAGTTTGAAGGGTCAGTTGCGTGTGCCTACGAGGCCGTTTCTGTTCCCGGAAAGCTTAACCAGTCGCCTGGAGGGGGCAGTGACTGAGGTTGTTGAAAGGGGCGGTTGCGTGTGCCTTCGAGGCCGTTTCCGCCCTGGACAGCTTCCTTCCGTCACATTTGCGGTTGGTGTCCTTCTACGTGTCTTCTGGAATACCGGGGGGCACTGTAGTTATTGGTGGGACAGCTGTGGTGGGGTGTGTTTGAAGGGTATGGGACCAACCCAATGCGGTTGGGTATCCGGAAAGCACCATCCACCACAGGCAGACCGTTGAAGGGAAGGCGAACTCAGCGGACTTCGGTTCGCTGCTCGCCCGAACTTCTTGTAGAGCCAGTGGGTTGGGGGCCCACATTGCACGGCTTTACCGGTCTGGGGAGACGGTCGCGGGCTGTTCACAGCCGTCTCCTCCTTTGGCGGAGAAGGGGGGGCTCTTCGGAGCAGGCCGGGAGGCGCGTCAGTGGAGAATGCTTTTTAGCGGTTCCGCGGCGCCTCACTACTGGCCAGGGAGGTTAAACGCCGGAGTGGTTTTAGACGGTAGTTCTTTTGAGAGTCCGTCATACCTCCCATTGCACAGCCATCCCCAGGCTGGGAGGATGCGTAAATTGCATTTCCACTCCGTCAACAAAAAAAAAAAAAAAAAAAAAAAAAGGTTAGGTTAGGTTAGGTTAGGTTAGGTTAGGTTAGGTTAGGTTAGGTTAGGTTAGGTTAGGTTAGGTTCTCACGCTGGACAGCCGATGGACGTTTGAGGAGCACTTCCGGCGTTTAGTGCCCAAGCTGTTGCGCGCGGCGGCCGCTCTCGGCAGTCTACTGCCAAATCTCAACGGCCCTAAAGCGGCCTGCCGGCGCCTGTACTTGGGCATTGTACGCTCAATGGCGTTGTACGGGGCACCTGTGTGGAATGGCGCTCTGAACAGCCGGACAATTGCCCTTCTGCACCGTCCGCAGAGGGCAATGGCCATCAGAGTCGCCCGTGGATACCGCACGGTGTCATTGGAAGCGGCGTGCGTCTTAGCTGGCTCCCTGCCGTGGGAACTGGAGGCGGAAATTCTCGCATCCGTCTATACGTGGCGCGAGAATGAGATCGCGGTAAACCAGTTTCCACCCTTAAAAGAGGAAGTTGAGACTATGAGGGAGGAGCAGAGAACATCAGCCGTTTTAAAATGGCAGCGCCTCCTTCATCAACCGAGTGCTGGTGTCAGAACCATCGAGGCAGTCCGTCCAGTCCTCGCGCAGTGGCTGGACAGGGAACACGGTGTGCTCACCTTCCGATTGTCGCAGGTGCTTTCGGGGCATGGATGCTTCGGCAAGTACCTGCACCGGATCGGAAGGGACCCGACTGCGGTGTGTCACCACTGCGACGGCTGCCTCGAAGACACTGCCCAGCATACGCTGGAAGAGTGTCCTGCGTGGGCAGAACAGCGCCGGGAGCTCGTGGCCGCCGTGGGCGGCGATCTCTCGCTGCCGGTCATAGTAAACACCATGGTGGAGAGTGACCAAGCTTGGGATGCCGCCCAAAACTTTTGTGAGGCGGTCATGGGGCTCAAGGAGGAGGCGGAGAGGGTAAGGGAGGCAGGTGCTCCCAACTCCATCCGGAGCCGCCGCATAGGGAGGAGAAGGCGAGCGTACGCGCTCACCATCCCACCCTAACAAAACTCGAGTGATGGGCTAGGGGAAGCCCATCACTCAACACGGGTTTGAGAGGGCGTGGCCGTGGGTACGGCGAGTAGGGCGGGTATAACGGGTGCCGAAAGAAAACCCGTAAAAAGGAGAAGGGGCGTAGTGCCAGTCACCACCGGGACGTAGAAGATTGCTTTAATAGTGTTCCCTCATCCCGGTGGACACTGACGCCGAAGGCAAACAGAGGGGTTTTAGTGGGTATGCTTCCCGTCCCTTTCCCGCAGGGGGAGGGGATGGGGGGAGAGTCCCACATAACCACCGTGCCGACCCCTGGCACGGTGGTATGCGTAATGCATTTCCCCTCTTAAAAAAAAAAAAAAAAAAAAAGGTTAGGTTAGGTTAGGTTAGGTTAGGTTAGGTTAGGTTAGGTTAGGTTAGGTTAGGTTAGGTTAGGTTAGGTTAGGTTAGGTTGGGGTGCGGGCCGGATTCCTCCACGTTGGCCTGGGTGTTGCAGTCTCTCTTGATCTCAATCCGGAGAGAACGCAGCATCTGGGCTGGTGCACCCTGGGCATCGGCTGAGACTTTCTCCTTTTAGGGGATTCTCTCAGTCCATGGCGAATATCCGGCAGGGGGGGTGAGGGGGAGGTGACCAGTGGCTTCTCTTTGAGAAGTTGCTTCGTCACCGCCACACTGGGGGGGAAATGGGTAGGTTTAGGTTAGGTTAGGGGGCGGGCTCGGCGTGCACTTATAATGCCGTCGAGCACTTACCGCCCAAAATATAGGGGAGGCACGTCGACTCCTCTATTACCCCGTACTCTGGCGTCTCTTTTCAACAATCCCCATCTAGCGGCGTTATGGGGTAGTTAAGAGACACCAGAACGGAGGGCTTGCCTTAATTGGCCGGCCCGCGAGAAGGAAACTCTATAAAACCCGACAGCAAAGTCGTTAAAACCTGTAAATACCGAGTGACCTTTACAGTATTAGCTTTACCCCTGGGATGGGCGTCACCCGGGGGCGGACTTATTAAATCGGCCTATTTTCGTGGGAACAGAAATGTATATTTTGAAAACCCTTCCTAACGGCCCTTCTCAGGGCCAACCTGAAAACGGCCCTTCTCAGGGCCAAGCTGAAAACGGCCCTTCTCAGGGCCAAGCTGAAAACGGCCCTTCTCAGGGCCAAACCGGAGTTAACAGGGCGAGGGCGCGAATCCCGATCGTCCGATTGCAGCGGATGGCGCTTAGGCCACGGTCGGCGAGCCCTAGGGTTCGAGTGCCGGTGGTGGGAAAGAAAAACCTAGAAGATGACCTTTCCATCGACCACGAGGCGATGGTAAGAGAGAAAGACCTGGAATGGATGGCGGAGATAAATGACGAGGCTGTAAATATTTCGGACGCCTCCCTCTTGTCTGTTCATCTCGCAGGAGAAAAAAGACGACACCCTGGCGACTCAGAAGAGGAGAATAACGAGATGAGAAGTTCTCCCCTTCCAAAAATTATTACGTCACGAAGAGTTCGCGGAGGCCATGCCCATTCAACTGGCCTGGAACAAGCAAAAGTGGCCCTATACAGATCGGAAAAGGTGGCTTTAGAAAGTGAAGCGCTTCTCGGTAAAACTCGGCCGGAAGCTGCCATTCCCAGAGCCGATGAAATGGAACTCGAAACATCCCTCTCAACACCGGAGTATCAAACAAGAGACGACCTGGTACGCAAAGCTCTTGTTGGAGTTCATGACATCCGCGAGGCTTCCCGCGCGTCCAAAAACCTTAAAGGAACAGTTCGTAAGCAAATAAATCTTGGAGTTTTGGCCATCTCCCAAGCAGTTGAAGACCTGGGGACTCTGTCTACAGACGAGGAGACACGAAAATTGAGGGCAGACAACGCGCGTCTCAAACGCGAGATGGAGCTCCTCAGATCTGAAGTGAAGTCCCTCCGCACTGCCTTTTCGGAGCGGAATGCAGGCCTTGTCGAACAACAGCCTGACATCCAGGCCGGAATCGCGAGTATAATGGAGGATGTAAGACGTGACCTCCTCGTGTCCCTTGGCGGGATGATTAATGCTCGCCTTGGAGACATTGAGTCCCGACTCCCTCCTGCGCCAGTGCTGACACCACCGATGGCGGCGGATAAAACGAGGGTTGCATCAACTACCACAACGATGGGCTCAGCCCCAAAGACGAAACCGGTGGCTACGCCGCACCATCAGGCCAATATCCCCAAGCAGAAACCAAAAGCCCCATCACGCCGCCAACCTGCGGCTGCTGCCTCTACCGGCGATCCTATCTCCCAGCCGCAGCCTAGCACCTCCCCTGCCGAAGCGGATTCGGAGTTTATTGAAGTGGGGAAAGGCGGTAAAAGGAAAGGCAAAGGAAAGAGCAAAAAGTCCAACCCGACAGCTGGCGCCAGTGCACCTGCTCCGGGACGAAAAAGGCACCCGGCACCGTCAACAGCTGCGGCGCCCAAGAAACAAAAAAAGAGGACTCATAAGATAGGTACCCCAAAAACCACTGCGGTAGTGGTTACTCTGCAACCGGAAGCGGAGCAGAAAGGAGTAACCTACAAAGACGCCCTAAAAAAGGCCAAACAAGCCTTTAAACTGGATGACGTTGGCCTGAACCAAAACCTCAAAGTCCGGAATACGATGAGTGGTGCCCGAATAATTATCGTCCCTGGTGCTGATAGTGGATCTAACGCTGACTCATTAGCAACGAAACTCCAAGAAGTACTCGGAGATGTGGCCTCAATCAGCAGGCCCATCAAAAAGGCGTCAGTGAGGGTGACGGGCTTGGATGAATCAGTAGAGAAGGAGGACATCACTGCTGCCGCGTCAGCGGCCGGAAGGTGCCGTGAAGACGAGATAAAGGTCGGCGCTATAAGCATGGGGCCCTATGGAGGCTCAGTGATAGTTGAGTGTCCGGCGGCAGCGGCAAAAGCTCTGAGTCAAGCGGGGCGACTGCTAGTCGGGTGGTCGGCGGCTCGAGTATCGGCAATGGAACCCCGCCCCTTAAGGTGTTTCAGATGCATGGGACTGGGCCATACCAAACCAACGTGCCCTTCGAGTGAAAGTAGGGAAGCCCTATGTTTTAGGTGTGGCATAGAGGGTCACAAATCCGCCTCCTGCACGGCGGACCCACGGTGCGCAATATGCACACAAGCCAAGAGACGGGCAGGCCATGTGATGGGCAGCTCTAAATGCGTCCCGCCACAGGTCAAGGGCAAGACGACAGTGACTCATAGGACCCAAGTCACACCACAAGTAGAGGCAAATATCCAGTTGCCTTTGGAGGTCGAAATGTCTGTTTCTTAATGCCAGCACACCGACATTTCGACCTTCTCCAGACGAATACCAACCACTCCGCCCGCGCACAAGATTTGCTAATGCAAACTATGGCGGAGTGGAGTTTAGATGTCGTTGTTATAGCAGAGCCCTATTATGTACCATCCCAACTACACTGGGCTGGGGACACTGAGGGCTTGGTTGCCATCGTGGTGCCCGCAGCTACCCACTTCCCCTCCTTCTCCACCAAAGAAAAGGGACCGGGATACGTGGCAGCCACTTGGGGCGAAATAGTGCTCATCGGAGTCTACTTTTCCCCCAACCGAAGACTAGATGAGTTTGAAAGGTACCTCAATATGCTGGAGATGGTGATAGGCAGAGCGGCTCCTGCCCAAGTCATCGTGATGGGAGATTTCAACGCGAAGTGTACGGCGTGGGGTTCTCCCATCACGGATGCGAGAGGTGCAGTGCTGAGAGACTGGGCTGCGGCAATAGGTTTGGTCCTCCTTAACCAGCGCAACACCAACACCTGTGTTCGACAGCAGGGGGGGTCCATCGTAGACTTGACGTTTGCGACCCCTGCTGTCGCTGCACGCTCTGGGGGATGGCGCGTCCTAGAAGAGGTGGAGACGCTGTCGGACCATTTATATATTCGCTTTCGGGTATCCGGTTCCTCGACGATGGATGCGCCTCACCGGCCTGGAAGGCAATCGTTCCCCAGATGGACACTCTCCCGTTTGGATCGGGAAATGGCGGAGGAGGCAGCCATAGTGCAGGCCTGGGGGCCAGATGCAGCAGAAATGGCCAACGTGGAGGAGCGAGCTGTCCGCTTTCGAGCTGCTCTCACAGAAGTCTGTGACGCTGCTATGCCCCGGGCTAGACGAATACCGGCGAGGAAGCAAGTCTATTGGTGGTCGCAGGAGATTCAGGCTCTCCGCATCACCAGTAATGCCGCTCGCCGGGCATTCACGCGATGCCGCCGACGCAGGTCACACACAGCTGAGGAGGAGGAATCTTACCGCCGAGCTCTCCGGGAAGCCAAAGTCGCACTGCAGACTGCCATTGCAAAGGCTAAAGACTCCGCCAATGAGGAGTTCCTAGAGACGCTCAATAGAGACCCGTGGGGACGCCCGTACCGTGTTGTTCGCAGAAAATTACAACACGCGCCCCCCACGGATACCTTTGACCCCACCCTTCTCTCAGCGGTCGTAACGGGCCTATTCCCTCAGCGGGAAGCCTTCATTCCTCCAAGGATGACAGGGCCAGAAGAAAACGAGGGTAACAATAACATCCCGCTAATCACGGACGACGAGATGATGGAAGCGGTGGCCCGTCTAAAATCGTCGCGTAAAGCTCCTGGGCCGGATGGAGTACCAGGAAAAGTGCTTTTTCTGGCGCTGAAGCATCTAGGGTGTCGTCTCCGGCAGCTGTTTGATGACTGCCTAGAGACAGGACAGGTTCCCAGGTGTTGGAAAGAGGGGCGTTTGTGCCTACTGAGAAAGGAGGGTCGCCCACCTGATTCTCCTTCCGGATACCGACCACTCGTTCTCTTGGACGAGGTCGGCAAGGTTTTTGAGAGGATAGTAGCAATACGAATCAATAGGCACTTAGCCAGAGATGGCCCGGAAATTTCCGAGAGACAGTTTGGGTTCAGGGCAGGGCTGTCCACACTAGATGCTTTAGGTGCACTAAAAAGCTTCTCCGAGGAGGCTAAGGAAAGGGGAGAAGGAGTAGTAGCTGTATCTTTAGATATAGCCAACGCTTTCGGCTCGCTCCCCTTTGAAGTAATTGAAGAGGCACTCAAGTTCCACCAGGTGCCTATGTACCTGAGGAAGGTGATAGGGCACTACCTGTCTGACCGGGTAGTGCTCTATCAAAGTAGAGATGGAGAGCGGATGGCCCAGCGTATGTCCTGTGGCGTTCCTCAGGGGTCCGTGCTGGGACCCTTGCTTTGGAACCTGGGCTATGATTGGGCCATCAGAGGACAGCTCTTGCCTCGGATGGCGGTTTTCTGCTACGCGGATGACACGATGGTGGCCGTCCGAGGCAACAGCCGGGAAGAGGCGATGCGGTTAGCTACAGTGGGCGCTACCCTTGTGGTTGACCGCATCCGGATGCTGGGACTGGAGGTGGCCCTCTCCAAGACGGAAGCTATCGTCTTCCGTGGGCCAAGATGGCGGGTTACCGCAGGTCTTAGCATCCAAGTAGACGGAGAGAGGGTCCGGCTAAAGGCCCATATCAAATACTTAGGCCTTATCCTTGACCCAGATTGGAAATTTGAGGAGCACTTCCGATGTCTCGCCCCACGTATTGTTGGCACTGCTTCGGCCCTTGGAAAGCTGCTTCCGAATGTGGGAGGACCTCAGGCTCCGTGTCGGCGCCTTTACACGGAGGTCATAAAAAGTATGGCCCTGTACGGTGCCCCCATTTGGTCGGCCTCTCTCAGTACTCGAAATAAAACCCTCTTGCGGAAACCGCAGAGGGTCATGGCACTGAGGATGATCAGGGGGTACCGAACGGTCTCCTTTGCGGCTGCTTGTGCACTGGCCGGCACTCCCCCGTGGGAGCTAGAGGCCGTAGTGCGAGCCGACACCTACCATGCTCGTACGGAGAGCAGAGCAAGAGGGGAAGGCCCTGGCTCTGAAGACGTGGAGAGGGCGCAGCGCAATGCCCAAGAGCGGTTGATGGAGAGCTGGTCGAACAGCCTCATGGACCCTGTTTACGGAGTCCGCACCATTGAGGCTCTCCGGCCAGTTCTCCAGGAGTGGAAAGAGAGGCGCCACGGGCTACTCTCATACCGTCTTGTGCAGGTGCTGTCTGGGCACGGATGCTTCGGGCAGTATCTGCACAAGATTGCGAGACGGGAGACATCTCCGATCTGCCATGAGTGTGGTGCGCTGGAGGACACGGCGCAGCACACCATGGAAACATGTACCGCATGGCAAACGGAGCGCCTCGAATTGACGAGAAGAATAGGGAATGATCTCTCCCTGCCCAGCGTGGTATCAGCTATGCTGGGTAGTGACAGATCATGGGATGCCGTTGCCACCTTTTGTGAGGAGGTCATCTCACAAAAGGAGGCAGCAGAGCGGGCTCGCGAGGAAGACGAGTCCGCGGACGCCATTAGGCGTAAAAGAAGAGGAGGGAGAAGGCGGCAGTTTGCCAGCATTGTCCCTTCCTAGTGGGGCCATCACCCTGCCAGCCGCTGAGGGAGCAGCCATAGGCTCACGGCTCCTCCCTCCTATTGACGTGACGAATACCTTGGTCCAACCATCTGACCGAGAAGGCCGTGGCTGCAGTTTTGGTAGACTCCCATGGGACCCCATTGCAGCCACAAAACACTAAAGGCCAAAGAGGGAACGTCGAGGTGGTTTTAGTGGGTAGGACTCCTGCCATCTTCCCACTAGGGGAAGGAGGTGGGAGGAGAGTCCCACATAACCACCACACTGCACAAGTGTGGTGGTATGCGTAAAGCATTTCCCCTCGTTAAAAAAAAAAAAAAAAAAAAAAGGTTAGGTTAGGTTAGGTTAGGTTAGGTTAGGTTAGGTTAGGTTAGGTTAGATGCGGAAGCAGGGCAGTCCGCAACCCCCTCCTACCGGACTTGACGAAGAGGAGCTGCCCCCTGCGCAGCCCTCCCCAATAACAAGAAGAGAGGGAAGTCATGGTGTGGCTACTCCGCTAACGACGGACATAGACAAGCTCTGTCGAGCCGTAATGGCTCAAGTCTGTCCGTACCTGGAGGCCCACCTGGCTGGCATCCAAGACCGGCTCCTTCCGGAGAAGCCCGTGCAACCTCCATCGACTGCAGAAGGCGGAGGAGCCGCACAGGCCAATGATGGCCCTGGCTCATCCGACCCGAAGCAGAAGCCGGAAGGGAAGGGAAACAAAAAAAGGAAAGGGAAAAGAAAGAACAAAGGACCTACTCCCAATCCGATTCCGCCACCGCGAGCTCCAGAAACCGACAACACGTCGGGATGGAAGGATGCGCGGAAGAAGAAAAGGAAGAAGGGTCCTAAGGAAGGAAATGGGAAGGGGAAAGCACCTACTAAGGGAGGAGGGGCACCTTCCGATAAGAGGCAGAAGGCCCGAAAGCTCCGTACACCTCGCTCCTCTGCTGTGGTTCTCACTCTTCTGGAACCAAAAGCGAATGAGAAGGGGGCTGATTTTGGTACCATACTTGCGGATGCCAAAAAGAAGGTACGACTCGAAGACCTGGGCATCCCTGGCCTCCGTTTGAGAAAGTCCCAAACTGGGGCTTACATCATGGAGGTGCCCGGTATGACAAGTGGTGACAAGGCCGACGCATTGGCCAAAAAACTAGCCGAGGTCACCGACCCAGCGGTAGTTCGAGTATCCAGGCCCATCAAATGCGCAGAATTGCGTATTTCGGGCCTGGACGAGTCGGTCCTGTCCACCGAAGTGGTAGCGGCGGTCGCGCGTGCAGGAGGCTGCACAGAGGCTGAAATAAGGCCCGGAGAGATTGCGTATGGTCGCTCCCGACTAGGGACTGTGTGGCTTCGTTGCCCTATTCCAGCGGCAAAAAAGGTGGTAGAGGCGGGCAGGCTGCTGGTGGGCTGGGTGTCGGCGCAGGTCAAGCTGCTCGATGCCCGCCCCCTGCGCTGCTTCCGCTGCCTCGAGGTGGGCCACGTGAAGGCAAAGTGTAAGGCGGCGGTGGACCGCAGCCTGCTGTGCTATCGCTGCGGGAATCCAGGCCACGTGGCAAGCGCATGTGGAGAGGCACCACACTGTGTGCTGTGCGCGGAGGCCGGTTTGGCGGCTACCCACAAAGTGGGTAGCAAATCGTGCAACCCACACAAACCCAGGCAGGATAGAGCCGAAAAAAGAACGCAGCCAAACACCCAGAACGGCAGCACATCCGAGCCCCAGGCCGAGGAGGAAAGAGCTGTAATCGAGTAATATTATGGCTTCTACTCGCTATTTACAGGCGAACATCAACCACTGCGCCAGAGCCCAGGATCTTTTGTTCCAGAGCATGGCGGAGTGGCTGATTCATGTCGCTGTAGTTGCCGAGCCATACTCGGTTCCGTCCAGGGATAACTGGGTGGGGGACCTGGACAGCCTCGTGGCCCTGGCCACTCAACCATCGGCTGGCTCTGCGCCGCTCGAACATGTGGTGCGGGGCCATGGCTACGTGGCTGCCAACATTGGCAACACCATGGTCGTAGGGGCATACTTCTCGCCGAACAGAGCTCTTGCTGAATTCGAGGTGTTCCTAGACGAAGTGAGGGCTCTGATTGGCAGAAAGAACCCAGAGCTACTGCTAGTCGCGGGAGACTTCAACGCCAAATCCATGGTGTGGGGTTCTCCTGCGACTGACGTGCGCGGTCAAACGCTGGTGGAGTGGGCAGCGGCTACAGGTTTGGGGGTCCTGAACCAAGGGACGGTGGACACGTGCGTGCGGCAGCAGGGTGGCTCTATCGTGGACATCACGTTCGCCAATGCCGCCCTGTCGCGCCGTGTCCAAGGCTGGGAGGTGATGGAGGGAGTGGAGACGCTATCGGACCACCGATACATTCGGTTTGAAGTCTCCACCCACCATACTACCCCGGGCGGCCCAAGCCGTCCCCTGCAGGGGGATAGCCCAAGATGGGCGATCAAACGGCTTGACCGGGACCTGCTGCATGCGGCAGCTTTGGTCCAGGCTTGGCCGGAGACGTCCGAAGGAACGGTGGAGGAGCAAGCCGCATGGCTCGCTGAGGCCATGGCTCAGGTGTGTGACGCCGCGATGCCGCGGGTCAAGCCCGCTGGGCCGAGGCGGAGTGTGTACTGGTGGTCCGCAGAGCTCACGCAGCTGCGCAATTCATGCGTGGCTGCGAGACGCCAGTACACCAGGAGTCGAAGGCGGAGGAGGCGTGACCTAGCGGCAGAAGAGCGGCTGTACGCAAACTATAGGGAGGCCAGCAAAGCCCTTAGTATAGCCATTGGCCAAGCCAAAGACCTGGCGGAGGAGGAAATGCTGGAGACTTTGAACAGCGACCCGTGGGGGCGGCCGTACAAGTCGGTGAGGGGCAAACTTCGCCCTTGGGCCCCCCCACTCACGAAAAGTCTCCAACCGGATCTCGTGAGCAGAATCGTGGGAGCCTTATTCCCGCAGAGAGGCGAACACCAGCCTCCGCGGATGGCCCCAGCGTCCTCACGCGAGGAGGATGTCCCAACTGAGGTGACCGATGGAGAGCTGGGAGCGGCGGTGTTGAGGCTTAAAGCTAAAAACACTGCCCCTGGTCCCGACGGCACTCCTGGTCGCGCTTGGGTGCTGGCACTAGGCCCTTTGGAACTAAAGGTGAGGGAACTTTTTTCCGCGTGCCTGGCACAAGGCGTGGTACCACGTAAATGGAAATGTGGGAAGTTAGTGCTCCTTCGTAAGGAAGGGCGACCGGCTGACTCCCCCTCGGGATATAGGCCGATCGTACTTCTTGACGAGGGGGCAAAACTGTTCGAGCGGGTTGTCGCGGCCCGCATCAAAAACCACCTGGAGGAGCATGGGCCGGATCTGAGTGCGTGCCAGTTTGGATTCCGCTGGGGCAGATCCACCATCGACGCAATAGCGCGGGTGAGGGCCCTGGCGGATGATGCAGTTTCCCGGGGAGAAGTGGTGCTGGCGGTGTCTTTGGACATAGCCAACGCATTCAACACCCTTCCCTGGAAAACCATCCAGGAGGCGCTCAGGTTCCATGATGTACCAGAGTACCTGCGCAGGGTGGTAGCGTCGTACCTCTCCGAGAGGGCGATACGTTACCCCACGCAAGGAGAGTGGGTAGAGCGCGAAATGTCGTGCGGTGTTCCACAGGGGTCAGTCTTAGGACCGCTCCTGTGGAACATTGGTTACGACTGGGTGCTCCGTGGTGCCAATTTGCGAGGGGTTGACGTAACGTGCTACGCCGACGATACCCTGGTAACGGCCCGCGGTGCCACCTTCCGTGACGCGGCCCTGCTGGCCACTGCCGGCGTGGCCCACGTTGTGGACAGGATTCGGAGGCTGGGGCTTGAGGTTGCCCTTCATAAGTCTGAGGCCATTTGCTTTCATGGACCCCGAAGGGCACCTCCAGCTAATGCCAGTATAGTGGTAGGCGGAGTCTCCGTCGGCGTCGGTAGGACGATGAAATACCTGGGACTCGTCCTCGATAGCCGATGGAACTTCGAGGAGCATCTCCGGCGGTTGGCTCCGAAGCTGGTGGGTACGGCATCGGCACTGAGCCGGCTGCTCCCGAACGTGGGCGGGCCAAAGGCGGGCTGCCGCCGACTGTATACAGGGGTTGTGCGCTCTATGGCCCTGTACGGGGCACCCATATGGGTAAATGCTCTCTCCGCCCGGAACAAGACCCACCTGCGGCAACCGCAAAGGGTCATGGCGGTTAGAGTATCGAGGGCGTACCGCACCACCTCGTTCGAGGCGGCCTGCGTAATGGCGGGCACCCCACCGTGGGAGCTGGATGCCGAGGTGCTTGCCGACGTGTACCAGCGGATAGCCGAGGCGCGTGACAGAGGGGAACAGCCCTGTCCGGAAGAGATAAGGCGGTGGAGAGACATCTCCCGCCAAACTCTCTTCCGGAAATGGCTGGAGGCCCTGGAGCGGCCGAGCGCCGGACACTGGACCATATCGGGAGTCCGACCTGTCCTACAGGAGTGGGTCGATAGGACATGGGGTGCTGTCTCTTTCCACATGGCGCAGGTACTGTCGGGGCATGGCTGCTTCGGCAAGTACCTGTGCAAGATCGCAAGGAGGGAGACAGCACCAATGTGCCACCATTGCGGCGGGGCGGAGGACACGGCGCAGCACACGCTGCAAGTATGTCCCGCCTTTACCGACCAGCGATCCCGCCTAATGGCGATAGTCGGGAACGACCTTTCGCTGCCGGCCGTGATCAAATCCATGACTGGCAGCGAAAGGTCGTGGACTGCCATGACTTCCTACTGTAGGGAAGTCATGGCAATCAAGGAAGGAGCGGAACGCGAGCGGGAGGAGGACCCCTCCTCTCAGCCCGTGCGCCGCAGGCGAGTTGGGCGACGGCGGTTGAACCGCGCAATTCCGCCCTAATGGGGACTGGTGGGTGACGGGCAAGGGGATGCCCGTCCCCCGCCGTTTGGGTCCCCGAGCTGGTAGGCGCGCCAGGTGTTCCGGCGCGCCAACAGAGATGAAGACAGGAGAGGATCTCCTGGAGCTGGGTCCAACACCGGACGACCGCCGTGCTGCCGGGCCATGGTTGTGCAGAGCAGTTCCCACAGCCCGGCAGCAAGACGACGGCAAAGAGAACACCCTGGGGTTTTAGTGGGTACACCGCCCCCTTCCGGGGCGGGATTCCCACATGCCCACCGTCCTCCCCGGGACGGTGATATCCTTAAAGGATTTCCCCAGGCTAAAAAAAAAAAAAAAAAAAAAAAAAAAAAAAAAAAAAAAAAAAAAAGGTTAGGTTAGGTTAGGTTAGGTTAGGTTAGGTTAGGTTAGGTTAGGTTAGGTTAGGTTAGGTTAGGTTAGGTTAGGTTAGGTTAGGTTAGGTTAGGTTAGGTTAGGTTAGGTTAGGTTAGGTTAGGTTAGGTTAGGTTAGGTTAGGTTAGGTTAGCCCCCCCCCGAGTGTCGCTACCTTGTCGTGGTGGGGGGGCTTGAGCCCTTGATCTTCGAGTTTACATAGCTCGAAGGGAAAGGGGGACCAAGAGCGGCACAGCCTCGGCGGAGCCCAGTCCGGGCCAGGCGGGGCAGGCGTGCCCTAGAGAAAGGGTGCGCCACTTTCCTGCTCCCTGTCTCTCCTGTAGCAGGAGACAACAGGGATACAGAGGCGGTGGGTTCGCTCCCGGTACCTCTCTGACTAGCAGAGTAGACTAGGATGCGGACGTGATTTGGAGGAGCGCCTTCCGTAAGGGTGGCGCTACTGCAGTGCTCTTCTCAGAGCTGCTGTGGAAACTCGCAACCAGGCACATAGGTGCCGGGAGTGAGGGTCGTCATATCCCACATAAGGAGGACCACGAAGAAGGAAAACTTCTTTAAAAAACCGGGGATAGCCGCCCCTTTACTGCGGTTCTGGATACGGGTTGCAGCGTATCCAGTACCAGGCCGGAGACAAGTAGGTCCTGTGGACCGAACGGGTTTGGCCTGGATTAGCGGTTTGCCGGAAGTACCACGCCAGTGGCGAACGGGTTGGCGTAACTGCAACACAGGGGAACTCACCCCTTAAAAAAGAGGAGAGCGCTCCCTCTTTAAAAGGAGCAGGGGTCCTTATCCCTAAAGTTAAGGATATGAGTGACGGTAAAAAAGTATTACCCCAGGAGGGTACCCTTCGGGGAGAATCCCTCACCGCTAACATCCCGCGGTCAGCCCCATCGTATTCTGGGGGGGGCAACAGTCACTTCGTGGGCCCTCAAAGCCCACGTTTAGATTTAAGATCCCCGGCGATACAGATCGCCGAACGAAGAGGTGCTTCATTGCGCGACTGCCACGTCCGCCTCACAAGGCAGATATCGCCGAACATCTCCAATGTAGAGCCCGAACGGAGGGCCAACACAAACACAAGTTCGGACATCCGCTTTGCTTCCCAGGGGACCGGAGGTCGTGAGTCCTCTGGTAAAAGCAAGCTGGAAAACATCCCGGAGGGAGCTGAGCGGGTGAAGCAGAAGCGGAAGAGATTCCGCCATGCTTCATCTGTTCGCAGCTCAAGCGACGAAGGGTCTACAGGGCTCTCAGCTGAGGGACAAAGACCAGAGGGTAGAGGCCGCCCGCCTACTACAGGCAAATACGCAGGTCTGGCGGCGGCGAAGGAGGCCTACAATCGTGCCCTGCGAGAAGAGCTTCGGTTAAAGGCCGAGTTAGAGGTGCAGGATATGCAAATCACAACCAGGCAGGGGTACCAAAGAGGCACCTCTGCGGGAAGGAGTCTCCAGGAGGACACCTCGGTCAACAAAGACCTTGGTCAACAAGTTACTGACAGCGTGGCCATCATCAATAAGGTGGCCCTAACATCAAAAAACCTGTCAGGAGGCTATATAAAATGCCTAAAAGAGGCGGCTGCTGCGATTGCTGATGCCTTTTCGGAGCTCAGCAAACGCACAGCCACTGAGGAGACAGCTCGGCTGCAGGCTGACAACAACCGCCTGCAAGCCGAGATGGTCAGTCTCCGAAAGGAGGTATCTGACCTAAAAAAGGACCTTGAGGAGATGCGGAAGCAGGGCAGTCCGCAACCCCCTCCTACCGGACTTGACGAAGAGGAGCTGCCCCCTGCGCAGCCCTCCCCAATAACAAGAAGAGAGGGAAGTCATGGTGTGGCTACTCCGCTAACGACGGACATAGACAAGCTCTGTCGAGCCGTAATGGCTCAAGTCTGTCCGTACCTGGAGGCCCACCTGGCTGGCATCCAAGACCGGCTCCTTCCGGAGAAGCCCGTGCAACCTCCATCGACTGCAGAAGGCGGAGGAGCCGCACAGGCCAATGATGGCCCTGGCTCATCCGACCCGAAGCAGAAGCCGGAAGGGAAGGGAAACAAAAAAAGGAAAGGGAAAAGAAAGAACAAAGGACCTACTCCCAATCCGATTCCGCCACCGCGAGCTCCAGAAACCGACAACACGTCGGGATGGAAGGATGCGCGGAAGAAGAAAAGGAAGAAGGGTCCTAAGGAAGGAAATGGGAAGGGGAAAGCACCTACTAAGGGAGGAGGGGCACCTTCCGATAAGAGGCAGAAGGCCCGAAAGCTCCGTACACCTCGCTCCTCTGCTGTGGTTCTCACTCTTCTGGAACCAAAAGCGAATGAGAAGGGGGCTGATTTTGGTACCATACTTGCGGATGCCAAAAAGAAGGTACGACTCGAAGACCTGGGCATCCCTGGCCTCCGTTTGAGAAAGTCCCAAACTGGGGCTTACATCATGGAGGTGCCCGGTATGACAAGTGGTGACAAGGCCGACGCATTGGCCAAAAAACTAGCCGAGGTCACCGACCCAGCGGTAGTTCGAGTATCCAGGCCCATCAAATGCGCAGAATTGCGTATTTCGGGCCTGGACGAGTCGGTCCTGTCCACCGAAGTGGTAGCGGCGGTCGCGCGTGCAGGAGGCTGCACAGAGGCTGAAATAAGGCCCGGAGAGATTGCGTATGGTCGCTCCCGACTAGGGACTGTGTGGCTTCGTTGCCCTATTCCAGCGGCAAAAAAGGTGGTAGAGGCGGGCAGGCTGCTGGTGGGCTGGGTGTCGGCGCAGGTCAAGCTGCTCGATGCCCGCCCCCTGCGCTGCTTCCGCTGCCTCGAGGTGGGCCACGTGAAGGCAAAGTGTAAGGCGGCGGTGGACCGCAGCCTGCTGTGCTATCGCTGCGGGAATCCAGGCCACGTGGCAAGCGCATGTGGAGAGGCACCACACTGTGTGCTGTGCGCGGAGGCCGGTTTGGCGGCTACCCACAAAGTGGGTAGCAAATCGTGCAACCCACACAAACCCAGGCAGGATAGAGCCGAAAAAAGAACGCAGCCAAACACCCAGAACGGCAGCACATCCGAGCCCCAGGCCGAGGAGGAAAGAGCTGTAATCGAGTAATATTATGGCTTCTACTCGCTATTTACAGGCGAACATCAACCACTGCGCCAGAGCCCAGGATCTTTTGTTCCAGAGCATGGCGGAGTGGCTGATTCATGTCGCTGTAGTTGCCGAGCCATACTCGGTTCCGTCCAGGGATAACTGGGTGGGGGACCTGGACAGCCTCGTGGCCCTGGCCACTCAACCATCGGCTGGCTCTGCGCCGCTCGAACATGTGGTGCGGGGCCATGGCTACGTGGCTGCCAACATTGGCAACACCATGGTCGTAGGGGCATACTTCTCGCCGAACAGAGCTCTTGCTGAATTCGAGGTGTTCCTAGACGAAGTGAGGGCTCTGATTGGCAGAAAGAACCCAGAGCTACTGCTAGTCGCGGGAGACTTCAACGCCAAATCCATGGTGTGGGGTTCTCCTGCGACTGACGTGCGCGGTCAAACGCTGGTGGAGTGGGCAGCGGCTACAGGTTTGGGGGTCCTGAACCAAGGGACGGTGGACACGTGCGTGCGGCAGCAGGGTGGCTCTATCGTGGACATCACGTTCGCCAATGCCGCCCTGTCGCGCCGTGTCCAAGGCTGGGAGGTGATGGAGGGAGTGGAGACGCTATCGGACCACCGATACATTCGGTTTGAAGTCTCCACCCACCATACTACCCCGGGCGGCCCAAGCCGTCCCCTGCAGGGGGATAGCCCAAGATGGGCGATCAAACGGCTTGACCGGGACCTGCTGCATGCGGCAGCTTTGGTCCAGGCTTGGCCGGAGACGTCCGAAGGAACGGTGGAGGAGCAAGCCGCATGGCTCGCTGAGGCCATGGCTCAGGTGTGTGACGCCGCGATGCCGCGGGTCAAGCCCGCTGGGCCGAGGCGGAGTGTGTACTGGTGGTCCGCAGAGCTCACGCAGCTGCGCAATTCATGCGTGGCTGCGAGACGCCAGTACACCAGGAGTCGAAGGCGGAGGAGGCGTGACCTAGCGGCAGAAGAGCGGCTGTACGCAAACTATAGGGAGGCCAGCAAAGCCCTTAGTATAGCCATTGGCCAAGCCAAAGACCTGGCGGAGGAGGAAATGCTGGAGACTTTGAACAGCGACCCGTGGGGGCGGCCGTACAAGTCGGTGAGGGGCAAACTTCGCCCTTGGGCCCCCCCACTCACGAAAAGTCTCCAACCGGATCTCGTGAGCAGAATCGTGGGAGCCTTATTCCCGCAGAGAGGCGAACACCAGCCTCCGCGGATGGCCCCAGCGTCCTCACGCGAGGAGGATGTCCCAACTGAGGTGACCGATGGAGAGCTGGGAGCGGCGGTGTTGAGGCTTAAAGCTAAAAACACTGCCCCTGGTCCCGACGGCACTCCTGGTCGCGCTTGGGTGCTGGCACTAGGCCCTTTGGAACTAAAGGTGAGGGAACTTTTTTCCGCGTGCCTGGCACAAGGCGTGGTACCACGTAAATGGAAATGTGGGAAGTTAGTGCTCCTTCGTAAGGAAGGGCGACCGGCTGACTCCCCCTCGGGATATAGGCCGATCGTACTTCTTGACGAGGGGGCAAAACTGTTCGAGCGGGTTGTCGCGGCCCGCATCAAAAACCACCTGGAGGAGCATGGGCCGGATCTGAGTGCGTGCCAGTTTGGATTCCGCTGGGGCAGATCCACCATCGACGCAATAGCGCGGGTGAGGGCCCTGGCGGATGATGCAGTTTCCCGGGGAGAAGTGGTGCTGGCGGTGTCTTTGGACATAGCCAACGCATTCAACACCCTTCCCTGGAAAACCATCCAGGAGGCGCTCAGGTTCCATGATGTACCAGAGTACCTGCGCAGGGTGGTAGCGTCGTACCTCTCCGAGAGGGCGATACGTTACCCCACGCAAGGAGAGTGGGTAGAGCGCGAAATGTCGTGCGGTGTTCCACAGGGGTCAGTCTTAGGACCGCTCCTGTGGAACATTGGTTACGACTGGGTGCTCCGTGGTGCCAATTTGCGAGGGGTTGACGTAACGTGCTACGCCGACGATACCCTGGTAACGGCCCGCGGTGCCACCTTCCGTGACGCGGCCCTGCTGGCCACTGCCGGCGTGGCCCACGTTGTGGACAGGATTCGGAGGCTGGGGCTTGAGGTTGCCCTTCATAAGTCTGAGGCCATTTGCTTTCATGGACCCCGAAGGGCACCTCCAGCTAATGCCAGTATAGTGGTAGGCGGAGTCTCCGTCGGCGTCGGTAGGACGATGAAATACCTGGGACTCGTCCTCGATAGCCGATGGAACTTCGAGGAGCATCTCCGGCGGTTGGCTCCGAAGCTGGTGGGTACGGCATCGGCACTGAGCCGGCTGCTCCCGAACGTGGGCGGGCCAAAGGCGGGCTGCCGCCGACTGTATACAGGGGTTGTGCGCTCTATGGCCCTGTACGGGGCACCCATATGGGTAAATGCTCTCTCCGCCCGGAACAAGACCCACCTGCGGCAACCGCAAAGGGTCATGGCGGTTAGAGTATCGAGGGCGTACCGCACCACCTCGTTCGAGGCGGCCTGCGTAATGGCGGGCACCCCACCGTGGGAGCTGGATGCCGAGGTGCTTGCCGACGTGTACCAGCGGATAGCCGAGGCGCGTGACAGAGGGGAACAGCCCTGTCCGGAAGAGATAAGGCGGTGGAGAGACATCTCCCGCCAAACTCTCTTCCGGAAATGGCTGGAGGCCCTGGAGCGGCCGAGCGCCGGACACTGGACCATATCGGGAGTCCGACCTGTCCTACAGGAGTGGGTCGATAGGACATGGGGTGCTGTCTCTTTCCACATGGCGCAGGTACTGTCGGGGCATGGCTGCTTCGGCAAGTACCTGTGCAAGATCGCAAGGAGGGAGACAGCACCAATGTGCCACCATTGCGGCGGGGCGGAGGACACGGCGCAGCACACGCTGCAAGTATGTCCCGCCTTTACCGACCAGCGATCCCGCCTAATGGCGATAGTCGGGAACGACCTTTCGCTGCCGGCCGTGATCAAATCCATGACTGGCAGCGAAAGGTCGTGGACTGCCATGACTTCCTACTGTAGGGAAGTCATGGCAATCAAGGAAGGAGCGGAACGCGAGCGGGAGGAGGACCCCTCCTCTCAGCCCGTGCGCCGCAGGCGAGTTGGGCGACGGCGGTTGAACCGCGCAATTCCGCCCTAATGGGGACTGGTGGGTGACGGGCAAGGGGATGCCCGTCCCCCGCCGTTTGGGTCCCCGAGCTGGTAGGCGCGCCAGGTGTTCCGGCGCGCCAACAGAGATGAAGACAGGAGAGGATCTCCTGGAGCTGGGTCCAACACCGGACGACCGCCGTGCTGCCGGGCCATGGTTGTGCAGAGCAGTTCCCACAGCCCGGCAGCAAGACGACGGCAAAGAGAACACCCTGGGGTTTTAGTGGGTACACCGCCCCCTTCCGGGGCGGGATTCCCACATGCCCACCGTCCTCCCCGGGACGGTGATATCCTTAAAGGATTTCCCCAGGCTAAAAAAAAAAAAAAAAAAAAAAAAAAGGTTAGGTTAGGTTAGGGGTGCGGGCCGGATTCCTCCACGTTGGCCTGGGTGCTGCAGTCTCTCTTGATCTCGATCCGGAGAGAACGCAGCATCTGGGCTGGTGCACCCTGGGCATCGGCTGAGACTTTCTCCTTATGGGGGATTCTTTCAGTCCATGGCGAATATCCGGCACGGGGGTGGTGACAGGGGTTTCTTGAAGGGTTGCGGTTGTGTGGAGACCACTTCCGCCCCGGAAAGTTTCCTTCTGTCACCTGGGGAGGGATGGTGTGACGAGCGGCTTTTCTTCGGAGAAGCTGCTTCGTCCACCAGTTGTGGGCGGCGACAGAGGTCGTTTGAAGGGGCGGTTGCGTGTGCCTACGAGGCCGTTTCCGCCCTGGACAGCTTCCATCTGTTGCCTTTTGAGGATTGGTGACTGGGGTAGTTTGAAGGGTCAGTTGCGTGTGCCTACGAGGCCGTTTCTGTTCCCGGAAAGCTTAACCAGTCGCCTGGAGGGGGCAGTGACTGAGGTTGTTGAAAGGGGCGGTTGCGTGTGCCTTCGAGGCCGTTTCCGCCCTGGACAGCTTCCTTCCGTCACATTTGCGGTTGGTGTCCTTCTACGTGTCTTCTGGAATACCGGGGGGCACTGTAGTTATTGGTGGGACAGCTGTGGTGGGGTGTGTTTGAAGGGTATGGGACCAACCCAATGCGGTTGGGTATCCGGAAAGCACCATCCACCACAGGCAGACCGTTGAAGGGAAGGCGAACTCAGCGGACTTCGGTTCGCTGCTCGCGCGAACTTCTTGTAGAGCCAGTGGGTTGGGGGCCCACATTGCACGGCTTTACCGGTCTGGGGAGACGGTCGCGGGCTGTTCACAGCCGTCTCCTCCTTTGGCGGAGAAGGGGGGGCTCTTCGGAGCAGGCCGGGAGGCGCGTCAGTGGAGAATGCTTTTTAGCGGTTCCGCGGCGCCTCACTACTGGCCAGGGAGGTTAAACGCCGGAGTTGGTTTTAGACGGTAGTTCTTTTGAGAGTCCGTCATACCTCCCATTGCACAGCCATCCCCAGGCTGGGAGGATGCGTAAATTGCATTTCCACTCCGTCAACAAAAAAAAAAAAAAAAAAAAAAAAAAAAAAAAAAAAAAAAAAAAAAAAAAAAAAAAGGTTAGGTTAGGTTAGGTTAGGTTAGGTTAGGTTAGGTTAGGTTAGGTTAGGTTAGGTTAGGTTAGGTTCGGCGCCGGCGCCATTGGTGGTGATGGGGGACCTCAACGCCAAGAGCGCTGCGTGGGGTTCCCCCATCACGGACCCGAGAGGAGTGGCCCTCGAAGTCTGGGTGGCGGCTATGGGGCTTGAGGTGCTCAACCGGGGTGACGCCAACACGTGTGTGCGGCGAAATGGGGGGTCGATCGTGGACATTTCGTTCGCGACCCCCAGCATCGCCGCACGTATCACAGACTGGCGCGTCCTCGAGGAGGTCGAGACCCTCTCCGACCACTTATACATTCGGATGAGGGTCAGCAACTCGCCGGGGGTACTGCCGCCAAGCTCGAGAGGGCGGAGTGGGAGAGGAGTAGGAGGGACTTTCCCAAGGTGGACACTGGCCCGACTCGACCGGGGAATGGCGGAAGAGGCCGCCATGGTGGAGGCGTGGTGTGCGCCCCCACCGGTCACCCTGGGAGCAGAGGAACGTGCAGCCCAGTTTCGCGTCGCACTAACGACGGTGTGCGACGCGGCCATGCCTCGGGCCCGAAGGCTGCCCGCGAAAAAGCAGGTGTACTGGTGGTCGCAGGAGATTGCGGCCCTTCGAGCCACCAGTGATGCCGCACGCCGTGCCTACACCCGCTGCAGGCGGCGGCGACACCTGCCGGAGGAGGAAGAGCATCTCCACAGAGAGCTGAAGGCGGCGAAGTACGCGCTCTCTGTGGAAATAGCTCGCAGGAAGGACGAGGCGCGTGAGGAGTTCTTGGCCACGCTGGATAGGGATCCGTGGGGGCGGCCTTACCGAGTCGTGCGCAACAAAATGCGTTGTGCACCCCCCATGGACTCCCTTGAGCCAGAACTCCTCACGAGGATTGTGGAGGGACTCTTCCCGGCCGCGCCGGCTTTTCAGCCACCCGGCATGGTGGCCCCCACGGTTGAGGAGGTTGATCCAGTTGATCCCCCTCCCGTGACGGACGACGAAATGGAGAGCGTCGTCGACCGTCTCCGGGCCTGCAGGAAGGCGCCAGGACCGGATGGGGTACCGGGGAGGGTTCTCCACATTGTGGCGGAGCACCTCGGGGACCGCTTGCGGACCCTCTTTGATGATTGCATCAAGGAGGGGCGCTTCCCGAGGTGCTGGAAGGAGGGACGCCTAGTCCTCCTTCGGAAGGAGGGGAGGCCGCTAGATACCCCTGCCGGTCACCGCCCCATCGTCCTCCTAGATGAGACAGGCAAGATGCTTGAACGCATCTTGTCACGTCGCATCGTCCAACATCTGGAGAACGTGGGGCCTAACATCTCCGACCGGCAGTATGGGTTCCGTGAGGGACGGTCCACTATGGACGCGCTTTCGTCCCTCCGGAACTTCTGTGGGCACGCGGAGGAGAGGGGCGAGGGAGTCGTGGCGGTATCGTTAGATATCGCCAACGCATTCGGTTCCCTACCCTTCCCGGTCATCAGTGAGGCCCTCCGCTACCACAGGGTGCCCGGATATCTGCGGCGGATTGTGGAGCACTACCTTACCGACAGGGTAGTGCTCTATGATCGTGGAGGTCTGCGGGTCGCCCACCCGATGTCATGCGGTGTTCCCCAGGGGTCCGTGTTAGGACCCCTGCTATGGAACATCGGCTATGACTGGGTGATCCGCGGAGCGCTCCTTCCCCGCATGGCCACCCTTTGCTATGCCGACGATACAATGGTGGCCGTGCGGGGACGTGAGCTGGAAGAGGCCCTCCGGAGGGCGTCGTTGGCGGCAGACCTGGTTGTCGGCCGCATCCGACAGTTAGGTCTGGAGGTGTCCCTCCCGAAGACAGACGCTATTGTCTTTGGGGGAAAGGGATGGCGCCCCCGTAGTGGAATGACTATCCCTGTGGCGGGGGAGGCGGTAAAGGTGAAGGCCACTATCAAATACCTCGGCCTCATCCTGGACCGGAGGTGGGATTTCGGGGAGCATTTCCGCCAACTTGCTCCCCGGGTGGTAGGCACTGCGTCGGCCCTGGGCCGCATGTTGCCAAACGTGGGGGGGCCTCAAGCGCCATGCCGACGCCTGTTTGCAGGCGTCGTTCGTAGCATGGCGCTATACGGCGCGCCAATCTGGGCCGACACGTTGTCGGCCAAAAATAAGGCGCTCCTAAGGAGGCCCCAAAGGGTGGTGGCCCTCCGAATAGTGAGGGCCTATATGACAGTGGCGCATGCGGCCGCGTGTGTCTTGGCCTGCACCCCGCCGTGGGAGCTAGATGCTCAGGTGCAGGCCGAGACATACCGGAGGAGGGCGGAATTCTGGGCGAGGAGAGAGCGCCCGGACTCGGAGACGGTGGAGGGAGCCCGTCGAATGACGGAGCGGCGCATGAGGGACCGGTGGAAGAGCGACCTGGAGGACTCTCCCTATGGACTCCGCACCATAGGGGCACTCCTCCCGTCGCTGGACCACTGGTTGGATCGGAGATACGGTACCGTCACGTACCGTCTTGTGCAGGTATTGACCGGACATGGGTGCTTCGGCCACTACCTGCACAAGATAAAAAGGGAGCCGAGTCCGATCTGCCACGAGTGCGGCGATCCGGACGACACGGCCCAGCACACCCTCGAGGTGTGCGCTCGCTGGGGTCCGGAGCGCCGCGCTATGGCCGCGGAACTCAATGTCTCCGATCTCTCGCTGCACAGCGTCGTCTCGGCCATGCTGGGCAGCGACAGATCGTGGAAGGCGGTATCCTCCTTCTGTGAGAGTGTCATCTCGCAGAAGGAGGTGGCGGAGCGGGAACGTGAAGACGACGTCGACGCGCACCCGCTCCGGCGCAGACGAAGGGGGCGAAGGCGCTTGCAGTTCGCTGCTAGCCTGAACCCCTTGTAGGACCAGTGGGTTAGGGGCCCACATTGCACGGTCCTACACACGTCTGGGGGAGAGGTCGCAGCGTTTACCGACCTCTCCCTCCTTTGGCGGAGGTACCCCGGCATTAGGCTGGGGAGGCTGGGGGGCGCCCAATGGTTGCATCCTAGGCAGCCCATTGTGCCCCCGAAAACAGCAGCGGAGGTAAACGCCGGAGTGGTTTTAGACGGTAGGCTGCTCCCTCTACTCTCGTGCGAGAGTGGGGGGAGGAGAGAGTCCGTCATACCCCCCCTATAGCATGGCCAACCCTAGGCCGGGGGATGATGCGTAACGCATTTCCACTCCGAGAAAAAAAAAAAAAAAAAAAAAAAAAAAAAAAAAAAAAAAGGTTAGGTTAGGTTAGGTTAGGTTAGGTTAGGTTAGGTTAGGTTAGGTTAGGTTAGGTTAGGTTAGGTTAGGTTAGGTTAGGTTAGGTTAGGTTAGGTTGGGGTGCGGGCCGGATTCCTCCACGTTGGCCTGGGTGCTGCAGTCTCTCTTGATCTCGATCCGGAGAGAACGCAGCATCTGGGCTGGTGCACCCTGGGCATCGGCTGAGACTTTCTCCTTATGGGGGATTCTTTCAGTCCATGGCGAATATCCGGCACGGGGGTGGTGACAGGGGTTTCTTGAAGGGTTGCGGTTGTGTGGAGACCACTTCCGCCCCGGAAAGTTTCCTTCTGTCACCTGGGGAGGGATGGTGTGACAAGCGGCTTTTCTTCGGAGAAGCTGCTTCGTCCACCAGTTGTGGGCGGCGACAGAGGTCGTTTGAAGGGGCGGTTGCGTGTGCCTACGAGGCCGTTTCCGCCCTGGACAGCTTCCATCTGTTGCCTTTTGAGGATTGGTGACTGGGGTAGTTTGAAGGGTCAGTTGCGTGTGCCTACGAGGCCGTTTCTGTTCCCGGAAAGCTTAACCAGTCGCCTGGAGGGGGCAGTGACTGAGGTTGTTGAAAGGGGCGGTTGCGTGTGCCTTCGAGGCCGTTTCCGCCCTGGACAGCTTCCTTCCGTCACATTTGCGGTTGGTGTCCTTCTACGTGTCTTCTGGAATACCGGGGGGCACTGTAGTTATTGGTGGGACAGCTGTGGTGGGGTGTGTTTGAAGGGTATGGGACCAACCCAATGCGGTTGGGTATCCGGAAAGCACCATCCACCACAGGCAGACCGTTGAAGGGAAGGCGAACTCAGCGGACTTCGGTTCGCTGCTCGCCCGAACTTCTTGTAGAGCCAGTGGGTTGGGGGCCCACATTGCACGGCTTTACCGGTCTGGGGAGACGGTCGCGGGCTGTTCACAGCCGTCTCCTCCTTTGGCGGAGAAGGGGGGGCTCTTCGGAGCAGGCCGGGAGGCGCGTCAGTGGAGAATGCTTTTTAGCGGTTCCGCGGCGCCTCACTACTGGCCAGGGAGGTTAAACGCCGGAGTGGTTTTAGACGGTAGTTCTTTTGAGAGTCCGTCATACCTCCCATTGCACAGCCATCCCCAGGCTGGGAGGATGCGTAAATTGCATTTCCACTCCGTCAACAAAAAAAAAAAAAAAAAAAAAAAAAAAAAAAAAAAAAAAGGTTAGGTTAGGTTAGGTTAGGTTAGGTTGGGGTGCGGGCCGGATTCCTCCACGTTGGCCTGGGTGCTGCAGTCTCTCTTGATCTCGATCCGGAGAGAACGCAGCATCTGGGCTGGTGCACCCTGGGCATCGGCTGAGACTTTCTCCTTATGGGGGATTCTTTCAGTCCATGGCGAATATCCGGCACGGGGGTGGTGACAGGGGTTTCTTGAAGGGTTGCGGTTGTGTGGAGACCACTTCCGCCCCGGAAAGTTTCCTTCTGTCACCTGGGGAGGGATGGTGTGACGAGCGGCTTTTCTTCGGAGAAGCTGCTTCGTCCACCAGTTGTGGGCGGCGACAGAGGTCGTTTGAAGGGGCGGTTGCGTGTGCCTACGAGGCCGTTTCCGCCCTGGACAGCTTCCATCTGTTGCCTTTTGAGGATTGGTGACTGGGGTAGTTTGAAGGGTCAGTTGCGTGTGCCTACGAGGCCGTTTCTGTTCCCGGAAAGCTTAACCAGTCGCCTGGAGGGGGCAGTGACTGAGGTTGTTGAAAGGGGCGGTTGCGTGTGCCTTCGAGGCCGTTTCCGCCCTGGACAGCTTCCTTCCGTCACATTTGCGGTTGGTGTCCTTCTACGTGTCTTCTGGAATACCGGGGGGCACTGTAGTTATTGGTGGGACAGCTGTGGTGGGGTGTGTTTGAAGGGTATGGGACCAACCCAATGCGGTTGGGTATCCGGAAAGCACCATCCACCACAGGCAGACCGTTGAAGGGAAGGCGAACTCAGCGGACTTCGGTTCGCTGCTCGCCCGAACTTCTTGTAGAGCCAGTGGGTTGGGGGCCCACATTGCACGGCTTTACCGGTCTGGGGAGACGGTCGCGGGCTGTTCACAGCCGTCTCCTCCTTTGGCGGAGAAGGGGGGGCTCTTCGGAGCAGGCCGGGAGGCGCGTCAGTGGAGAATGCTTTTTAGCGGTTCCGCGGCGCCTCACTACTGGCCAGGGAGGTTAAACGCCGGAGTGGTTTTAGACGGTAGTTCTTTTGAGAGTCCGTCATACCTCCCATTGCACAGCCATCCCCAGGCTGGGAGGATGCGTAAATTGCATTTCCACTCCGTCAACAAAAAAAAAAAAAAAAAAAAAAAAAAAAAAAAAAAAAAAAGTTTAGGTTAGGTTAGGTTAGGTTAGGTTAGGTTAGGTTAGGTTAGGTTAGGTTAGGTTAGGTTAGGTTAGGTTAGGTTAGGTTAGGTTAGGTTAGGTTAGGTTAGGTTAGGTTAGGTTAGGTTAGGTTAGGTTAGGTTAGGTTAGGTTAGGTTAGGTTAGGTTAGGTTAGGTTAGGTTAGGTTAGGTTAGGTTAGGTTAGGTTAGGTTAGGTTAGGTTAGGTTAGGTTAGGTTAGGTTAGGTTAGGTTAGGTTAGGTTAGGTTAGGTTAGGTTAGGTTAGGTTAGGTTAGGTTAGGTTAGGTTAGGTTAGGTTAGGTTAGGTTAGGTTAGGTTAGGTTAGGTTAGGTTAGGTTAGGTTAGGTTAGGTTAGGTTAGGTTAGGTTAGGTTAGGTTAGGTTAGGTTAGGTTAGGTTAGGTTAGGTTAGGTTAGGTTAGGTTAGGTTAGGTTAGGTTAGGTTAGGTTAGGTTAGGTTAGGTTAGGTTAGGTTAGGTTAGGTTAGGTTAGGTTAGGTTAGGTTAGGTTAGGTTAGGTTAGGTTAGGTTAGGTTAGGTTAGGTTAGGTTAGGTTAGGTTAGGTTAGGTTAGGTTAGGTTAGGTTAGGTTAGGTTAGGTTAGGTTAGGTTAGGTTAGGTTAGGTTAGGTTAGGTTAGGTTAGGTTAGGTTAGGTTAGGTTAGGTTAGGTTAGGTTAGGTTGGGGTGCGGGCCGGATTCCTCCACGTTGGCCTGAGTGCTGCAGTCTCTCTTGATCTCGATCCGGAGAGAACGCAGCATCTGGGCTGGTGCACCCTGGGCATCGGCTGAGACTTTCTCCTTATGGGGGATTCTTTCAGTCCATGGCGAATATCCGGCACGGGGGTGGTGACAGGGGTTTCTTGAAGGGTTGCGGTTGTGTGGAGACCACTTCCGCCCCGGAAAGTTTCCTTCTGTCACCTGGGGAGGGATGGTGACGAGCGGCTTTTCTTCGGAGAAGCTGCTTCGTCCACCAGTTGTGGGCGGCGACAGAGGTCGTTTGAAGGGGCGGTTGCGTGTGCCTACGAGGCCGTTTCCACCCTGGACAGCTTCCATCTGTTGCCTTTTGAGGATTGGTGACTGGGGTGGTTTGAAGGGTCAGTTGCGTGTGCCTACGAGGCCGTTTCTGTTCCCGGAAAGCTTAACCAGTCGCCTGGAGGGGGCAGTGACTGAGGTTGTTGAAAGGGGCGGTTGCGTGTGCCTTCGACGCCGTTTCCGCCCTGGACAGCTTCCTTCCGTCACATTTGCGGTTGGTGTCCTTCTACGTGTCTTCTGGAATACCGGGGGGCACTGTAGTTATTGGTGGGACAGCTGTGGTGGGGTGTGTTTGAAGGGTATGGGACCAACCCAATGCGGTTGGGTATCTGGAAAGCACCATCCACCACAGGCAGACCGTTGAAGGGAAGGCGAACTCAGCGGACTTCGGTTCGCTGCTCGCCCGAACTTTTTGTAGAGCCAGTGGGTTGGGGGCCCACATTGCACGGCTTTACCGGTCTGGGGAGACGGTCGCGGGCTGTTCACAGCCGTCTCCTCCTTTGGCGGAGAAGGGAGGGCTCTTCGGAGCAGGCCGGGAGGCGCGTCAGTGGAGAATGCTTTTTAGCGGTTCCGCGGCGCCTCACTACTGGCCAGGGAGGTTAAACGCCGGAGTGGTTTTAGACGGTAGTTCTTTTGAGAGTCCGTCATACCTCCCATTGCACAGCCATCCCCAGGCTGGGAGGATGCGTAAATTGCATTTCCACTCCGTCAAAAAAAAAAAAAAAAAAAAAAAAAAAAAAAAAAAAAAAAAAAAAAAAAAAAACAAAAAAAAAAAAAAAAAAAAAAAAAAAAAAAAAAAAAAAAAAGGTTAGGTTAGGTTAGGTTAGGTTAGGTTAGGTTAGGTTAGGTTAGGTTAGGTTAGGTTAGGTTAGGTTAGGTTAGGTTAGGTTAGGTTAGGTTAGGTTAGGTTAGGTTAGGTTAGGTTGGGGTGCGGGCCGGATTCCTCCACGTTGGCCTGGGTGCTGCAGTCTCTCTTGATCTCGATCCGGAGAGAACGCAGCATCTGGGCTGGTGCACCCTGGGCATCGGCTGAGACTTTCTCCTTATGGGGGATTCTTTCAGTCCATGGCGAATATCCGGCACGGGGGTGGTGACAGGGGTTTCTTGAAGGGTTGCGGTTGTGTGGAGACCACTTCCGCCCCGGAAAGTTTCCTTCTGTCACCTGGGGAGGGATGGTGTGACGAGCGGCTTTTCTTCGGAGAAGCTGCTTCGTCCACCAGTTGTGGGCGGCGACAGAGGTCGTTTGAAGGGGCGGTTGCGTGTGCCTACGAGGCCGTTTCCGCCCTGGACAGCTTCCATCTGTTGCCTTTTGAGGATTGGTGACTGGGGTAGTTTGAAGGGTCAGTTGCGTGTGCCTACGAGGCCGTTTCTGTTCCCGGAAAGCTTAACCAGTCGCCTGGAGGGGGCAGTGACTGAGGTTGTTGAAAGGGGCGGTTGCGTGTGCCTTCAAGGCCGTTTCCGCCCTGGACAGCTTCCTTCCGTCACATTTGCGGTTGGTGTCCTTCTACGTGTCTTCTGGAATACCGGGGGGCACTGTAGTTATTGGTGGGACAGCTGTGGTGGGGTGTGTTTGAAGGGTATGGGACCAACCCAATGCGGTTGGGTATCCGGAAAGCACCATCCACCACAGGCAGACCGTTGAAGGGAAGGCGAACTCAGCGGACTTCGGTTCGCTGCTCGCCCGAACTTCTTGTAGAGCCAGTGGGTTGGGGGCCCACATTGCACGGCTTTACCGGTCTAAGGAGACGGTCGCGGGCTGTTCACAGCCGTCTCCTCCTTTGGCGGAGAAGGGGGGGCTCTTCGGAGCAGGCCGGGAGGCGCGTCAGTGGAGAATGCTTTTTAGCGGTTCCGCGGCGCCTCACTACTGGCCAGGGAGGTTAAACGCCGGAGTGGTTTTAGACGGTAGTTCTTTTGAGAGTCCGTCATACCTCCCATTGCACAGCCATCCCCAGGCTGGGAGGATGCGTAAATTGCATTTCCACTCCGTCAACAAAAAAAAAAAAAAAAAAAAAAGGTTAGGTTAGGTTAGGTTAGGTTAGGTTAGGTTAGGTTAGGTTAGGTTAGGTTAGGTTAGGTTAGGTTAGGTTAGGTTAGGTTAGGTTAGGTTAGGTTAGGTTAGGTTAGGTTAGGTTAGGTTAGGTTAGGTTAGGTTAGGTTAGGTTAGGTTAGGTTAGGTTAGGTTAGGTTAGGTTAGGTTAGGTTAGGTTAGGTTAGGTTAGGTTAGGTTAGGTTAGGTTAGGTTAGGTTAGGTTAGGTTAGGTTAGGTTAGGTTAGGTTAGGTTAGGTTAGGTTAGGTTAGGTTAGGTTAGGTTAGGTTAGGTTAGGTTAGGTTAGGTTAGGTTAGGTTAGGTTAGGTTAGGTTAGGTTAGGTTAGGTTAGGTTAGGTTAGGTTAGGTTAGGTTAGGTTAGGTTAGGTTAGGTTAGGTTAGGTTAGGTTAGGTTAGGTTAGGTTAGGTTAGGTTAGGTTAGGTTAGGTTAGGTTAGGTTAGGTTAGGTTAGGTTAGGTTAGGTTAGGTTAGGTTAGGTTAGGTTAGGTTAGGTTAGGTTAGGTTAGGTTAGGTTAGGTTAGGTTAGGTTAGGTTAGGTTAGGTTAGGTTAGGTTAGGTTAGGTTAGGTTAGGTTAGGTTAGGTTAGGTTAGGTTAGGTTAGGTTAGGTTAGGTTAGGTTAGGTTAGGTTAGGTTAGGTTAGGTTAGGTTAGGTTAGGTTAGGTTAGGTTAGGTTAGGTTAGGTTAGGTTAGGTTAGGTTAGGTTAGGTTAGGTTAGGTTAGGTTAGGTTAGGTTAGGTTAGGTTAGGTTAGGTTAGGTTAGGTTAGGTTAGGTTAGGTTAGGTTAGGTTAGGTTAGGTTAGGTTAGGTTAGGTTAGGTTAGGTTAGGTTAGGTTAGGTTAGGTTAGGTTAGGTTAGGTTAGGTTAGGTTAGGTTAGGTTAGGTTAGGTTAGGTTAGGTTAGGTTAGGTTGGGGTGCAGGCCGGATTCCTCCACGTTGGCCTGAGTGCTGCAGTCTCTCTTGATCTCGATCCGGAGAGAACGCAGCATCTGGGCTGGTGCACCCTGGGCATCGGCTGAGACTTTCTCCTTATGGGGGATTCTTTCAGTCCATGGCGAATATCCGGCACGGGGGTGGTGACAGGGGTTTCTTGAAGGGTTGCGGTTGTGTGGAGACCACTTCCGCCCCGGAAAGTTTCCTTCTGTCACCTGGGGAGGGATGGTGTGACGAGCGGCTTTTCTTCGGAGAAGCTGCTTCGTCCACCAGTTGTGGGCGGCGACAGAGGTCGTTTGAAGGGGCGGTTCCGTGTGCCTACGAGGCCGTTTCCGCCCTGGACAGCTTCCATCTGTTGCCTTTTGAGGATTGGAGACTGGGGTAGTTTGAAGGGTCAGTTGCGTGTGCCTACGAGGCCGTTTCTGTTCCCGGAAAGCTTAACCAGTCGCCTGGAGGGGGCAGTGACTGAGGTTGTTGAAAGGGGCGGTTGCGTGTGCCTTCGAGGCCGTTTCCGCCCTGGACAGCTTCCTTCCGTCACATTTGCGGTTGGTGTCCTTCTACGTGTCTTCTGGAATACCGGGGGGCACTGTAGTTATTGGTGGGACAGCTGTGGTGGGGTGTGTTTGAAGGGTATGGGACCAACCCAATGCGGTTGGGTATCCGGAAAGCACCATCCACCACAGGCAGACCGTTGAAGGGAAGGCGAACTCAGCGGACTTCGGTTCGCTGCTCGCCCGAACTTCTTGTAGAGCCAGTGGGTTGGGGGCCCACATTGCACGGCTTTACCGGTCTGGGGAGACGGTCGCGGGCTGTTCACAGCCGTCTCCTCCTTTGGCGGAGAAGGGGGGGCTCTTCGGAGCAGGCCGGGAGGCGCGTCAGTGGAGAATGCTTTTTAGCGGTTCCGCGGCGCCTCACTACTGGCCAGGGAGGTTAAACGCCGGAGTGGTTTTAGACGGTAGTTCTTTTGAGAGTCCGTCATACCTCCCATTGCACAGCCATCCCCAGGCTGGGAGGATGCGTAAATTGCATTTCCACTCCGTCAACAAAAAAAAAAAAAAAAAAAAAAGGTTAGGTTAGGTTAGGTTAGGTTAGGTTAGGTTAGGTTAGGTTAGGTTAGGTTAGGTTAGGTTAGGTTAGGTTAGGTTAGGTTAGGTTAGGTTAGGTTAGGTTAGGTTAGGTTAGGTTAGGTTAGGTTAGGTTAGGTTAGGTTAGGTTAGGTTAGGTTAGGTTAGGTTAGGTTAGGTTAGGTTAGGTTAGGTTAGGTTAGGTTAGGTTAGGTTAGGTTAGGTTAGGTTAGGTTAGGTTAGGTTAGGTTAGGTTAGGTTAGGTTAGGTTAGGTTAGGTTAGGTTAGGTTAGGTTAGGTTAGGTTAGGTTAGGTTAGGTTAGGTTAGGTTAGGTTAGGTTAGGTTAGGTTAGGTTAGGTTAGGTTAGGTTAGGTTAGGTTAGGTTAGGTTAGGTTAGGTTAGGTTAGGTTAGGTTAGGTTAGGTTAGGTTAGGTTAGGTTAGGTTAGGTTAGGTTAGGTTAGGTTAGGTTAGGTTAGGTTAGGTTAGGTTAGGTTAGGTTAGGTTAGGTTAGGTTAGGTTAGGTTAGGTTAGGTTAGGTTAGGTTAGGTTAGGTTAGGTTAGGTTAGGTTAGGTTAGGTTAGGTTAGGTTAGGTTAGGTTAGGTTAGGTTAGGTTAGGTTAGGTTAGGTTAGGTTAGGTTAGGTTAGGTTAGGTTAGGTTAGGTTAGGTTAGGTTAGGTTAGGTTAGGTTAGGTTAGGTTAGGTTAGGTTAGGTTAGGTTAGGTTAGGTTAGGTTAGGTTAGGTTAGGTTAGGTTAGGTTAGGTTAGGTTAGGTTAGGTTAGGTTAGGTTAGGTTAGGTTAGGTTAGGTTAGGTTAGGTTAGGTTAGGTTAGGTTAGGTTAGGTTAGGTTAGGTTAGGTTAGGTTAGGTTAGGTTAGGTTAGGTTAGGTTAGGTTAGGTTAGGTTAGGTTAGGTTAGGTTAGGTTAGGTTAGGTTAGGTTAGGTTAGGTTAGGTTAGGTTAGGTTAGGTTAGGTTAGGTTAGGTTAGGTTAGGTTAGGTTAGGTTAGGTTAGGTTAGGTTAGGTTAGGTTAGGTTAGGTTAGGTTAGGTTAGGTTAGGTTAGGTTAGGTTAGGTTAGGTTAGGTTAGGTTAGGTTAGGTTAGGTTAGGTTAGGTTAGGTTAGGTTAGGTTAGGTTAGGTTAGGTTAGGTTAGGTTAGGTTAGGTTAGGTTAGGTTAGGTTAGGTTAGGTTAGGTTAGGTTAGGTTAGGTTAGGTTAGGTTAGGTTAGGTTAGGTTAGGTTAGGTTAGGTTAGGTTAGGTTAGGTTAGGTTAGGTTAGGTTAGGTTAGGTTAGGTTAGGTTAGGTTAGGTTAGGTTAGGTTAGGTTAGGTTAGGTTAGGTTAGGTTAGGTTAGGTTAGGTTAGGTTAGGTTAGGTTAGGTTAGGTTAGGTTAGGTTAGGTTAGGTTAGGTTAGGTTAGGTTAGGTTAGGTTAGGTTAGGTTAGGTTAGGTTAGGTTAGGTTAGGTTAGGTTAGGTTAGGTTAGGTTAGGTTAGGTTAGGTTAGGTTAGGTTAGGTTAGGTTAGGTTAGGTTAGGTTAGGTTAGGTTAGGTTAGGTTAGGTTAGGTTAGGTTAGGTTAGGTTAGGTTAGGTTAGGTTAGGTTAGGTTAGGTTAGGTTAGGTTAGGTTAGGTTAGGTTAGGTTAGGTTAGGTTAGGTTAGGTTAGGTTAGGTTAGGTTAGGTTAGGTTAGGTTAGGTTAGGTTAGGTTAGGTTAGGTTAGGTTAGGTTAGGTTAGGTTAGGTTAGGTTAGGTTAGGTTAGGTTAGGTTAGGTTAGGTTAGGTTAGGTTAGGTTAGGTTAGGTTAGGTTAGGTTAGGTTAGGTTAGGTTAGGTTAGGTTAGGTTAGGTTAGGTTAGGTTAGGTTAGGTTAGGTTAGGTTAGGTTAGGTTAGGTTAGGTTAGGTTAGGTTAGGTTAGGTTAGGTTAGGTTAGGTTAGGTTAGGTTAGGTTAGGTTAGGTTAGGTTAGGTTAGGTTAGGTTAGGTTAGGTTAGGTTAGGTTAGGTTAGGTTAGGTTAGGTTAGGTTAGGTTAGGTTAGGTTAGGTTAGGTTAGGTTAGGTTAGGTTAGGTTAGGTTAGGTTAGGTTAGGTTAGGTTAGGTTAGGTTAGGTTAGGTTAGGTTAGGTTAGGTTAGGTTAGGTTAGGTTAGGTTAGGTTAGGTTAGGTTAGGTTAGGTTAGGTTAGGTTAGGTTAGGTTAGGTTAGGTTAGGTTAGGTTAGGTTAGGTTAGGTTAGGTTAGGTTAGGTTAGGTTAGGTTAGGTTAGGTTAGGTTAGGTTAGGTTAGGTTAGGTTAGGTTAGGTTAGGTTAGGTTAGGTTAGGTTAGGTTAGGTTAGGTTAGGTTAGGTTAGGTTAGGTTAGGTTAGGTTAGGTTAGGTTAGGTTAGGTTAGGTTAGGTTAGGTTAGGTTAGGTTAGGTTAGGTTAGGTTAGGTTAGGTTAGGTTAGGTTAGGTTAGGTTAGGTTAGGTTAGGTTAGGTTAGGTTAGGTTAGGTTAGGTTAGGTTAGGTTAGGTTAGGTTAGGTTAGGTTAGGTTAGGTTAGGTTAGGTTAGGTTAGGTTAGGTTAGGTTAGGTTAGGTTAGGTTAGGTTAGGTTAGGTTAGGTTAGGTTAGGTTAGGTTAGGTTAGGTTAGGTTAGGTTAGGTTAGGTTAGGTTAGGTTAGGTTAGGTTAGGTTAGGTTAGGTTAGGTTAGGTTAGGTTAGGTTAGGTTAGGTTAGGTTAGGTTAGGTTAGGTTAGGTTAGGTTAGGTTAGGTTAGGTTAGGTTAGGTTAGGTTAGGTTAGGTTAGGTTAGGTTAGGTTAGGTTAGGTTAGGTTAGGTTAGGTTAGGTTAGGTTAGGTTAGGTTAGGTTAGGTTAGGTTAGGTTAGGTTAGGTTAGGTTAGGTTAGGTTAGGTTAGGTTAGGTTAGGTTAGGTTAGGTTAGGTTAGGTTAGGTTAGGTTAGGTTAGGTTAGGTTAGGTTAGGTTAGGTTAGGTTAGGTTAGGTTAGGTTAGGTTAGGTTAGGTTAGGTTAGGTTAGGTTAGGTTAGGTTAGGTTAGGTTAGGTTAGGTTAGGTTAGGTTAGGTTAGGTTAGGTTAGGTTAGGTTAGGTTAGGTTAGGTTAGGTTAGGTTAGGTTAGGTTAGGTTAGGTTAGGTTAGGTTAGGTTAGGTTAGGTTAGGTTAGGTTAGGTTAGGTTAGGTTAGGTTAGGTTAGGTTAGGTTAGGTTAGGTTAGGTTAGGTTAGGTTAGGTTAGGTTAGGTTAGGTTAGGTTAGGTTAGGTTAGGTTAGGTTGGGGTGCAGGCCGGATTCCTCCACGTTGGCCTGAGTGCTGCAGTCTCTCTTGATCTCGATCCGGAGAGAACGCAGCATCTGGGCTGGTGCACCCTGGGCATCGGCTGAGACTTTCTCCTTATGGGGGATTCTTTCAGTCCATGGCGAATATCCGGCACGGGGGTGGTGACAGGGGTTTCTTGAAGGGTTGCGGTTGTGTGGAGACCACTTCCGCCCCGGAAAGTTTCCTTCTGTCACCTGGGGAGGGATGGTGTGACGAGCGGCTTTTCTTCGGAGAAGCTGCTTCGTCCACCAGTTGTGGGCGGCGACAGAGGTCGTTTGAAGGGGCGGTTGCGTGTGCCTACGAGGCCGTTTCCGCCCTGGACAGCTTCCATCTGTTGCCTTTTGAGGATTGGTGACTGGGGTAGTTTGAAGGGTCAGTTGCGTGTGCCTACGAGGCCGTTTCTGTTCCCGGAAAGCTTAACCAGTCGCCTGGAGGGGGCAGTGACTGAGGTTGTTGAAAGGGGCGGTTGCGTGTGCCTTCGAGGCCGTTTCCGCCCTGGACAGCTTCCTTCCGTCACATTTGCGGTTGGTGTCCTTCTACGTGTCTTCTGGAATACCGGGGGGCACTGTAGTTATTGGTGGGACAGCTGTGGTGGGGTGTGTTTGAAGGGTATGGGACCAACCCAATGCGGTTGGGTATCCGGAAAGCACCATCCACCACAGGCAGACCGTTGAAGGGAAGGCGAACTCAGCGGACTTCGGTTCGCTGCTCGCCCGAACTTCTTGTAGAGCCAGTGGGTTGGGGGCCCACATTGCACGGCTTTACCGGTCTGGGGAGACGGTCGCGGGCTGTTCACAGCCGTCTCCTCCTTTGGCGGAGAAGGGGGGGCTCTTCGGAGCAGGCCGGGAGGCGCGTCAGTGGAGAATGCTTTTTAGCGGTTCCGCGGCGCCTCACTACTGGCCAGGGAGGTTAAACGCCGGAGTGGTTTTAGACGGTAGTTCTTTTGAGAGTCCGTCATACCTCCCATTGCACAGCCATCCCCAGGCTGGGAGGATGCGTAAATTGCATTTCCACTCCGTCAACAAAAAAAAAAAAAAAAAAAAAAAAAAGGTTAGGTTAGGTTAGGTTAGGTTAGGTTAGGTTAGGTTAGGTTAGGTTAGGTTAGGTTAGGTTAGGTTAGGTTAGGTTAGGTTAGGTTAGGTTAGGTTAGGTTAGGTTAGGTTAGGTTAGGTTAGGTTAGGTTAGGTTAGGTTAGGTTAGGTTAGGTTAGGTTAGGTTAGGTTAGGTTAGGTTAGGTTAGGTTAGGTTAGGTTAGGTTAGGTTAGGTTAGGTTAGGTTAGGTTAGGTTAGGTTAGGTTAGGTTAGGTTAGGTTAGGTTAGGTTAGGTTAGGTTAGGTTAGGTTAGGTTAGGTTAGGTTAGGTTAGGTTAGGTTAGGTTAGGTTAGGTTAGGTTAGGTTAGGTTAGGTTAGGTTAGGTTAGGTTAGGTTAGGTTAGGTTAGGTTAGGTTAGGTTAGGTTAGGTTAGGTTAGGTTAGGTTAGGTTAGGTTAGGTTAGGTTAGGTTAGGTTAGGTTAGGTTAGGTTAGGTTAGGTTAGGTTAGGTTAGGTTAGGTTAGGTTAGGTTAGGTTAGGTTAGGTTAGGTTAGGTTAGGTTAGGTTAGGTTAGGTTAGGTTAGGTTAGGTTAGGTTAGGTTAGGTTAGGTTAGGTTAGGTTAGGTTAGGTTAGGTTAGGTTAGGTTAGGTTAGGTTAGGTTAGGTTAGGTTAGGTTAGGTTAGGTTAGGTTAGGTTAGGTTAGGTTAGGTTAGGTTAGGTTAGGTTAGGTTAGGTTAGGTTAGGTTAGGTTAGGTTAGGTTAGGTTAGGTTAGGTTAGGTTAGGTTAGGTTAGGTTAGGTTAGGTTAGGTTAGGTTAGGTTAGGTTAGGTTAGGTTAGGTTAGGTTAGGTTAGGTTAGGTTAGGTTAGGTTAGGTTAGGTTAGGTTAGGTTAGGTTAGGTTAGGTTAGGTTAGGTTAGGTTAGGTTAGGTTAGGTTAGGTTAGGTTAGGTTAGGTTAGGTTAGGTTAGGTTAGGTTAGGTTAGGTTAGGTTAGGTTAGGTTAGGTTAGGTTAGGTTAGGTTAGGTTAGGTTAGGTTAGGTTGG
Source organism: Acleris cristana (assembly GCA_948252455.1). Classification (NCBI taxonomy): domain Eukaryota; kingdom Metazoa; phylum Arthropoda; class Insecta; order Lepidoptera; family Tortricidae; genus Acleris; species Acleris cristana. The sequence continues at coordinate 12,854,873 of OX411793.1, forward strand.
GGTGCGGGCCGGATTCCTCCACGTTGGCCTGGGTGCTGCAGTCTCTCTTGATCTCGATCCGGAGAGAACGCAGCATCTGGGCTGGTGCACCCTGGGCATCGGCTGAGACTTTCTCCTTATGGGGGATTCTTTCAGTCCATGGCGAATATCCGGCACGGGGGTGGTGACAGGGGTTTCTTGAAGGGTTGCGGTTGTGTGGAGACCACTTCCGCCCCGGAAAGTTTCCTTCTGTCACCTGGGGAGGGATGGTGTGACGAGCGGCTTTTCTTCGGAGAAGCTGCTTCGTCCACCAGTTGTGGGCGGCGACAGAGGTCGTTTGAAGGGGCGGTTGCGTGTGCCTACGAGGCCGTTTCCGCCCTGGACAGCTTCCATCTGTTGCCTTTTGAGGATTGGTGACTGGGGTAGTTTGAAGGGTCAGTTGCGTGTGCCTACGAGGCCGTTTCTGTTCCCGGAAAGCTTAACCAGTCGCCTGGAGGGGGCAGTGACTGAGGTTGTTGAAAGGGGCGGTTGCGTGTGCCTTCGAGGCCGTTTCCGCCCTGGACAGCTTCCTTCCGTCACATTTGCGGTTGGTGTCCTTCTACGTGTCTTCTGGAATACCGGGGGGCACTGTAGTTATTGGTGGGACAGCTGTGGTGGGGTGTGTTTGAAGGGGGTGTGTTTGAAGGGTATGGGACCAACCCAATGCGGTTGGGTATCCGGAAAGCACCATCCACCACAGGCAGACCGTTGAAGGGAAGGCGAACTCAGCGGACTTCGGTTCGCTGCTCGCCCGAACTTCTTGTAGAGCCAGTGGGTTGGGGGCCCACATTGCACGGCTTTACCGGTCTGGGGAGACGGTCGCGGGCTGTTCACAGCCGTCTCCTCCTTTGGCGGAGAAGGGGGGGCTCTTCGGAGCAGGCCGGGAGGCGCGTCAGTGGAGAATGCTTTTTAGCGGTTCCGCGGCGCCTCACTACTGGCCAGGGAGGTTAAACGCCGGAGTTGGTTTTAGACGGTAGTTCTTTTGAGAGTCCGTCATACCTCCCATTGCACAGCCATCCCCAGGCTGGGAGGATGCGTAAATTGCATTTCCACTCCGTCAACAAAAAAAAAAAAAAAAAAAAAAAAAAAAAAAAAGGTTAGGTTAGGTTAGGTTAGGTTAGGTTAGGTTAGGTTAGGTTAGGTTAGGTTAGGTTAGGTTAGGTTAGGTTAGGTTAGGTTAGGTTAGGTTAGGTTAGGTTAGGTTAGGTTAGGTTAGGTTAGGTTAGGTTAGGTTAGGTTAGGTTAGGTTAGGTTAGGTTAGGTTAGGTTAGGTTAGGTTAGGTTAGGTTAGGTTAGGTTAGGTTAGGTTAGGTTAGGTTAGGTTAGGTTAGGTTAGGTTAGGTTAGGTTAGGTTAGGTTAGGTTAGGTTAGGTTAGGTTAGGTTAGGTTAGGTTAGGTTAGGTTAGGTTAGGTTAGGTTAGGTTAGGTTAGGTTAGGTTAGGTTAGGTTAGGTTAGGTTAGGTTAGGTTAGGTTAGGTTAGGTTAGGTTAGGTTAGGTTAGGTTAGGTTAGGTTAGGTTAGGTTAGGTTAGGTTAGGTTAGGTTAGGTTAGGTTAGGTTAGGTTAGGTTAGGTTAGGTTAGGTTAGGTTAGGTTAGGTTAGGTTAGGTTAGGTTAGGTTAGGTTAGGTTAGGTTAGGTTAGGTTAGGTTAGGTTAGGTTAGGTTAGGTTAGGTTAGGTTAGGTTAGGTTAGGTTAGGTTAGGTTAGGTTAGGTTAGGTTAGGTTAGGTTAGGTTAGGTTAGGTTAGGTTAGGTTAGGTTAGGTTAGGTTAGGTTAGGTTAGGTTAGGTTAGGTTAGGTTAGGTTAGGTTAGGTTAGGTTAGGTTAGGTTAGGTTAGGTTAGGTTAGGTTAGGTTAGGTTAGGTTAGGTTAGGTTAGGTTAGGTTAGGTTAGGTTAGGTTAGGTTAGGTTAGGTTAGGTTAGGTTAGGTTAGGTTAGGTTAGGTTAGGTTAGGTTAGGTTAGGTTAGGTTAGGTTAGGTTAGGTTAGGTTAGGTTAGGTTAGGTTAGGTTAGGTTAGGTTAGGTTAGGTTAGGTTAGGTTAGGTTAGGTTAGGTTAGGTTAGGTTAGGTTAGGTTAGGTTAGGTTAGGTTAGGTTAGGTTAGGTTAGGTTAGGTTAGGTTAGGTTAGGTTAGGTTAGGTTAGGTTAGGTTAGGTTAGGTTAGGTTAGGTTAGGTTAGGTTAGGTTAGGTTAGGTTAGGTTAGGTTAGGTTAGGTTAGGTTAGGTTAGGTTAGGTTAGGTTAGGTTAGGTTAGGTTAGGTTAGGTTAGGTTAGGTTAGGTTAGGTTAGGTTAGGTTAGGTTAGGTTAGGTTA